>JAJMFD010000005.1:0-360514 GCA_030574535.1 Tortispora starmeri | reverse complement strand
GTTAATAGCAGCACCGAGCGCACAAGAGCTAATAAGTAAAACTGATCCGAACATGCTTGATAATCTGATACCATATTCGCCGTGCCTTTATATATCTCTGAGATACTGGGTCTCTAGACCAACGTTACATCTTTGCTTCGTAGTAGTCTCTAAGCTACTATGCTACGTTACATCGTAACGTGACATGCTAGCACCAACTAGTGGCTAGCCTCACAGGCATCATCATCAGTTACGTAAACTATTGGAAGAACTCTATTGAAGAGGTATGCGATCATTAGCTGGGGTATCCTATCACGTGCCTGCTTAGCTAGTGTACTTGGCGATTGCATTCGCGCACTAACACAGCCTCATATGAACCTTATACCGTGCCGTATGATGATAAAGAAATACAATCTACAAAACAATTCGGTGAGTTTTGTTTCTTTGGCTTCCTTCTAGTGTATGTGATTTACAGTCTCCTTTTGCAGGGACGCAGGAAGAAGATTACATCTCGTAGGAGTCTGGACGACCTCTCGACTGTAATTAGTATATTCATACAACAGTTCTGAACAATCTCGAAGTTATTGCTAGATTGGAAACTCAGCGTGATAGAGGATTGCCCGAGAATCCAGTACAACTATCGAAAGGGAATGGAGAATCTCAGCGATGTCCAGTTTGATTGAACTTCTCAGCGGGATTCTGGATTCTACATACCATTAAATCCGAGACCTTGGAGCGTTGGCCCTACAAGTCTCAGAGCACTATCGCAAAACCCAATTGGCTTTCAAGGTTTAAGAAGATTTTGTCGGTGCAAACAAAATGTGAAGTAGATTTCAATAACGACTAGGACTGATATGATTACTTGTTACTCTACCACTACAGTCTTATATTCACCATAAAAACGTGCATACACTGATATTAAATATTCGACATGTCTATAAAAGCGTTTACCATGTCTACATGGCAGTAGTAGATTATTTTACCATGCTGGTCTAGTATTGACTGGAATTCATGGTTTACCGGGAGATTATCTCGAACAACTTTTGCGACTCTATCCCACAAACTCATGTGCTCTTTGTCAACTTCGATTCATTTGACGATACTGTCTCGCGTTAAGCTACATAGCTCACCCACCATCTGCGCCGTCGCTCTCTGTTCTCTCTCTATGAGAAGTCTAATATTGTGCACGTTTCCCAAATTGAACCTTAATCTAACATCTAGCACCATTCAAACAATTTGATATAGTAAATGCCTCAAGGCCGAGTGAATGTCTTTTTACTACATGTTTGGTTCATTAGTTTTCATCTGCTTTAGAGCAAATATCAAGTCTATTATTTTTTTTCTTCATTCAGTATGTCAATAAAGGTATCGCTACGTTGTGTTTTATTAACCCCTGACCTAATACTTACATACAGTATACTATTACCTGTCCCAAATAACGTAGTAGCCTCGTGGCTCAGAATGTAACTCTAATTCTATTGCGGTTTTAATTTATTTCCTTCTTCCGATTCTACCGACAATCACTAACTAGTGCCCAGTCTACCATTTTACCGCATTGGTCCAACCGGACTCATTTCACCTATACTTAATCGCCAGTAAGTTATTAATAACATTTTTAACTAGTATGTGTAGGTACTCAACTTACTAGTCGCTATTATGATATCTCCAGACTCAATCAATTAGATCTTCCTGCTGAGTGATAAGTCGCGTCCGATTATCATTATAATCAAGATCACTATTTGAGCCACTTGGGTTGCATTACCTTAAGCTCTTCTCTTTGTGATTTGCTATTAGCCAGAACAATCTTATTATATTGCGTCTTTTAAACCCCGCAAATAATGGAGCTTGCACATCTTTCTGGTGTACTGAAATGCATCTAGCGCTACTGCCAGCACTTGCTTTTACTTCATTACCGAATTTATACCTATCCTCTTATTATCCTTGCCTCCTGCCCTAGAGTTCTCATTAGTTGCATGCATAAGCTTACACTCGTGTTCTGTACCTGATGCAATTTCTCGCTAATGACTTAAGGAACTTTCTGCCGACTGACTCTATTTAGGTTTTACTGAAAATTCACTCATTACCTGATGCATATCACGTAACTGCGTCATGGATTTTACTATATAATAGGCCACATACATTCCAGTTCCTCAACAATGATTTCAGCTTCTTCCATCTTGCTCTTACTGGCTGCTGTTCACGCCTTGCCCGCCCTTGGAAACACTACCAACCCAAACATCACGGTCTACGAGACTGCTGACCCTCCAGTTGTCTTGGAGAATGTTACTGTGACCGAGAGATACATCATTGAAAATGGGGAGCTCGTACCGGTATCTTCAGATCTAGCCACTAGTCCTGACTTCGTTGCTGATCTCTTCACGAAAGAATTTGATATGTTTGATTTACCTATCACAGGTGATGCAATTCGCCCTACCAAGGATCTGTTACAGCTTCTCGAAAAAGAAGCGAAGTCCAAGAGACCCCGAAGACTTGCAACTGGCACTTGCGGCGTTAAAGACAATGGTTCCTCTAAATGGAGAGTCAATTCCCTTTATGCCTATGGCCCTAGCGCCAAGACTCCCTCATCGCAGTGCCACTGTAACACTGGACCTGAAAATGCCGACTATTCGTATACTCTCGAAATCAGCGATGGTGCGACCACGTCACTCTCTACTGGCTTGAATATTGCCGCCGTGATCGAGGAAGTTACCCTTTCTGGAAATTTGCAATTCAGTCACGAAATTACTAGATCAGTCACTAAAACTGAGACTTTGAGTCATAGACTGCCTCCTCGTTCCTCTGCTCAGTTCATGACTCAGTGTAACTACGCACTGTACAAGGTCGATGAATACGCCTGTGGAAAGTACTGTCTAAAATTCGGCTTTATTCCCCACTGGTACCACGAATGTCCCAACGACAAGTCGGTTCTAACTGGTCGTACCTCTTATCTTGCTGCTCCAATGTCCGGGAATCAAAATCTTTTCGCTGATTTTATCGTCAATGGAACCGACACAGAGTGCTATCAAACTTGTCTTCAAAATCTTCTTAAATAGCTGCTTTCTTAACGGTCAGGACTCATGTTTCATATGCTTTTTGTATGAACATCTTTAATTTTTGTCTGTCAGGTTTTTTTTTTATTTTAAATTCGTCAAACAGATTTGCGTATATTCTTGTTCAAAATGTAAGAAGGAAAACTCAGAACACGTGTGCCACGGCGTAAACTGCGGAACTCCACACTATTTCCGCCAATCGGTACAAGGTTGCAGAATGTCGCAGTTCCCCTAGATAACAATTTTCAAATAAACTATTCTCATAAAGACTTTCAACCTCACTGGTATATCACAGTAAAAATACCCCTGTCCATTATTACCTAGGTTGCGACTCTATTTCGCATAGGTTGCTCATAAGCATAGCTAAAATAGCTAAAAAATCGTAGTAGCATACTTAGTTTAGTAGCTCTAACAGTTAAGGTTAAAGTTCATATACACCTTTTCATGTCTGGTTCCACAAATAACTTCCAGTTAGGAGTAGAATATCTCACCTGAAAGTCTGGGCCCATGTTCAATTTCGGAGAACTACAGAGAGCTATAAGAGTTGTTCAACTTGGTAAATTCGTTAGTATTGCAGTCAAACTTCCTATTTGTAAGAAACCGGACATATAGTTTTCTTGAGAATTGAGGCTACCACTAAACTTAATTCTTCAAGTGACTACAGCCTAGAAGTTCTCCTGCTTTTCAAATCCATTAAGGGCTGTATAGTTAGTTCATCACTCGGAATAGTGTTTTTTTTTGTTTCTCTTGAGATACTTCTTTTGTTTCATTTTTTCCATTCTGTTTCATGTAGTAGTATCTAGCACGCCAGTGTAAAACCCATTGGCTTTTTTGCTTTGATTGCGGCCAACGCACTAACTAAGTCGGTGAATCCATTAACTTTTTCTACAATGAGATTGAACAATTCAGCAGATACACCAGGTAGCTTTTCTTGTTGCACCTTTTGCACTTGCTTGTAAACTCTCGGTATTATGACTGTTCATATTTTTTAAGACTTCTCTCTTTATATGGAGTCTTAAGCACGGGAAGGAACCTTTGAGTTTCTAAGGATTAGGATTATGAGCAGTTATTAATTATTAAACAGACCCCTTACGGGTAAGATTAAACTTCAATACACAATCTTTAATCCTCAAACCTTAATTCTCAGACTAAGATTTCGACACGAATTTCCTACTGGTATCATGCTGTTGTTTCCCAGGGGCGCTAGACCACTTTACAGATAGTTTCCGACCCACTGAAGCTGCAGCTGATGTTCCTATTGCAATATATCAATCTCAAACCTTTCAAACGATCACGGTCCTTACTGAGCTTACTACTTCTCATTGGACTAACCTGCTTCATCACAATTTCTGTGTGGGAAACTTGTACGTCCAATAGACGCATAATATCGTCGAGCTGGAAGCTACCATACGGTTCCGGACCATCAGGTACATCTCTGTTGGAAAAGCGTGATTTATATAACTATGTGCTGGAGAATGACATACTCACAGTCGAAGAAATAGGAGAGTTTCATCCAAATGATGCAGCTCAGACGTTGATTATACGAGCCTCGATTGAATCACACAAGAAGCTCACACCGAACAGACCATCATTTGATCAACTTTGTCAGAATTATATTGAGAAGTATCATCGGTTGCCTCCTCCTAGGTTTGACAAATGGTATGAGTATGCTCTGGAACATGACTGTCATGATCTTGAAGATTTCGATCAAATATATCACGATCTCAGGCCATTTTGGGGCTACGACCCAGCTAGAATCCGTAAAGATATAGCTTTATTAGCCAACCAGTCTGACATTGGGTTAGTTCATATCAGTAATCAGAAAGCCGATTTCCGAGACGACAAGAATACGCCAGATGTCCTGAGATTCAGGGGGGAAATTTTCACCGAAGTAGTAGAGGATTTCATTCAATATTTACCCGATATGGTAATTGCTATAAACTCCAACGATCAGCCCAGGGTAATGACCCCGTATTCAGACATCGCCTATCTTAATTCAGTGGAAGAGAAAACTCGACAAATACCCTTACACCCCTCGCAAGATTACACTGCAGATTTTACAATTTTATATGAGGATCTGAGTACAGAAGTCCCCATTCCCTGGTACTTCGGAGGATCTGCATCTGTGGCTCCGATGATTTCCAGTACCTGTCCGCCTGATTCACTCATTCAACAGCCTCTTTCTCTCGAGGCTCAGAGAGAACACGCTAGAAATATATCTAGGACCAGCTCAGGATTATTTGTAGCCGACTATAATCGGACATCTGATCTTTGCACGGTTGGGAAGTATATGACACAATACCATGGGTTTTTGGCAGCAGCAGTTGTTAAAGTGACCCCACGTCTAGTGCCTCTTTTTTCGGAATGCAAAGGAAATGTTCAGAATGATATTCTCATTCCAGCTGCAAAGTATTACTCAGATGATCCGAAATTTGTATATGCAGATGATTTTGACATGTCTTTCTCTGATAAGCTCGATACTATATACTGGCGTGGCTCTACCACCGAAGGTGATATGAGGGCAGATACTTGGCCAAGAATGCAAAGGCATAGACTGGTACAATACTTCAACGAATCACTTCATACAGAAGGGAGCTATCAAATGCAGTGTGAGATCACCTCGAAAAATGGACTGGAGTTTGTGCCTTGTTCCGTCAATCCTACTAATTTTTTGCGTGAGCACAGTAATGTCTCTTTTGGACATATTGACCCATGTAAGAATCCTGAAGAATGTAAAGTCAGAGCAAACTCGTTTAAAGAAGCCCCTCACGAGCCTTTCAGGAACCAATTTCTCCACAAGTATTTAGTGGACGTGGATGGATTTTCATTTTCCGGTCGATTCCATGCGTTTCTAGAAAGCAGGTCTCTTCCATTCAAAGCAACTGTTTTCCGAGAGTGGCATGACTCTCGCTTGGTACCATGGTCTCATTTCGTTCCGTTTGACAGTGAAATCGATGGTCTGTTCGCTACCTTGACTTATTTCACTGGCTATAAGGATTTCGCGAAACCCAAAGAGGCCTTGGCACGTTGGATAGCGTACCAAGGACGTGACTGGTCCAAAATAGCGCTTCGTCAAGCCGATATGAAAATTTACCTCTTTCGTCTTTTGTTGGAATATGCACGAATCATAGATGACAATCGGAACAACCTAGGCATGAGAGTTGAGGTATGAATGATCGAATACGGAGCTAAAATGATAATACGGAGCTAAGATGATATGAAATAAGGCAACAATGTGTTGCATTTCGCGTATTGACCAGAATTTTTCTTCTGGTGGGGGGGGGGGGGGGGGGAGTTTCCTTGAAACTGAAAGAAAAACTTTCAGGAGTTATATCACAGCAAATCGTAGGATGCTTCCCCACTATTGTGAGCTTTGAGTTGCTTTCCTGCGGCTCTATAAAACATAGAGACAGAATGTTACTGGTGAGAACCCAGCTCGTTGAGTGTACAGACTTTAACTTTAGAGCCACAGTAAGGTCTATCCCCGAAGTTTAAGAAAAAAGGAAACAGGAAAATGACTATTTCTAATAAATGATATCTTGGCTCACATTGTATAAATGTTAATTGTTGTACGGACTTTGTTTTCTACCAGTCAATAGCTAATAAACCACGCAAATTCACATATATTTCATAAATTCATATTATAGATAACCACACAAATAAGACAACCAGATATTCATTCAGTACTAACGAAAGCAAAGATCAAAGCATGAAGTTTCGGTGACGTTAGAAAGTATATGATAGGTAGTGTAGCTATTATCATTCAAAGGAGCTGCCAAATATGCCTTTCTAGAAGTTTTAGCCCAATCTTCTTCGGGGTTAAACCTTACCCAGTGCTTGCGGAGTGTTCGACGATAGCAGTAACTGCCACTTCCATATTCCTCATATTCGTAGAGAGGGTATAACTGCTGAGCTAGATACTGAATTGATGACTGGGGCTCAATAACATGAGAATACTTGGCACTGTAAGAATACTGCTCAGATAAGCTTGTGGAGTACTCATATTCTGCCTTAGCATTTAAGATGCTTTTAAGTTCTAAACCTGAGGAGCCAGTAAGTTTCTTGGAAGTTGATTTACTGGTCGAAAAAGAAATGGCAACCTCCATTTGAATTGGCACATTCTGTCTGTTACAGAGACAGTTCGACGCAGGTATCTTTGGACCAGGACCTATGCCTATGAATTTCTTCGGAACCCATCTCGTTTGATCCATAGGTCTAGTTCCACACCGTCTTCGGGCAATGAGCTTGCCTTTCTTTGCAGCCCGATCAGCAGCCTTATTCATTTCCTCGTCAAATCGTGGAGGATAAATAAGCGTTCCGGATACTGGAAGATCATTGAAGTCGTATCGAGTTACATAAAGGTTCCTGTCATAACCAGGTAAATTGTCATGGAGGACGGAGGCTCCATCCGGAGACGGAATGATCTCGCCCTCAATGTTTTGATATACAGATGGATCATCATTTACTGGAAACTGTGACACAGTGTGTTGGTTAGCCGAGACAGAGGTTTGATTGATATAGGCCGCAGCCACAGATGTAGCGAACAAGTATGGGAAAAGAAACATGTCTTTTTAGTGTCCTATCTCAAATTACTACCCTTATTTATACTACATAGATAGACCGAGCGGCGCTAATACGTGATCACCGAAGAAGGTAAAGATGATTTGCCAAGAAAATCTTCTTAGTTTATTAAGCTTAATGAAAAGTTAATATAACCGATCGGGGATCTTGGCGTGAACGTGCATTATGTAAAACCTGTAGTCAGAAGCTCAGTAAGAAGTCTCTCTTCCCCGCCCATATTAAAAGAGAAGTTCTGACAA
This sequence comes from Tortispora starmeri, assembly GCA_030574535.1. NCBI lineage: Eukaryota > Fungi > Ascomycota > Trigonopsidomycetes > Trigonopsidales > Trigonopsidaceae > Tortispora > Tortispora starmeri. Next base: position 352,665 of record JAJMFD010000005.1, on the reverse strand, counting down.
ACAAGAATAAAGAAAGAAAAGACGTTCGATATTTTAACCTGTTACCATCAGTGGTATTATCGTAGATTGGGGGTAAAATTGACGGAAAACTGAGCTAGGTGAGTCGTGTATCATCAAACTTAGTAGGCATAGTTTAATTAAATTGAAAGAGGAGGTCACCGAGCGAGATTGAAATTGTGATAGCAGAATCAACAAGATAAAAAAGAGCCCGTATTAGCTAATTAGAAAACTTGGAATAACCCCGTAAATAGTGAGCAAAAATAAATTCTTTTTATTGGTCAATGTACTTTCATACGGCTCAAGAATTTCTTCTTGTAATTTGAACTATCAAACCTACTTTCATATGGACTTTTTGACTATGGGAAGAGGACCAAACAGTTCTTGTGCCGAGTTTAGAATTAATTATGCTCGCCCTTACTAAGAAAGAAAATGGTATGCAATGGAGAGATTTTTAACCAATCTGCAGAACACATATTATTGAGAAAAAGAAAATAGTATTAGACTCACGTTCGGTAATTATGAGGAGCAACCAAGTTATATCTCCAGATATTGGTGAATAACAGTTTATAGATCTAAGGTAGGATATGCTCTGAGTAGTCTGCTACAATTATTGTCAATACGAAATCAGTCAAATAGTTTGTAGAAGTAGTCACTATTTAATATGGATGCTCAGTTCAAGAGCTTGAAAAGCAAAAGTGCCAAAAAATATAAAAAAGAACGGGGTATAGCTCCTTAATTATGAAAGGAAGAAAGGGCTTATGGTTTTGAGTATGCACAATATTAATTGAGAATCACTCAATATACCCCAATCTGCATTTATGCCTGAATAGATGGCTTAAACTTCATCTACATCAAGTCTTCTAAGTAATATCTTACAGGCCACGAATTGTCTCACATTTCCCACATTATAATGGTTATACACTATTACATGTTACAATTATACAGGATGAACGAAAAAAGAATACCACATTTTTTTATTTAATTAGCACTAGCGAAAGCAAAGGTCATAGCATGAAGTTTCGGTTACATTAGCAAATGCATGATAGGTAACGTAAGCATCATCTTTCATAGGAGCTGCTAGGTATGCCTTTCTACCAGTTTTCGCCCAATCTTCTTCGGGGTTAAACCTTACCCAGTGCTTGCGGAGTGTTCGGCGATAGCAGTAGCTACCACTTCCATATTCCTCATATTCGTAGAGAGGGTATAACTGCTGAGCTAGATATTGAACAGATGAATGGGGTTCGATAACATAATTGTAGCTAGCACTGTAAGAAAACTCCCTAGACACATCATGGGCGTACTCATATTCCCCTTTTGCATTAGCAAGGCCTTTAGCGTCTAGTCCTTCCGAGCCAGTAAATTTTTTGGAAGTTGATTGTCTAGTCGAGAAAGATAAAGAAACCTCCATTTGAATCGGTACATTCTGTCTGTTACAGAGACAGCTTGAAGCAGGAAGTTTAGGGCCTGGACCTACGCCAACAAACTTCTTTGCAACCCATCTCGTTTGATCCATAGGTCTAGTTCCACACCGTCTTCGGGCAATGAGCTTGCCTTTCTTTGCAGCCCGATCAGCAGCCTTATTCATTTCCTCGTCAAATCGTGGAGGATAAATAAGCGTTCCGGATACTGGAAGATCATTGAAGTCGTATCGAGTTACATAAAGGTTCCTGTCATAACCAGGTAAATTGTCATGGAGGACGGAGGCTCCATCCGGAGACGGAATGATCTCGCCCTCAATGTTTTGATATACAGATGGATCATCATTTACTGGAAACTGTGACACAGTGTGTTGGTTAGCCGAGACAGAGGTTTGATTGATATAGGCCGCAGCCACAGATGTAGCGAACAAGTATGGGAAAAGAAACATGTTTTTCTGGTGTGCTATCTCAAATTACCACACACATATATAATGCACATATGAATCAAGCGGCGCTAATACGTGATCACCGAAGAAAGTAGAGATGACTTGCCAAGAAAACCTTCTTAGTTTAACAAGCTTAATGAAAGTTAAAAAAGACCGATCGGGGATCTTGGCATAATAATGTCTTTCATAAATACAATAGATATCCAAAAGGGAAACGGAAGTAAGAAGAAATCAGAAAAAAGAAATCAGAAATGTAGCAAATAATAATCCAAATACGGTTAATTGTCAATGATACTATTAAAAGCTCTAACTAGTAATTGAGAGGAATCTGGATCTCCAAAGGTCTCATATCGTTAAACTCAAATAGCAAAGTCTAAGCATGTCTAGATAGGTGGAGTCTAAAAGACCAATTCATCTCTGAGCGAGGACAAGTACTAGAGTGTTATTACCTGCAGTGAGAGCTTTATTAACGAGCTAAAAATGACCCAGAGTGGAAAATCTCGTCAAATAATTAGCAAAGAAATTCATGCTTTACTTTGGACAGCTGCATTAAAACCGAGACTGCGTTAGTTTTGGTATTTAATTCAGAGCCCTCACAATCGGCTCTTCAACAGTTGGAATAGTTCAGTATATACTACTACCCCGACACCAGAGGATACAAAAAAAAGCGGAAAGAGAAAGGGTTCACTTTACTACCAATGACATTGAATACATACTATTATATAATTATTCTAGCCTGCACTCTATATTAGGAATGTAGAATGTTCAACCTGCGCAGCGTTTCATTTTCTTAATAGCCACCACCTCTCCCGTGTAGCAGTACTTTGGTAAATTTACTCATATTGACGAAACAATTCCGGACTGGAAAGTCGTAAACTAGGAATATAGTGTAACTGGGGCCGGGTCGCTGAAAGGATTTCCCAAACGACTGGTTTTGTGGGAGGGAGACGCTTTAGGGAGAAATCACACGAGAGACTGGAAGTCTATTGCTCAGCTCAGTTCAATGCATTGATGCGGGGAAACCCACCCCCGCAGAAACCCGTTAATCATTATACCCACAGAAAAGTGGCTTTTGAATTTGAGCCGGCTCGTGTGAGGCACCAGTACCGATAAGATCCGAAATCCCACCACTTGGCAGGAACCAGTAAGGGAGGATAATTCGTTGGGTGGGAAGAAAACTCTTATCATTTTGAATCCCACCATCCCATCTAGGTTGCGGACAAGCCGATATATATATATTCCGATAGGATAGAATTGCATCTTCTTTTCTTTTCATATTCTAAATAGATTTACTTCTAGAACTAAGAATCAAGGAAAGACAATGACCTCTAACGCTTGGTATGTTTTGGACTATCCTATGACACTAGGAGAAGGTCCTATCTTCCGTGCCTCGGACAACACTCTCCACTACGTGGACTGCATTAATGACCCACCACAATTGCATATTCTCCAGCTCACCCCTGAAGGAGATGCTGCTTTCCCCTACACCGATTTGACCAAGGCTTCCCGGAGCAATGTCAACAAAGACAGACCTGGACTGCGGGTCATTGATCTCGACGATTCTGTCACTGTTATGTTTTTCCGCCGCAACGTGCCCGGATCTTATGTCTGCCTTTACTACCAGGGTATCGCTTTCATGGACGAAGCCACCGGTAAGCTCGAAGTGATCAAGGAGCTCATTCCGACCAGTGATCGTCAAATCCGCCGCTTTAACGATGGTGGAGTGGATGCCAAGGGCCGCATGTGGGCCGCCGAAATCGACGTGAAGGCCTTGGCTACCCGCTGCTTCAAGGAGGACCCAAGCTACGAACTCCTTGGCCGACTCTGGCGATACGACCCTGCCGACGGATCCTGCGAGATCATGGAAACCGGACTGGCTTGCGGCAACGGATTGGCCTGGAGCCCCGATAACACCGTCATGTACCTGAACGACAGCGCTGCTCAGAAGATCTACGCTTATGACTTTGATTTGGAGACCGGTAACATGTCTAACAAGCGTTTGTTTTACGATGCCCGCGGTACTTTGGACGAACCTGATGGAATGGTCGCTGACACTGACGGAAACCTATGGATTGCTATGTTCGGAGGCTCCAATGTTTCTGTGATCAGTCCGGAAGGTAAGTTGATAAAGAAAATTCCTTACCCTGCCCGTAACCTCGCCTGTACCACCTGGGGCGGACCCAAGAACAACATCTTGTACACTGTCGCCGCTATTGACAGACAACAGCGTGAGGCCGATGATCAAGGTGGACATATCTTCCGACTTGTTACTGATGCCACTGGTTTGGTAAAGAACGAATTTGCCGGTTAAACTTTTTTTTAATCCGACTTCTCCCTCTTCTTCTTCTTCTGACGAAGAATCTACAACTCTACATATTACTAGCTGAACAATGGTCGATCCATGTTGAGCGGTATATTAAGGTTCGGCTTCTAGGCTTTTTTTCCTTTCGTCTCCAATTTTGGAGAACGTTGTCCTGTAATCCTTCCTATATATTATCATATTACATTGGGAGCTTAGATCGATATATTTCCTTAATATAACGAAAACTGGCCAATAACAGATGGCTTCGAGATTCTGTTGCCTAGCGACCAGTCACGCCTCTCAACCATTTTCCTTATTGTTAGACTGTAGTTTACTGTACTTCGTTAGTCACTGTTCTTCCACGTAGATACTGTTTGGAGTTCCCATAACTATGCAACAAAAAGAGGAAAATCGAAATGGGCATGTTGCGTCTGGTGCATCTATGATATCTGACATCACTGTTGGAGCCAGATCTCACCCTAGTTCGATCCCACCACAGCCGCCCACTGCCGAGCCCACATTTTCTATCGTCTCCCACCACCTTCTTCCTTCCTCACATCCTACTGCAAAATCTAAAGCAAATCTTGCTCAGCCTGTACACATACCCGGCATGCCTGACGGCCCGCGGTTCCTTTGTACCGAGCCAGGCTGCACACGATCTTTTCTCCGTCGTGAACATCTTAATCGGCATCGGATGACACACAATCCGGCCAACGCGTTGACTTGCCCGATCTGCAGCCACACTTGCTACCGTAAAGATGTTCTGACTAGACACATATCTAGACGGCATAAGGACGTCGAAGAAAAAGCACTAGCTGCCCTAGAGTGGTCTGACTCTTCTCGCCACTCATCCAAACCTGGAAATAACATAGATCAATCAGAACGCCAGGAAGAAAATGGATTTGAGTCCAACCTAGATAGCGACATTGCCACTAATTCTGCAGGCGCACAGAACACTCCTCTCAGATCACCCACAGTATCACCCCAATCTTTATTGGCCTTAAATGACCGCTACCCGGAGAACCACGGAATATCTTTTCTTGGCGAAACCTCTATTGAAGGCAGTACATTCGATGACAACATTACCTGGCTATTCGAGACAACTGATGAACCCCTCAGTATCTCTCCGCCAGACGCGCAAATTCTTTTACAAGCAGTACGAGGGGACATTGATGCCACAACTCCTCATAACATATCGATTCCGTTAACTCCCGCCTCTGAAGAAGCCCGTACCAGCGAAATGCAGTGGAACCGGGTTTCAGAAAAAATTATAAAATGTCTTTTTGGAATCGAGTCTCAACCCGGCGGCTCTCCTCTTGAAGGAATCACTCTGTCTAATATATACTCTGAATCTTTATTGAAAACCCGATATTTCTATCCGGACGTGTTGAAAACACATTATGAACTCTACTTCTCGAATTATCATGATCATTTTCCTGTTGTACACAAACCTACTTTTCTTGCTCATCCGGAGAAAGTTCATCCACTGCTCATGGTCAGTATTGTGACTTTAGGTACTTCTTTTTCCACTGCACATTTCCAAGTGTCAGTGGAATTACATTCGCGGTTACGGTGGCTGGTCCTCAGTCACCCAAAATTGACCAAACCCCCATTGTGGATACTTCAAAGTCTTCTACTAATCCAAGCCTTTGAGAAGATGCTGGGTCCCCGGGAACTCCATGAGTTGAGCACTACCTTTCATGGTGCTGTGGTTTCCGTGTTAAGACGTGGCCAACTTTCGGTTTTGGAGCCCGAAGCTGGTGCTTCGTCATCTGATCTAAACACGATATGGAATCGGTGGATCGAAATTGAATCAACCAAAAGATTAGTCTGTTTGGCATTTATAATGGATGCACAGCATGCCGTTTTGTTTGGACATCATCCATGTATGTCAGCAAATGAAATACAGATCAGTTTGCCTTGTCCTGAATATGCCTGGGATTGTTCGTCTGCTGAAGCCTGGTGGGAATGTTATGCTCAGCACCACAGCAAAGATGAACCATTATTTTTACACTCATTGCGTGCTTTACTCCAACGGAGACCATTGAACGCTCGCACATCTAATTTCTCTCGTCTTTTATTAATCCATGGACTTTTCAGCGTTGCATGGCAAGTGCAAGAGTACGATGCTGCCTCGCTCGGAGTCAATAACATTAATCCTGCTTCTCAAACCGAAGAATGGAAAGAAGTACTATTGAAAGCTATTGAGACATGGTCTTACAGTTTGTTTGGACAGCAGTCATTAAGCACTGAAGTTAGCAAAGCGTTACACCGCATGTCCTATGTGGCTCTTCACTTAGCTCCGACGAATGTTGTTGACGTTTTAGTCTATGCTGGCTATCCGTCATTGGACGGAAGAAGTTTAGGACGACGAGATTTCAACCGATCTAAAACTAGTGTGAACGCTTGGGCGAAATCTTCAAGAGTAGCGTTGAATGCCGTACGACATGCACTTTTACTCATACAAGAAACTATGTTCATGTGCGCACCGTATGGCGGTGCGCCAACGGAATTTACGGATGCTACTTACACAGCGGCAAATGATAAAGTGGCTTTAAGGCCGTGGTGCTTGTTCTTGTCTACTTTAGTATGCCTAGCGTACTGTGCAGCCACAGAAGGAGGCGTTATTTTTGACGCACCTCCTGCCAATGTTTGGACAGCCGCTGAGGACTATCTGGTGCATACTATTCAGCGTATTACTCAGTGGCTGGATTCAGGCGCAGACCATCATTCTCGGGTTCGAGTTTTTGACGCTACATTATTGCAGGGGCTCTGTTTAGCAGTAGCCCATGCTCTGGGAGGGACACAATGGGAATTACTGGATGATGCTCAGGTTTGTTTGAATAACTTAATTAGCTCGTGCCGTCGATCAGCTGTAGAGAACGGCGCGACTAAGAGCTAATATGTTTACTTCGGTGCTTGCGTTATTATGTTATTATTATTTATTATTGCCTTTTTTTTTTTAACGATTACGAAAAATGACTCTCTGAAATACAAGGAAAACGAAACATTAATCAAATACTTTTATATAAATGACTATAGCGAAGTAGAAGCGAAATAATTAAATAGATATCTAAACTCATTACAAAGCAGCAGTAAGCTCGATTTCGACGTCGGTGTTCAAGGGGAGAGTCTTAACAGCTACGCAAGTACGGGCAGGCTTGGGGGCAGGGAAGAACTCATCGTAAACCTCATTGACGATAGCGAAGTTGTCCATGTTATCGAGGTACACATTGACCTTCAAGACCTTGCTCATGTCACTTCCAGCAGCCTTCAAGACAGCCTCGAGGTTCTTCAAGCACTGACGAGCACGGTCAACCACGGTGCCTTCAATAATTTGGCGGGTGACAGGATCGGCACCAGTCTGACCAGAGCAGTAGATGGTGTTGCCGTGCACAATAGCCTGGGACAAGACAGGAATAGGAGCAGGGGCGTTTTCAGTGAGAATAGCAGTGCGAGACATTGTTTAGTAATGAAAAGAAATTTCAGGAGCCTCCAGTCAGCCAAAGGCTATATATACCTTTTCCTGTAGTCGCTGCGGGCTGGCGGGAGAGCCCACCAGACCGAATAGGCCTGCTTTCCTCCCGCCAAATCGGCCCATGGCGGAGGTGCAGCCCATTCCCTACAGAAGATATATATATATATATAAAGGCACACCCGCAGGATTTTGATTCCAAATTATACATACACCAATGGCTACTCCTCAACCACCTTACCCTCTGGCTCCTGAAGTCCTGCCCATGCTGGACAAGCAGTATGAAGACTTCTACAACAAGTACATCATCAACCTCCAGCAGGTTCACTACCAGCCTGTTGAGGCTTCTCGAAGCTCTGGTACTTTGATTCCCGGTGCCTCCGAGCCTCTGCCGGTAGCCTCTATCAAGGACTACTCTATTAAGCGCACTGAGACCACCGGTCCTGATGTAGCTGTACGAGTGTTCACTCCTGAGGGAGATGCCCCTGAAGGTGGATGGCCTATTTTCTTGTACATGCACGGAGGAGGTTGGGTTCTTGGCAACATCAACACCGAGAACGTCCACTGTACCTTTTGGTCCAACAAGGGTGGCTGCATCACTGTCTCTGTCGACTATCGTCTTGCTCCGGAACATCCTTACCCTGCCGCCTTCGAGGATACTTGGGAAGCCTACAAGTGGGTTCTTGCCGAAGGTGCCAAGCTCGGTGGAAATGTCAACAAGATTGCTGCTGGAGGCTCTTCTGCTGGTGGTAACTTGACTGCTGCTTTGACCTTAATGGCTGCTGAGCGCAAGCTCGGTAAGATCATGTTCCAGGTTCTCATCGTTCCTGTCACCGACAACACTGCCGATGATCGTTACGAGTCCTGGCGCAAGTACGGCAAGATCACTCCTGCTCTCCCTGCAGAGAAGATGATCTGGTACCGTGTGCGATACTTGCCTGATGAGGCTACCCGCAAGGAATGGAAGGCTTCTCCTATTTTCGGACCTGACGAGCTTGTGAAGCAGGCTCCTCCTGCCTACTGTGCTTTTGCCGAGTTGGATGTCCTCCGCTCCGAAGGAGAGGCTTACGCTGAGCGTCTCAAGTCTTTTGGCATTCCCGTCGAGCAGAAAGTCTACAAGGGTGTTCCTCACGTAGTGATGGCCATGAATGGCGTGCTGGACCGCGGTCAAGAACTGGTCGACGACGTGTGCGCTGCTCTCCACAAGGCATTCTACGAGTAAGTGACTACAAACTAAATCTAACCCGAACACGTACATAGTTGGTAACTGAAGTGGTTTGATAGAAACATGATGACATACTTTGTTGTTCAGCATACTATACCTATTTAGGAAATGATATTAACTCATCCACTGCCCAATAAAACTTAACCCTTGTATCGTATAAGCTGTATTTTCTCAAAGAATCAGCTAATACAGTAATTGCGCGCTAATCAAAATAAAATTATTCTTCCATTTTAGTCTACCTCCGGCTTCCACCGCTATAACGAATCAGCTAATTTTTTATTCATAGCCGGATTCATTTCCTTATCCAATGCCAAATTGTTGCTGTGCTGTGATTAAATCCTTGGCATAAAAGTTAGTTGTAACTAAGCTTCCCCAGTAACAGCACACAAAATTACAAGACTTGCGCATCAGCCCACAGAAGCTGCAGCAAGATCTGAAGAGTAGAACAATTTGATAAGTGTGTATCCAATCATATATTTGATATCTTATCGGACTAACGGATTATCTCGCAAATTATGTGGGGAAAACTTCATCCCACCAGTGATAAGAATCTTAATTGGCCTATCCGCCCATTAGATCGGTAGAAGTTAAAGTTTATCAATGAGAAACCTCGCCTAATCGGGTAAGAGAACACCCACCGCAAGAAGGTTGGTGGGCGGAAGCGAGGTTCGTCACTTTAGTCTCCATACAAATTTTCGGTTTCAACACAAGATACTAATTTTGCAGAGTGGGATGATAAGACTGGGGTAGGTAGTATTTATATCCTTACTCTCAGTCTGCTTGTATTGATCGATCCACTGAATCCCCAGAATCACTGGACTTATATCGGTAGAGATCATGAAGAGCCCTAGAAACTGTATGAAGAGCATCGAGCTGGAGGCTACTCCTCTCCAGAATGCTGATTTGCTCCCTACGCCTCCAGAGAAACAAACATGGAACTGGTTCAATTTTTTCATGTACTGGTTCTCTGAATCTTGGGCCGTTTCTACGTGGACATTAGGTAGTTCCCTTATGTCCGGTGGTGGAATGAACATCTACGAAGCCATCATCTGTGTCTTCTTCACTAATCTTATCATTTCTATTATTGTGGTTTGCAACGGTAGAGCCTCTGCCATGTATCACATCGGTTTCCCTGTTCTTGGCCGTGTTTCTTTTGGTATCTACGGATCTTACTTCATCGTCGTGATGCGTGCTATTCTTGGTATCATTTGGGCTGCCGTACAGATGTTTATGCTTGGTCAGTTCATTGCTGTTATTCTTCGTTGCATCTTCACCAGTTTCAACACTCTGCCTAACACTATTCCCTTGGACCAGTATGTCTCCAACCAGGAAATTACCGGTTATTTCATCGCTTTCGCCATTTTGTTACCTTTCATGCTTGTCCCTCACCACAAGATCCGTCATTTGTTCTCGGTTAAGGGTGCTCTAGTACCTTTCGCTGGTATGGGCATTGTTATTTGGGCTTGTAAGGTCAACGGTGGCGTCGGCTCCGTTGATGCCTTGGTCGACTACTCTGTCCGCAACGCCGGTACTACCAAGTTCGCTTTCTCTGTCCTCACCCAGATGAACAGTATTTTTGGAGCTTCTTCTGCTTTGGTCGTAACTGTTCCTGATTTGGCTCGTTACTCTAACAAGCCTAGAGCTCAAGTCTGGGGTCAGATATTTGCCCTCCCTGTTGCTCAAACTCTTTGCGCTGCCTTCGGTATCATCACTACTTCTGCCCTGTATGAGTATTACGGAGAGCTCTACTGGAATCCCTATGATATGCTTAACGGTATCTTGGACCATAGCTATAACTCTTCTGCTCGTGCTGGTTGCTTCTTCGCCGCACTCTTCTTGGGTTTTGCCACTCTTGGTACCAGTATCGCTTGCAACATTATTCCATTTGCCGCTGATGTCACTTGTCTCTTGCCCAAATATGTCAATATTATTCGTGGACAATTTATCTGCTTGTTCATTTCTTTGGCTGTCGTGCCTTGGCAAATTATGCGTAATGCTTCCACTTTCATGAACTTCTTGAGTGGTTACAGTATCTTCCAGGGACCTGTTGTTGGAATTATGGTCGCTGATTACATTCTCCGTCGCGGAAACATCGAAGTCCCTATGCTGTACACCAGCGAGCCCGGTCCTTACTGGTACTGGAAGGGTGTTAGTATACGCGGAATGGTTTGTTTTGTCATTGGGTTTATTCTTCCTTTCCCTGGTTTCTGTGCTACGTTGGCTGGTTCCACGAGTCTTTCAGTTGGCGGATTCCGTCTGTTTTCTTTAGGTTACATACTCTCGGTTACTATGGGTTTCTTGTCCTACTTCATTTCTGGCTATATCTTGCCACTTCCTGGTCTTGACAAGGATCAGGCATGGGAAGAAGATGCCAAGATGGTCACAAGTTATGATGTTTCATCTGACAGTGAGAATGACAAGGTTATCCACGTTGAACCCAAGGCCGAATAAACTGGAATAAACTGGAATATACTAAAAAAGATGCATGTTTTTAGTCTTTTATTTGGGGTTCATTGAATGAGTTATTGTGTAGTTATTTGCTATTATTTTTTTGTATTATTTCTTTTTCATTTGTAATGTAATGAGTCATTTGTTCACTTTGTTCATTGCTCTCAGTCACTGTCCTTTATCTTCTTCATACTATCGATCTACCTTTGGAACCGGTTAGTCGCGCACGATAAGCAGCGTACAAGGATCGCCGTTTGGTTGCATTCTGCACTTTAGAGTTGAGTATGGGCCATACTAATGCGTGCAAGTAATATTTGCATTCGGTTTTTATTTCTCGATAACATGGTAATCCGTTTGACCGGAAGACTTAACAAAGCTGAAGCCTCTGTTCATGTCCGGAGAAAAGGTACTTTCTGGTGGTCACCAGTCCGTATTTAGAGAGAATCAATTAAAGAAAAGTTGGGGTTTTAAGGTTCGTTTTAAGGTTGATTGACTATTAATATGATCTACTCCCAGCAGGACTCTGTCACTTGTGTTACACCGAAAGAAGTCCAAACTGGCTTAACTCTAAGAAAAAAGAAAGGGAAATAAAATGAGCCAAAGTATTGAAAAAGCTGAATTTGGTTTATTTAACAACAGATTATACGGTTGGTCATCGTTCCACTGTTGCATCGTCATGTAACAGTTGATGACTTTGAATAAACTTTAATGAAAAGCCTATGGATACCGCCTTCTAAGTAAAGAAGGGTACGTCTGAAAACAGTAAGTGTATGCGGGGTAAAACAAGGTACACGGGTATCCGCTAACGCGAAAGGTGGAGAAGAGTTTCCATATGGCCGACGTGAAAGTCGATCAAATGTATTCTTGAATGATTTAAAAGGCGGTATATAACCCATTCATTCTCTTCACAATTTCACTAACAGGTTTAGTTTAACCAGATCATTATGGGCGAAACAGATTATGATATCGTGATAATCGGCGGAGGATTCAGCGGCTGCTTTTTGATGCATCATCTTCGTAAAGCAGGATTCAAGGTTCATGGGTTTGAAAGTGGAAGCGAACTTGGGGGTACTTGGTGGCACAACCGATACCCTGGTGCTAGAGTGGACAGCCATGCTCCTCACTATGAACTCAGCATCCCGGAAGTGTATCACACTTGGACGTGGACAGAAGCGTATCCCGGACAGAAAGAATTGGTGGCCTACTTTCGTCACATGGACAAGGTTCTGAACCTTAGCAAGGATTTCACTTACAATACTAAGCTAGAAGATGCCATCTATGATGAGAAGACCTGCCGCTGGAACCTAAAGTTTAGTGACGGATCCACAGCGTCATGCCATTGGTTTATCCCCTGCCTGGGACTGTCAGCTGCTCCATTGACTCCAACCTGGAAGGGGCTTGAAGACAAATTCAAAGGAGAGGTCCATCATACACGAGACTGGCCTGAGGGATATGATATGACTGGGAAGAGAATCGCCATCATTGGAACTGGTGCTACTGGAGTCCAATGCATTCAGGAGGCTGGACCAGTAGCCAAAGAGCTCTACGTCTTCCAGCGTAGCATCAACATGGCTCTGCCCATGCCTCAGAAGAAGCTTAAGCCAGACGATATTCAGAATAGGCGGGAAGAGTGGCTCAAATATTACAACGATCGCGCTCAGACATTTTCCGGGTTTGATTTTGAGAACTTGGGCCGCAATTTTTCTGATGACTCCCCTGAGGAGCAGCAGAAAGCTCTTCGTGAAGTCTGGGATAAGAAGGGATTCAGCATGTGGGTGGGAGGCTATGCCGATGCATTAATCAACGAGGATGCGAACAATGCCACCTACGAGTTCTGGCGTGACCGTGTTCGTGAAAGAATTCACGATCCCAAAGTGGCCGAGAAGTTGGCGCCTACTAAGGCCCCCTATCCATTCGGAACCAAGCGGCCCTCAATGGAAACCAATTATTACGAGCAATTCAACCGGCCGAATGTCCATCTCATTGATGTGCACGAAGAACCCATTGTTGAGTTCACCGAGGATTCCATAGTTACTTCCAATGGCAAATACCCCATCGATTTACTCATTCTTGCTACCGGTTTCGACACTCTCACTGGGCCTTTTACTCGTATCAACATACGTGGCCTGGGCGGCAAGTCCCTGCATGATAAATGGACCAAGGAAGGCGCCTCCACGTATCTTGGAGTAGCTACTAACGGGTTCCCCAATATGTTTTTTCTCGGTGGCCCCCAGTCACCCGTTGCGTTTAGCAACAATCCCTCGACAATCGAGCTTCAAGGTAAAGTTGTCATTGAACTGATCAAAGAACTGGAAAGTAGACACATCCAGTCTGTCAACCCAACCAAAGAAGCAGAAGACGAATGGAGTGCAAAGGTACGCCATCTCGGAGAAGTGTCCTTGTTCCATAAGACAACCGGATGGTACATGGGAACCAATGTGGAAGGCAAGAAGCCGGAGTTGATCAGTTGGTTGGGCGGTTTGCCAGAGTACCGAAACTTGTTGAAAGACTCTTTGTCACTTAGAGACTACGACATTTCAGCCAGTGCCTGAGAGAAAAGGGTCTGTTGCTGTAGTGAATTGTAATTGCTCTTTTATATCTTACTTTTGCATCGTATTGTAGTAGTTAAGAAAAACTTGAACAATCTAATCATAAATCTTCTATAAATAAGCAGGAGCTGTTGTGTAGAATATATTTAGCAGATTAGTGCAATTTTTAATTTAGAAGCAAGAGATGCTATATACCATCTCTCATGTCAGTTTTCCTTATCTAATAAAAGTAGCCGATAATTAATAGTCAAGGGGGAAGAAGGAGGGAGGAGGGGACATTATCACTACCAAACGTTGTGATTGGTCCATATTGCGGGGTCCATCTATTTCTTAAAAATCCAGTATCTTTCCAGTATACACCAATCACTACCAAGAGGTTTGTTTCTTTATTAATTCATTTATGTCCAAACCGCCATTAAGACGACGGAAGACATTAAGTGCTTGCGATAATTGCCGGAAGCACAAGCTTAGATGCGAGGACACTCGTCCTTGCCGGTCCTGTGCTGATCGAGGTACTGATTGTCTCACGTCCCGCTCGGTGATATTCGATGGTAAGGGAGGCAGACCTCGGGCCGAGAATGTATCCTGGTTTGATCCTTTAGACGAAATAGCTTTTGCTGTAGAGATTGGACCTGCTGTTCCAGTTAATTTTAATTTGAAAGACTGCTGTCATATATTTCAGCTGAACTACCATGAAGGTGGAGTAAAGCTCGACGGCATCACTTCATGGGACTGCGACCTGGAATCACCTATAGATTCACTTGGAGACCTGGACAATGAAGATACCCAGATATCTCTGGTTGAAAGCAGGTCTGATATATTCGACGGGGTCCGAAATGTCTCTATAGCGGAGTTTTTCAATATGGTCCCTATGCCTTCTCGGGAGCAATTAGATTCTCTATTTGTTCGTTACTTCGACTCTATGCAGTGGTTTCTTCATCTTCTAGTTCGTGAACTGTATCAAGTGGAGTATGATTTAATGCTAGACCAGGGATTTGTCGCGCCACACCAGGTTAATTTGGCTTGTGTCATTGCTGCAATACTTCTTTTAGGACTACGAAGTTCTCCGGAAAAGACACCCCCCAAGGAGATTGAAGTTCCACTAGTAAAGCTCTGCGAGAAATATAGGGAAATACTCTGTGACCCTCAACGAAGAGCGCCGGACAGTCTACAGACTGTGCAGTTCCTTACTCTCTATGGAGCATTCCAGTTATATTTTGGTTCCCCTCCATATGCTTGGCACATATTGTCGGACGCACTGAGCCGGGCAACCGCCATTCGGTTATCGGAAGAGCCTCCTGAAGATTTGAGCCCTGTCCAGAGAGAAGCTCGGAGATTGATTTGGTGGGCTCTTTACTTTTTCGATCGATTCCACACAATGTCTTTAGGATACTCTTTAGGAGTTAAAGAATCTGGTGAACAGCCAAATGTATCTTTCCTGTTTGTGCATTGGACTCCAACTCACAACAGTGAATCCTTGCTGGTAGAATACCATCTGCAGAAGTGCAAACTATACACATTGGCATCCCAGGTGACAGATTTGCAGCAACATATCGGAAAGTCAACTTATGAATTACTTCGCTCCGAGAGTGAATTCAACAGACTTTATTTAGCTCTTCTTAATTTCCAGAAGAATATCCCCGATTTCTTATCGTTCGACAAGCTACAAGATTGTGAACCCAATGAGCCGCACATGGTAACACTAATTAAGCTACAGGCCATTGTGTTGCAGTTTGGTTATGATACTGTGCTGTTCACACTATGCAGTCCATATTTATCTGTGACTTCAGCTTCGTTACGGTCAGCCTTGGCAGAGCCTCAGGACCTGGCTGATTTGGAAATGCAACGTACTATTAACTTTCGTCGATGTAAATGCACAGCCATAAGAACATCATATCTCTGCAAATACCCGGCACTCCTGAAAGAGGCTCTGAAAACCATGTCTACATCTCTGTTCATAGCCCATTCGTTTACTACTGGAGCGTTATTGTGCATGTTAGCTCTAAAAGACCCAGTTGATTCGGAAATAGAGGAGATCGACGAAGCTCTAGTGCGAATTTGTACCACAATTGACATCTTGAAAGAAAGCTGGTTACCAGCACTCCAAGCTTTGGGGGTTCTTCGTGACTTATGGAAGTTCGTGAGATCGAAAGGAGTAGTATTGGCGGTTGGATCACTCGATCCCGAAACACTGCTGGCACAGTTTTTCGCCGAGTCCGGTCTGAGTGAGGTCCTAGGACCAGAAGTGCATGAAGGATCATTATTACTGTTTCAAAAGGCACTTCATGATTGCTGGCAAATCACTTCAACTGCCACAGATTCTAAGAAACCCATTGGAACTGAGGTTATATAATATATAGGGTGTTTGGTGAGAGATAAGAGGTGGGGAGACTCGGGATAGTACTAGGGCAGTATTGGATATACAAAAAAGTAAGGTAACATTATTTAACAAGTGAATTTGAAGTAAAATAAATGAAAAATTCCATAATAGAGTAAAAATAAAAAAAAAATTGGGGCTTACCCGGGTTCGATCCGGGGTCACCTGCAATTACGGTTCTCCGCAACTGAGCTTCGCTTAACCCGAAGCAGGCATACTACCACTATACTATAAGCCCTAACCCATACTCTCCGCTACGCTAATAGCAAAGATAATCATATAAAACTTACGTTCAGAACTATATAACGTCCGCTGAAACGTATATTAGAGCTAAGCAATGTAGCATTCTTTAAAACGTCTGCTTTTAATTATAAATGTCTACTAACGAGTAAGATAGAGAATATTATAGTAACATTAATTATGACGTAAAGCAGCCAAGGCTATTTGTTCCTGAGTTTTTGGATGAAGCAGCTCGTGTAATGGGTGGACTATACTAGCTTCGTATGCAGCAGTAACAGTCTCATCACTAATTGGGGTTTCATTAGCCGATAAAGCTCGAATACAGTTTGAATACCGAACAATAGCTTGACGAATTTCAGAAGAAATGGGATCGTTATCATCAGAATAGATAGTCCATTCTGACTCTTCTTCCAAACGAGTAATGGAAGTAGTGGGTTGATCAGCGGAATCTATGTGTTTAGTGAGCCAGATCATCCCGTTGATGCCCAGCAGCATATCTACACCACCTGGAAGCACCGAGCGATTGTTCCGACTTCGTACGACCAGCTGCGAAGGAACAACTACCAAGAACCCATTTCGCAACTTCCCATATTTCAAAGATCTGGTGTGCAAAGCTGCTGAGCCATCCTGGAAGACACTCTGAACTTCGGCATTGAAGAGATCACCTTCTTTCAAGATAGCTCGCATTTGAATTTCATCAGATTCTGATTTGCGCCGTAGAATTCCGCCAGGCAAGTTAACCGAACCCAGCATCAATATGCCGGCTTGAGCAGCACATATTTCGACTTTCCACCGTTTCAGTGACACTTCTAATACTCGACCAATGACATGATCACCGATTTCCGGCTGATATCGACCTCGCAGACTTTTCACCGATAGCAATCTATTCACTCGAATCACAGATCCAGCCACAGAAGCATGTAATGATGATGGAGGGATAAGGTAAGTTCCGTGACCTCGCATCCACGTCGTATCGTCGGAGATCAGCTCCCCGGGAGTCACCACAGCATGTTTTACTATCTCTTCATCGTCTATCAGATCCAGTGGCTGATCTTGAGCTACAATAATAGACATTATAATGAGTAATTAATAAAAGATGTGGATTTATATAGATGATGGTTAAAAAAAAAAGTAGTTAGGGGAAATAAGAAGGAGAGAAAGCGAGTATGACAAAAAAGGAGGAAGAGTGTTTGGGAGGGAAGAGAGAGAGAGAGAGTCTTAGTGGAAAGTTGAGGTTACTTATGGAAGAGGAAGCAAGTGGTGGGTATTCATACCCCACTAACTCAATTTTTTGGGAGGAGCAGCCGATAGAACACCAGGGAGAAGATCTTGATCTAATGTCTTAAAAATTCCAACTGCAAATACTACAAACCCAACTACCACTAAGCCTGTGGTCACGAACAGAGCAGTCGGGCCAGAAAGATCCACCTTCTGACAGGCATTGCCTGCCCAATGGGTTGTACGATGTGAAGTCTCGTTAAATGTTGACTTGCAACTGCATTTATAACAGGTTCCAACCTTGGCACAGACACCATGACCTGAGCAGTTGGCAGTCAGCTCTGAGCACGAATCCAGAGATGCAAAACACCAGTCAGTGCTGCCAAAGTCTAATGGGGTAACAGTCGAATCTTCCACTTCGTCTATAAATAAACCCTGAGATTCTGTTGCGCTATTAACATCGTCCCGACGATGCAACATATCTACCTCTGCCGGGGTTACTCCGGCAATAGCTACCGCCAAGTTAGTGGAATCGTCTTTGAGGCGAGCAAGCCAATCCAAAGCTGCTGCTGCCTGATCTCGAGCTGGGGCAATCACTAGTGTATGAGAATCACGCAGGGCATGAGTAATAGCTTTTTGAGCAGAGTCTAATAAAGATGAACCCTCCACTTGTATTGAAGATAGAATTCGGCCTCCCTCACTATTGCACTCAAAGAGTCCCAACTGGTGGATGAGTGATGAAAGAGACTGAGAGAAACTTGAAGCTTCTTGATCATGAACTTGAGCTTTAACAACGGAAAAGGGAACATTATCTTCAATCGAGTCTGGTAAAATCAATAAAACCCGCGATGTTTGTCCAGAAAACGGCATGGCGCTGAACCCCACTACCTGTTGCACCCCGGACTTAGAGGATTGCAGGTCAGCGTCCAGAAACGAAGCTAGCGCGTAAGCAGCTGAATCTGCATCCACTGAATGTACCATATTTGATTCTGAAGCAACTGCAGCAAACGCTGCCCAGGCTCTTGCTGCTAAAATTAACACCGGCAACATAGTTAGTGTGAACAAGAGTAAGTGTGTGGGCCTGGGAGAAGAAGAGGATTTCTATAGCTGTGGGAAGATTGGGAGTGAATATGAGAGACGTAGTTTATAGACATTATATAGATCAATTATCATAAGTTCGAAGAGATTCAGGAAATTGCTTATCTAAATAGATCGGTCAGAATTGCTTCCGAAAAGTAAATATTTGGATGATGTTCCCAGTGAATTGATTCTTTCGTTGTGTGCAGCCGTAAATCTGGTCACACAGATTTTGTTTTCGACTTCCCCCCTCACGTATATCGACATGAAGATATCAAAGTACACTAGTAACCACTCTGGACATGAGTTTTCCATTTCCATTCCAGGCATCAGTGCAATTCCAGGAGTAGCTATAATTGTATGCTTGCCAGGAATATCTTGGATCTGCTTATAAATGCTATCTTGTGCAGCTTCTGCTTTATCGAGACTAGCCAAAATGAAACGGGTGCCCAATTCAAAGGCAAGGCATAAGCAATAGCCGCTGTTGTCGATAACATCGATGGCCATATACCATTGGTGAGAATGTTCTAGACGTTTATATCTTTGCATATAAGCTTGGAATTGTTTGCTTTCCTTGCCATAAAGAGTGAGTCTCGACAACATATCAGCTTGACCGTTTTTGGTTCCAGAAACGAATTCGGATTGAGCGTTCAAATCTAAAAATCTCTCTAACCAAACATGTGACTTATTCAGTTTACCTAACTTCAGTAGGCTATTATTGACATGCATAAATGCGCTGTAATCTGACCTGACGGTCAAATCTCTGCCGGCGATAATATCATACCAATGCGTGGTGGCCTGCTGGATGGCATACATTTCGTGCTGGTTAGATTTAATTTTACCCATGAGTGGTGCCGCAAAGATGGCAGAAATATTATAGCCATTCTTCTTCGACAATGCCTTTGCTGGAGAATTTTGCTTTAGTACAGCCGCCATGCCCTTGGTGCTTGCATCAGTTTGAATAATAATTGGCGACCGAAAATCGACTGGATTCTGCATGAGCAGATCACAAGCTAACCTTGAGGCAGATTTTATGGTCTTTTCGAAGTCATTGAAATTTTTTGCTGACCACCGTTCCAATCCTTTTTGCACAGCCAAGAAGGCTGTGGGCTGCTTCAGCAACCCAGCTTGATCAACTAGACTCTCTAGAAGTTCAGCAAATGATTGAATTAGCTTGACATTATTAGGGATTGATATATCAAAAAGAGCCTTGCAAGAGTTCTCATCGTTGACCAAACCATGGGCATAGAATCTGGCTCCACCAAAGGTCGGGCTGGTGGTTAGCAATTGAGTCTGCGATGCTAATAGAGCCAAGCCATTGCGTAACAAGTCTTCGCAGACTGTAGAGACTAAACTTACTATTTCATCAGTGGAATTGGAAGAAACTATTAACACATTCTGATAAGCAGAGACTTGAGGAGAGTTGTCCGCGATGCGGTTTAATAGTTTAGCGAAAGAGTCTCGTGAGCCGGCTAGACCAGCTGGAAGAAAATTGAGAGAATAAAAGCGATCATTGTGGGTAATTCTCAGAAGTTTGCGGGAGTCACTATCTAATGGTATTGTAGATTTGTTCAAATCAATAGCAAGAACGCTATGGTAACGATAACGTCTAATCTTATGATACATACTAGACAAAGAAACTGTGCATCCGGTACCTGGATGCACAAACTGGTTTATATGCCGAAGATCAGGAACTACAGAGGTCGAACTGTAACTTATAGTATCCAAAAAGTATTCTGATGGAGAGACAGGGGATATTCTATTACTTCTGAGATTTAGATCGATCCATTGTTCTAGCCATATAGATTGGCCTAGATTCTTATTTCTTGGCGCTAGGACCTTTGAAGGAACAAGAGCAGGAATAGAATGAACAACTAATGGAGATTCCGGTGGGGGACGGAAATCAAACAGTGCTTTGAAGTGAGATACTAGAAGGTAATTAATTGCATCAAGATGCTCCTGTAAACGAGGATCTGGAGATGAAGGAGCCTGAAAAGAAGAAGGTACTCGGATTACTTCAGGTTGATTTGATTCGACAGGTGCAAGCAGTTTATGGTCATTTGACAAACACTTTCGTCTAGAAATTGGATATTCTGAATCGAGAGATATTGAGGCTAGGTTTATTTTTGATATTAGATTAGAAGATGAAGAAGAAAGAATGTCCAAAAGCTCGAGACGAAGAGCGAGAATACTATCGAGACTAGCCCTGGACTTATCAAAAAAAGGATGTCTGAAACCTAGGTTTGTCTTGGATTCCATCAAAAGATTAGAATCCATACTTGGTATTGGCTTTGAATTAGTAGTAGTATTGTCAATATTCGTACACTTCTCAACGCTCTTCTTAGCACCTTTTTTAGTGGCCTTTTTAGTAGTCTTCTTAGTGGTCTTCTTAGTGGTCTTCTTAGTAGCCTTCTTAGTAGTCTTCTTAGTGGTCTTTTTAGTAGCCTTATCAGTAGTCTTTTTAGCACCTTTTTTAGAGGCCTTATTAGTAGTCTTCTTAGTGGTCTTCCTAACACTTTTCACGGTATCAGTGTTAGGTAACGTAGAGCTGACATGATCCAGATGGGTTACTGCCAAATTTGCTACAGAATCAGAATCAATAGGTATCAAAGATACCTTTCGTTTATTATTAGCCACTACACCATGTCTGACTGAGCGGTTGAGGGAAGAATAAGAGACAAAGAGAATTGCTCGAGTCGAACGAGATGATCTGCAAAGATGACGAAACCAGAGGTTACAAGGCCGTGGTATCATGAAAGAATTACGTTCTATAAGTAGAGATAAGGCAAATAACCGAAAGTTATAAGACTATGATGGAGATATATATATACATGAATACTAGTGGATGGAAGTGAGATGGGAAGTGAGAAATAAGAAAAGCACTGGGAGAGAAAGAAGACTTAAAACACATCAAGTTAGAAAGCTTTATATACGAAGAGAGTGTCAACCCTAGAGGTAGAATTGACGGTACTTTGAAATATAGTATGCCGAACTGACCAAAGAAGTTACAGCCAACCCAACCGGGACTGGTTTGCGAAGACGGATCGCCCGGGGAATACTTGCAGCGCCTAGAATAAATGAAGCTGCCAACGCAGTATGAATGCCATACTCCATGTTATTTTTTAATAAATACCCCGAGAGCCCATAAAGAGCACCTACACCTAGTCCGCCCAGTAGAGACGGAAGGGATCCTCGACGGGCATACCCAGCAATTCCTCCTACAGCACAAAGGCCGGCCAAAGTGAATGCAGGGTGTTCCTTAGTTAGTACCAGGGATTGTAGTTGATTGTGGCTTCATTCCCCAGATGAAGAGAAAGAAAGACAAAACATACCATTGAATATCTGTTAGTCCTTAAGGATGAAAGTAATAATCAAGAAGGTGGGAGGTTGTAATACCACAGAAATCTGGATCGTAGGAACGATAAAATGTAGATAGGGAATGAGTGTTTGGTTCCCAAAAACTGAGGTTTTGGGACATTTCTCGTCTCCCACAGCACTACCACACTACTATTACTACTGAGCTTCTTTTCTGTATACTCTTTCTCCAACAAGAATTATATGCAAGCATGGCGTCAAATACTTCAAAGCATTCTAAACCGCCAAGTAAAACCGTCACAAAGGATTCTACCTCAATATGGTCTCAACTTCGTGAATCCTACAGTAAAACTCCTACTCGACTGATGCAAATTGACACTTTCATGTTATTTTGCATAGTAATAGGACTGATACAACTCTTATTTGTACTTGTTGCGGGAACTTACCCTTTTAATGCCTTTTTAGCTGGTTTCTCTATGGCTGTTGGACAGTTTGTTCTACTGGGGGCACTTCGTCTTCAGAGCGACCCTTCGAACAGCAAAGAGTTTGCTGTTGGTCCTGGCAGAGCTTTTGGCGAATTTGTTCTGGCTTCATTAGTTCTACACGGCGTGGCAATTTCATTTATTAACTAATTTTCTTTCTCTCCGTCAGAATTGCTTCCCATTTAAGGGATCTTGAAGGGTTTCGCAGCAGTCTGTGTTCTGCATTTCAGTTCATTTTATGACCCCCTTCATTTACTTTGGTATTGCGGGAATAATAAAATCTATAGAACAAATATTATATAAATACATCCATTGACTTCTCAACTGTATATCAATATTAATACAAAGTAAGCCCTAGGGGCCTCTCTCTTTCCGCGGGGGAGGATGGATATGTGGAGAGAGACACACACGCCTCTGTCCCTAGCAACGGTTTATTTGTCTCCCCATGAATCTATCCTCCCATTCCACAATACACCCACGCAGACACATAACAATACATTTTCCATACACTTAAGGCATTCATTAATCTACAATGTCAGAAGAAGATCAAGGCAACTCAGCAGAATCACCAATTCACGCCTCAACAGGTGACCAGGGCTCGGCAGAAGATGAAAAATACCCTGAATTGGAAATCAAGGAACAGGACCGCTGGCTTCCGATTGCGAATGTAGCTCGAATCATGAAAGCCGCGCTTCCAGAGAATGCCAAGGTGGCAAAAGAGGCAAAAGAGTGTATGCAGGAATGCGTTTCGGAATTTATTTCTTTTATTACCTCTGAGGCCTCCGATAAATGTTTAGCTGAAAAGCGCAAGACCGTCAATGGCGAAGATATCTTATTTGCCATGACTTCGCTCGGGTTCGAGAACTATGCCGAAGCTTTGAAGATCTATTTGACCAAGTACCGTGAAAGTCAAACCCAGAAGAATGAGCGCCAGGACTATGCTCGCAGACAACGCGAACTTGAACTTGATACTAATCCTACTGATCCTACTGCTGAACAGCCTGGTGCTCCGCCTGGTTTAGAGAACGCATCCATGTACGAATACCAAGAAGAGTATCAGTACTAATGATACTATCACAAATACCTTCATTCCACAAAATGGATTAGCACCCAGGTCCTTGTAAACTGCTTTCGGGTCTGCTTTTTTTGGTTTATCTACTTTTTTGGCTCTTTTTAATCAAGTCCTGAGTGGGGCATGAAGGGAAAACATTCATGACTATTATATTCCAAAAGGTAGCAGAATGAACAATATTGCGCGCCTGAGCCCTTCCTGGTTGAGCTAGGATATTTGTCTAAATTTTGATCCATCGTTTGTTGCATGTTTCGGCTAGTTAGACTTCTGCTTTCGACTAGCGTTTGCCTGCCCAGTGGACTGGTCTCGGCATTTGTATTATAATATCTCATTATTTCAGAATCTGTAGTTTCATACAACCATTACTGTTTGCGAAGTAGTGCCTATTCTTCTATACGAGTTTAATGTTTGTTGATGTCGATTTTACTCAGCAAAGTATATTATCCGTCGCCCAAATCATAGGTAATTGAACTAGTGGTTTATTAAACTTACGATGCTATCAGCTCAATAAATAAATCCATTTTCGATAATTCTCAATCTTTTATCTAAGTAGCTTTCAATATTCTTCATCAGCGTTCAATCGTACATCTGCGGCTGATAAACTTTATCTTAGCACGACTTTAGCTAGATTCATTCAGCCTCCTTGCCTATCCTTGCAACATGCGAAGAGTAGTAGACAAGCTGACTAGACAGCCAGAATCTTACTCCAAGCGTCATTCATATATTTTTGGAAAAACTTTAGGTGCAGGAACTTATGGAGTAGTAAAAGAAGCCACGGATCCTGAAGGGATTCGTTACGCTGTGAAGATCATTCTGAAGCAAACCGTGAAAGGAAACGAGCAAATGGTAATTGACGAGCTATCTATTCTCTACGCCGTACGTCACCCACATATTATTCGGTTACATGACTGGTTTGAAAGCAAAGATAAGTTTTACATTGTAACTCAACTAGCCACCGGCGGTGAGATGTTCGACCGTATATGTAAACGCGGCAGATACACCGAAAGCGATGCTGCTGAGTCAATGACTCAGGTTCTAGAAGCTGTGGAGTACCTACATGGACTAAATATAGTGCATAGGGATTTAAAGCCCGAAAACCTGCTTTACGATACTCCTGATGAACATGCTTCTCTAATGCTGACGGATTTTGGTATAGCTAAAGTCCTTAGCTCTGACTCAGATTCATTGACATCTATGGCCGGATCGTTTGGCTACGCTGCGCCGGAAGTACTTAGTCGTACTGGCCATGGTAAACCCTGTGATATTTGGTCTCTTGGAGTAATTGCTTATACACTTCTATGTGGATACTCGCCATTCAGAGCGCAAACCGTGGACTCCTTTATGGCCGAAGTTTCTTCAGGGCCGGTAGTTTTTCATAAAAAGTACTGGAGTGGAATATCACAGGAAGCTCGAGACTTTATACTCCTGGCATTGCAGGTGGAACCCTCTGCCAGACCTACATGTACTGAATTATTGCAACATCCATGGCTTCAACACGCTAAATCGAAGACTCTTCCCGACACAGACTTGCTTCCCCAGATTCGCGAAGGGTTCGATGCAAGGAAAAAGCTCATCAAGGCGTTCGAGGCTGTTCGGCTCGCGAACAAGCTCAAAGCCTTGGGGCTGGTGGACGCGGACAGCGATTCCAATGAAATCACCGTAGATGGCTCAGCTCCTCCGAAACAAGCTACAGCCAGTGGTCTGGAATCAATTCTTCAACGAAGACAGCTACCTGATGGAGATTCTCGCAAGACTAATGCGGCTGATGTATTTGCAGCAGTAGTTCAGTCAGCCACTCGGGTTGCAAGCCTCGAAAAGGCCAACACTAAAGATAGCCCCAATGCTAGTGCCACTAGCAGTTCTGCAACTACATCATCCACTTCCGAGAAATCTTCACAGCCTTAACTCAATTTGTTGCTACCATGTCGCGTATGATGGACTTTAGATTTTGGTTTTCTGTCACTTGTTTTTTTATTTTGGTCGGGGGAAGGTATTATCTTACAACTATTTAACGATCATACTAATTCATATTCTCTTTAGAGTAGACTAAAACGCTCTGCGTTTAGCAAACTTATCTAGATCCTCTCGAGTAGCCACCGCCAGCACAAATTTTCTTTCCGCATCCGTCACAATAGCCAGCTCTTGGTCGCCGAGAAAAGCGTCCAGTTCTTCTAATGGCGTGTCGGGGGTGATGGGCCTGAACGGCTTTGATCGAGAAAACCGGGTCATTACAGTCTCTACTGGAGCTGAAGGGTCTGTTCCTACCAGCTTGTCCGCTGTTAGGAACCCCAACAGCTTTCTACCTCTGACTACAGGCACATAGGAGAACTCTCGCTCGAAAGAGAGCTCTAAAGCTGTACCAAGTGCCGTATCGGCTTGCACAGTAAATGCCGGGCCCAATTGGAGATCTTCTACTGTAGCCTACTTGTTAGTACTGATGAGTTCGAGATGTATATGCCACTTACTCCGCGATAATCCATATGAAGGTCGAAAGAAGGAAATTTCCACGCCGAAAGTTATCAAAGTTATTGCAATATTACAACGATGTTAATCAACTAAACTAATATACATTCAAAACTAAGCTAATAATATAATACGATATACTAATTTTTTTTATATTTAAAACTCATCACTTTTTTTTTTGTTGGTGAGGATTGGAACTGGTGTTTCTCTGCTCTATAATTATCTCATTTAAACTTTCTATTCTCTCTCTTATAATTATTTTCATGAAACTGGCATCCTCGATCTCCAACCATCATGGTCGAGTCTGGGACGTTTCTCAGCACCCAGATTTACCACTTCTGGTCAGTACCTCAGCAGACAAAACAGCTGTTATCTATCAGGTGCCCGCTACTGCGAATGCGGCCTGGCCAGTAGTTGAAACCTTGAAGAATCATAATCGAAGCGTACGAGCTGCTGCATGGCGACCTCAAGCGACATCGGGATCACCAGCTTTGGCCACTGCAAGCTTTGATGCTACAGTGGGGATATGGCAACCGGAGGACGGAATATGGGAATGCACTGCCACTTTGGAAGGTCATGAAAATGAGGTCAAATCGGTGGCCTGGTCGGCAACCGGTCGGTTTTTGGCAACCTGTTCTCGAGATAAGTCAGTTTGGGTCTGGGAAGCATTCGCAGAACATGAAGACGAGTTAGAGTTTGATTGTGTGGCAGTTCTGCAGGAACATACTCAGGATGTCAAGAAGGTAGCCTTCAGTCCCGTGGAGGAAGATCTTCTAGTTACTGCTAGTTATGATGATTCCGTCAGAGTGTGGCGCGAAGACTGCGATGGTGAATGGGCATGTGCTGCTGAACTTCAGGGACACACTTCTACGGTATGGGGAATTGCTTTTGATCCAAATTCCTCACTTACTCACCCCCGTTTCGCTACTTGCTCTGATGACCAAACCATCAAGATTTGGACAAGAGACTCTACCAATGCCCCCGGGGCAAATAAGAATGAGGAGAGCGGCAATTCTACGTCTCTTAGTGCTAGCAGGATTCCGTCGTCTCTACGAACAGACCCCGTCCACGAAACTTGGTCTGTGGCTGCTACATTGCCTCAAGCTCATTCCAGAACCATTTATTCAGTGGCTTGGGGCCCTAATGGTATTGCTTCTGCCGGAGGAGATGGTCTAGTCTGTATATACACAGAGAAAGATGGAGAATGGTCTATTTTGGACCAAATTCCTCAAGCCCATGGGGTTTACGACGTAAACGCTGTTTCTTGGGGCAAACTCCGGGATGGCACCCCTGTACTTTACACAGCCGCTGATGATGGGCTTGTCAAAGTGTGGCAATAATAAAGGCTACTCTTTTACGTTTATTTGCGGCTATCAATTTTCTATTTTTAGTCATGTCAGCAACTTTACTGAAGCTGTTCACAGGCACTATATCACACACAGCCCTAGCCTTGTGAGTCTAAAACAATGAGTTTATAATGTTCCCAACGCATCGGTTTGATTGGTTAAAACTCAAAATACAACGAACGGGATTACCACCTTCCCAGTCATAATTAGTTTCTTCCGGTAGTTTATACATATTCTCCGAGAAAAGGAAGTAGCAGGAAACATCATTTGATTCCGGTAATTATTTCTGGATATTACTGGGTTTTTTGGGCTTTGAAATTTACGAAGAGAGCAGCAGAGAGGCACTGGGAAGACACCGCCCCCCGCCTGATATAAAAATCACCATTTTACAATGCAGAGGGAAACCCGCATAGTAGTCTTGCTGGCCATAGACACAATTTTTTTCTTTATAGAACTGATTTCGGGGTATGCAGTTCATTCACTGGCTTTAGTGGCCGATTCTTTTCATATGCTTAATGACATTATCTCTCTAGTAATAGCTTTATGGGCCGTCCGTCTGGCCAAGAAGACCGATGCTCCGGTGGAGTACAGTTACGGTTGGCAACGGGCAGAGATTCTAGGGGCTTTGGTGAATGGAGTGTTCTTAGTTGCACTCTGTATGTCTATTTTTATAGAAGCTATACAGAGGCTCTTCGATCCTCCTGTGATTACTAATCCGATTCTAATCCTAGTGGTGGGTTGCAGCGGACTGTTATCGAACATGGTGGGTCTTGTGCTTTTCCATGATCACGGACATAGTCATGGTGAACACGATGATCACGGACATTCTCACTCACATAGCCGACACGGTTCGTTAACTGACCTCCCGGACGACGAGAATATTGCTTCAGTGTGGCCCGAGAACGTGGTCTCTGGAGTAGTCGGTGGGAATGTAGCTGATGGGGACAGCGCAGATGATAATTCAGAACACCAACAACTGATTACACACAATCATGAAGATACCCCGCAGTATGGTGCCGCTGGGAAAATCACCAATGTTCATAAGTACCATTTTCATTCTATCCAGCGCAAGATCAAATCACAGTCTAAGAACTCGAAATCGAAAAAGACTAGATCGCTGAATATGCAAGGCGTGTTCTTACATGTTTTAGGAGATGCTTTGGGTAATATCGGCGTCATAGCTACCGCAGTGTTTATCTGGAAAACCTCCTTTTCATGGAGATTTTATTTCGACCCTATTGTCTCGTTATTTATCACCTGTATTATTCTGTCTACTGCCATCCCGCTCTGCAAGACCACCAGCAAAATATTGCTTCAGGCGATGCCTGTTGGGTTCAAGATTGAGGAAGTCGAAAAAGACATTTGCTCTCTTCACGGCGTCGAGAGCGTACATGATCTTCATGTATGGATTCTTCGCGAAAATCTGTACATTTCAAGCTTGCATGTGACTGTATCTACACCACCTCGTGAGTTTATGTCTCTTGCTCAACGGATACAGGAATGTTTACACGCATATGGCGTTCATTCTGCCACTATTCAACCGGAATTTTTAGGCCATGATGACGCAGAAGGCGCTGCCTGTGCTTTGGCTTGCTGCTGTACCGCAGCAACAACCGCTACTTAAGGCGTTTAGTGAATGGGCCAATTTAGGCAAACGGTCTCCTAATATTGCATCTATATTGTTAGTGTATATTCGATAGTACAACTTTCTCTCTCTATATTTTCCTAGACTTTCCGCGTATTTAAATCACTACGGTTTGGTTCCTGTTCCTGTTCCTGTTTTTTGAGCAAGTAGTACAAGTACAAATGAAATATAAGGTTTGACTCTATTATCAAGTTCTCCCAGTCCGCCCAAACTTGACTTTTCCTTATACTTTTGCCCATGAACGGATTTCTCGGAACCCAGCGCTACTTTGCGTATTCTTCGCTTGAGGACAAAGCCAAAGCTGTTGCTGCTGAAGCCAAGGCTGAGGCCAGCAAGATTTCTGCCGAAGTCAAAGCTAAGACCGGTGGAATCGAGCTTTACTCTCGCGATTACTTCATCACCTGCACCTTGGGCGGTATTCTCGGTAAGTACACATTTTAAAAGGTATACCCGACTAAGTTAATCTTAAGAAAATATGCAATTCATTATTGCAGACTTAGTGGTCGGGTTTGTTTACCAAAATTTCCATATCTGAAGGAGTTATGGAACACTAGTTGTTGGTGCCGGGACCACCCGTATAAGAGACACGCAGCGGCCTTTTTGCTCGGCCTCGTCGGGATACCATGTCTTGAGGTAGACTTCTCTGTTGCAGTAAACCACCCTGTGAACCCAGGAAATAGCCTTTAGTTTTGTGATTATTCTGCACTGTCGTCAGCTAGAATTATTTCGAGATAATAAAATTTCCATTTTGGGTTCATTGGTGATACTTTCAACTGGAATGTATTCTTTCCTCCTCGGACTGGTTACTTTTCCGCTCGTAGCCCTGTGATTGGTCCCAAGTGGGTCCTCGCGAATTAACCAATCAACACCTCCCATTTTCCCTTTTCTTAAATATGTACATTGGCTAACTAACCACAGCTTGCGGTCCTACCCATGCGTTAGTGACTCCTCTTGACCTTGTCAAGTGTCGTCGCCAAGTTGACGCTTCTGCCTACTCTTCCAATGGACAGGCCTTCAAGACCATCATACGTAACGAAGGTTTCGGAGGCATCTGGACCGGTTTTGGTGCTACTTTAATCGGTTACTCTTTCCAAGGTGCCGGAAAGTACGGATTCTACGAGTACTTCAAATACCTTTACGGTGGTTTCATCGGCGAGGAAAAGGCTGAGAAGTTCAAGACTCCCTTATTCTTGGCTGCTTCTGCTTCCGCCGAAATCATTGCTGATGTATTGCTCTGCCCTTGGGAAGCCATTAAAGTCCGCACCCAGACCACCAACCCTCCCTTCGCCACATCCGCTCTCGACGGATTCCGTAAAATCACTGCCGCTGAAGGTTTTGGAGGACTTTACCGTGGTTTGAGCCCTCTATGGGCCCGCCAGGTCCCCTACACAATGGTGAAATTCGCTACCTTCGAAAATACCGTCCAGTTCATCTACAAGCAGCTTCCTAAATCCAAGGAGGAGTATTCTAAGCTTGCTCAGACTGGTGTTTCCTTCCTTGGAGGTTACATTGCTGGTGTCTTCTGTGCCGTCGTTTCCCACCCTGCTGATGTCATGGTGTCTAAGATCAATGCTGAGAAGCAACCTGGTGAGAGTATGGGTCAAGCATTGAGCCGTATTTATGCCCGAATTGGTTTCGGCGGTCTATGGAACGGTCTTCCTGTCCGTATTGTTATGGTTGGTACTCTTACCGGTCTCCAATGGCTCTTGTACGATTCTTTCAAGGCCTACGTTGGACTCCCCACCACTGGTGCCGCCAAGAAGTAGACAAGTGTCTTGACCTAATTTTTAGCTCAGACTGTAGATATACTATCATATTCCAAACACCACAATTACTGTAGTTGAACTAATAGATACTCAATCCCTCCGACGGAATTCAAGCGGCTTCTCAATGAGAATGAGGTGTGGGATGGAGATCGCCATGAGTGTTTATGCGGCCCACAAATATTAGTCTTGTAGCGGGATGATTGCTCATCTCCTATACCTTATCCGGCTAATTATGCGACGGTTTTACACTTCTCATCTTCCGAGGACGTGGATCTCTGGCACGTTCTCTATACGGCTCTAAATTCTTAGATCTACACATGTCCACTCCCACGATGCCTAGAAACTTTATTGTTCTGCTATCTATATATCATACAGTTTCTCACTGGATCAGATCTCTTACTGATCCCGATTTTACTAAGCCTCGTATTACAGGTTGTAGACGGCATCAGCTCTAATCTATCGTCTTTATTATTTGTAGGATCTGTATCAGTCCTCGCTAAAAAGTTCCGACATTTGTTACATTTACCCGATAAAACTTTATATTTCAGCTTGAGCCTCTCATTTTGCCCCATCTGAGATAAGGTTTCTAGGCGCCTCTACATTGCAAACTTTCGGTACCGTTTTGGTCTGATTTGTACGGCTCTAAAGGGCATAATACCCGACAGGCATCGCTTAAAGTCATTACTCTAATAATCTGATATTATATATATCATTATTGCTCTACATTCAACCTCGTTTTGGACAGTTATCCGCAATCTGCTCTTAGTTTTGCAACACCCACTACGCACTTCACATATTCTATTGATCTCTGGCAGAAGTCGGCACCATATTACTCTTCCTATTTTAGCTTTGAGACTAAAAGTTACTTTCAAACCAGGTTAGCCTAGCTATTGGCACTGAGTGACTCATTTCTATTGTAGTATATTTTTTCTCACAAATAAATTCTAGCACATTTTACTAAATGAGCAATGGTACCTTCGATTACACATTGTTCTTCGTCTTTCAATTCATGTTCTTCTCAGTTTTCGGAATCATCTCCTTCAGTACACTCTTTCATCTGTCCTTCTTTACCCCAGATTCCCAATTGTTCTGTATGCCTGAATAGCATTCCAGATTTATCAGATGACGATAACACAGACGTGAACTCAGACTCAGGCTCAGACACAGATTCGGAAAGCTTAGAGTATAGAATCAATCATCATAATGTGTTGCAGTCTAGATCTGATGGCGCCTGGTCTTTGAATCGGACTGCTCGACGATACGATGCTGTTCGAAAGTACTTTCTTCGTACGAAGAGTGTTTCCGTCACAGAGGCTGAAGAGTTGTTTAAAATAACCGATCCTACTCCTTTAGACTTTGAACATGGCACTGATTTCATTTGGCTGCTTACTGAACTTTTGATTTCCGGAGGTCTTACTCCCGCTATGTATTTACAGATCCGTCGCCAACTATTATCACAGCCTCGTCCTGTATATTTTGATAAAGTACCTTCCATGGTCTTGGAAGACTCCGAAAACTGCTGTTCTGCTGGTTCAGAACAGATCTATACCCACCTGCCCGCTGATGTATATGGCGTCGCTCGACAACGAAGGTCTTCTACGTATTCATGCTTTGTGGCATTTAAGAATTCACGCAAGCTAGCATTAGATGAACTAACAGATTATACATATACAAGTTCTTTAGCCCGTTTTGCTGGACATTTTGTTCCTGATTCTACTTGTCAACCATCAATAATGCACTTCCAGTTGAGGCATACTTTAGCAGCCCAAGCGACTGACGTCCTGTACAACTCTCAATCAGGAATCTACAGGTTCGATCCTCAGGAAAAGCTTATTAACCCTGTCATGAAATCTGATATCAAGCCGACAACCATTGGAGCAGGCTCAAACTATGTTGTTGCTGGTGGATTCTTCGGGCAATATGCTGTGAAATATAACTCGTTGAACACAATAGATGATAATTTGGTCCCTACCTTACAAGGCGCTATAACCGTCAGCAACAATGCGATCACAAATTCCTTGGAAACTATGGATTCTTATACCGTATTTGCTTCGAATAATGGCAGTGTCCGGACGCTAGACGTTGCTGTTGGACGTTTTTATGCTGATCATCAATACACATTCGCAATAAATGATTTAGCGACAAATAGAGGTCGAAGACTTCTTGTTGGTGATAGTCTGGATTGTTATCTTGTAGATGCTGCTTCTGGTAAGAGTATCACATCTTTAACTGGCCACAAAGATTACAACTTTGCTTGCGACTTCTCTCCTGACGGAGTATATTTAGCTACTGGTGGACAAGATGGAACATGTAGGATCTATGATTCTAGAAATACCAGATATGCTCTCACAGTGGTTCCGATGACCATGGGTGGTTGTCGTTCTCTTCAATTTAGCCAGACTGGAAGATATCTAGCTATGGCTGAACCTGCAGATTTCGCACACATAATTGACCTTCAGCAGTTATCATCACCAACTTCTATCAATTCTTTAGAATTCTGGGGCGAAGTAACCGGTATTCAATGGCAGAATAATTCATTATTTATAGGAAACTCAGACCGAGCTGTGGGGGGTATTTTACACTATCAAACTTGAGATACAAAGCTACCAATAATCTCTATGACAGGTAAATAATCTCATCAGTAGATTGTATTTAATCGTCTTTTCATCAAACGAACGTAAAAAAAGAAGATATTGTAAGAAAAGCCAATGGGGTTCAGTATATGGAAACTTCAACATGAAAGGTACGATATTGCGGGACAAAAATGATATCCAGATGTTAATTCAAGTTCTTTAAACAAAAAGAGGAAAAAGAATCTCGGGCAATCATCTCACAAAGTGCAATAGACATATTTACATGATCACACAATCTTTGTCTTTGGATGTCTTTGGAGCTGATCTTCTATCCACGAGACGAGCTTGGGCACGTTCATCCCCTCCATCAGCAGCTTTTTGATACCAAGTTAAAGCACGCTCAATATCAGGGGTCGTGCCTATTCCTTCCTCTAGAAAACAACCCAGTACATACATTCCTTTAGTGTTTCCAGCGAGTGCCGCGCGTTTAGCCCATTCAAACGCTTCAGCATCATTCTTGTCCAATACCGAGGGTGCACCTTGCAGATACCATGACACAAGTCCCATCATGGCTTGCGGCTCACCAGCCAAAGCTGCTATAGTAAAATAATGAATGCTAAGACTAGGATCTAGCCCACAATTGAGATTGTCATCACCATGTTCATAAGCCAGGCCTAGTTTGAGAGCAGCCTGAGGGTGGTTAAGTTCAGCAGCTCGAGCATAAAGTTGTAAGGCGTAATCTTTGTCAGGAATAATTAGGTCTTGGAAGCCATGCTCATAGATTACGGCAAGTTCATATGGAGCAGAATTAAAAACCTCATTGGCGACTTCAGACGCTCTAGAGAGCCATTTGACGCCTTCGTATTTAACATTCGGAGAACTTCCCAGACCCATACGACCGTAGTAGCACGCGGTACCATACCGGAGCATAGCTCCTGGATGATTGCGGCTACAAGCTTGGCGTAGATATTGAACTGCCCGTCGGATGTCTTTGCTAGTACCCCAACCTTTCTCATAGCAAAGAGATGCCCGATATGACGCTTCAACATGCCCATGTTTGCTGGCGGCAATAAATAGCCTGAAAGCTTCTGCAGGGTCCTTTTTCCCCAAAACACCAGCGGATAGCATATCACCTATTAAGTACTGAGACTCAGCATGACCACGCTCGGCTAGCCGTCTTAGAATAGCTAAAGCCTCCTTAAGCAGATTGGAATCAGCCAAACGGTGTACTGTATTACTTCCAGCGTTACTGACACTATTTTGATTATTGTTACTATTAGGAGCCGATTCTGGACGGGAGCCAGATGAGACCGAAGAGGAAGACGCTGAGTTGCGCCTTACTAAACCAAAGAAGGAGGATCTTTTACTATTAGCCGAGACTTGAGACTCCGATGGAGCAGATTCAGCAAAAGCAGCCTGAAGCATAACAACAGCCAAATCGTACTGAATTGTGGGATCATTAGTTCGTTTAGCATTGGCTTTGTAAAGTTCAAAAGTTTTAGAATGAGGCATCAATGCAGCAGCGGCTGCTGGGTTAGAAGCCGAGCCTAGTTGTGAAAGTAGAAGATTCTGGTCCAAAGATATCGAAGCATCCGCAAACGAGGCAACAGAGAGACGATGTTGAAGGTCATAAGAGGAGACTCGAGAGGAAGAAACAGACGCAGGGCGATTATAGACACTGAAACGGTTCGAGGCGGTAGAGGCCCGATTAGAGGAGACAGAGCGAGGACGGGGAGGAGGCATAACACCACTAGTTAAAACAGGCGAAGGAGCTAGAACAGGAGATGACGAAGAACCAGAACGATAATGGAAGCCCGAGCCCGAAGGGGGCTCCAGATTATTCGAGGACGAATACAAAGACGGCATGCCCAAAGGAACAGAGGCAGCACGGTCTTCTAGAACACGATCTTGAGGCAATGGCGATAGGGAGGGGGAGCGTCGAGAAGGAGCAGTAGTCCTATAAGGGCTAGGTGGGTAATCGGCAGGGTATGAAGGCGAAGACGAAGAGACCGATTCAACATAACGAGAGGGCTGGCCTGGATTCTGGAATTGAGAAGAGGATGAGGGAAGTGGGAGAGGTCTTCCTGACGTAGAGAAATCAGATGCCGAGGGGTAGGGTGTTGCGGAAGACATTGAAGTGGGATTATCGGTATTTGAGTCGGTATCCGGAACCTCAGGGATGGAAAATATAGAATTGCGTACAGGACCAGAAAATCTTGAGTTCAATTGAGGACAGGAGTATACTCGTTTCGGACCAGAAGCAGGAGGTCTACGTTGAGCTTGCGGAGAAGGACCGCGGAGTGTAGAGGGTTTTAGAGGGACAACCGGAACACAGAAGTCTTTATGATCGCGCTTGGGTCTATTGAGCTTGACAAGACTGGGACCAGGACCAGGAGCAGAGTCTGCCGAAGAAAGAACAGGGGAGGTGTGAAGAGAGCAGGAAGAACTCGGGGGTGAAGGGGGAGAATCAGTAGAGAGCCGAGAGTTGACCGGAGAAACAGGAGTGAGTTCTGGAACAGTGGACGCGAGAGATAACGAGGGAGAAGGGGCGGTGAGTATACGTGGAAGGTCCGCAGAGGCAGAAGCAGATGATTTAGTAGGGGGACTAAGTTCAAGCGAGTTAGGTAGATTGGTTTCAAAACAAGCAGATTTGGACTCAGGAAGTGGAAGAGGCGATAAGGTGGAAAGAGAGTCGAGATTGGCAAGTGTAGTGGTGGTGCAGGCAGAAGTCATGGCCATTAAGGGAAATAAGGTTTTAATATTTTTTTTGTCTAACTGGGAAAGCCTAGTTAAACTTTTATTTTTTCTTTCTGAATATCAGCCTGAACGGATGAGGTCGGCTGTGCTTTGATGGTGAACAATAGACTGGATGAGAATGTCAGAAACCACAAAATATATACTCAGCAAACTCAGTAATAAAGGATCAAGGCCCGATTAGAAATAGAGTCGGAAAAAAAGGGCAAACCGTTGGTGAAGACTGAGCGAAATTGAACCCTCGCAACCAGAATTAGGTCTGGGATTTAAGGTTTCGTCGAGGATGTTCCAGTGGTTTCACTTCACTGAAAAGAAACTAAAACTAACTACCAGGCCAACCTGAAAGGTGGAAGAGGTTCAAGGATTGAGATCGATATTAATACCTCAGGATCAAATGATGCTGCAAGACACTCGGAGCTGCTGCACAGCAGTCACTTAATGCGTGTTTGGGTATAGACAAAGCGAATGTACTAAGCCTCTTTGGCTTGGGGTCTGTCTGCCTTTTCTTCTACGGTTGTAAAACCGTACTTTCGTACCTCTACCGAGTTTGGGTTGGATACTTTCCAATTCGCGGAATCGTAGAGACAGCAGGGAACCACCAGCTATCTCAACAAAGACCCTCGAACGCACCTCACAGACAACGCACAGGATGTTTCAAATATCTTATCTAGGCGGGGGTCCTTTTCTCTTGAGATAAGGTAAATAATCTGCCCATTGGATTTGGTTGGGTTTATATACTCTCCGACTTTTCCTGAGCGGTTTAAACGTTGTGGGCAATTAAACTTTGCTCTGGCCGCTGGTACCTGCCATCTCCATTATAATGATTCATTTCGTCATACACCTACTCCAATCATTCCTTGAGAACTTTATAGTGTTCCTCACTCGTAAAACATCCCCACTTCCTATATTTGTACTTGATCAAAAAACAGGAGTCTGTACTGTCGATAAACAAGTTTCTCTTGTGAGACTTTCGCTGTCCTTTTCATCATCATTAGTTACTCGCTACCCGGGTTACCCAATCGACAATGATCCACTACCGATAACCACCACCAATGAGATCATCAAAATACCAGGCAAGGAATGTCAGCTGAGACTATTATGCACTTAATTACCATTTGAAAAGCAATGCAAAAATACATTAATTACCAAAAAGCTGCTTTTCTGCCTTGGTGGATGTCCCTTAATGAGTACTTTTCCCGTTCAGGTCCTGCTCGGAAACACTCATTAGGTTTACACTCTTAAGCTCCAAACTTAATAATATCACCATTCTTTCTCAAACAGTCGGCACCATCATCATCATGATCTAAGGAGACTGTTTCTTCATCTTATATTGGTTTAAAAGTACCTAAAAACTTCTCTCATCGTAAAAAGTTGGACGAATATAGCGAGTTTACCGCCAAATCTTGGTTTCATAACCCATGGGTTTACCGAGATCAGCTGAAAACTTTCTAGCAACTAAAGTTTGTTTCCTGCAGGTTGAATATAGTTTTCTTGGCTGGGGTAACTCGTTTCCGTCTCAAACCTTGAAGTGGTGTATTCTTTACTCTCCAATATCATTCTTTCGGAATAGAACTATCTTCGTCTCATTTTAAATCGCTATAAATTTATTTTTTTGTTCTTCTAAAGATGCTGATCAGGGTAACCATATTAGGATGCTCGGAACCTCGTGCTCCAGCTTGCTGAGCGTATGTTGAACTTTATCAGCTTAAGGTTTGGCAACATGCAGGGTTCGAGCAATTCCTGAAATGTCGATTGTCGAGCAGCCACTCTATGAATTCCGCACCACTATTAAAAATTATGTTAACTAAAAAAGCAACAGTGACTTTTAAGGCTCACATGGAGTACCGATAGGTCGGGAAATCATCTCCTAGATTCATCTGTCGGCGAACAGGGTAGCTGTACCGGTAATCTCGGCCTCCTTTTTCTCGTTTGCGATTCTCAGATTGGATGTAATAGGCTTGCCAGATCATAGTCAGTGTTCCCGAGATCAGTACACCAACCACCAGATATATCATCGATGAACTTCCGAGAAATTTCTCATTACGTGCCACAGTGAGTCGAGCTACTAACGTCACTAGTGTGCCAAATGCGATTAACATAGCCGAAACAATTAGCTGTTTGAGTCGTCCTGAGCAGTTCTTTAAAATCCAACCTAGGGTCATTGCTTCAACAACTAAACTGCCACTTTGTATGAATATCGATAATACATAGATCGCTACCAGTTTCTCCCGAATTTCATCACCGTAATTCACCCCATTGCCCTCAGCGACAATGACAATAAAATCATGATACTTCACCATGAGTGCCCACGATATTAATGTCCAAATGATCGCAGCAATCAGAATCGGCGCTATCATTTGAATTTTGCGAGAGATTTTGTTCATTACTAGAACAACCACTATTGATCCGATGGTCGGGAACCAAGATAATATAGTACTAGCTGATATGAGGTTCGTAAGACCAACAGGAAAACCAGACCCTACATAATCGATAACATATGGTGAGGTAAATGTTGTGTAGATAACTACTGCAGCAGCCGAGAAAATCCCACCTAGATACAGTATGATGCCTAAGTATATCTTCGGGTCGGAAAAAATGGTTTGGAAGGCATATTTATCTGCTCGATCCATTTGACATGGACCTCCATGCTGAGTAGTTCGATAGCGCAAAAATGCAATACCTTTGCTCAGCAAGAATTTTGCCTTATGGGCGTAGCCGGACATGAGAATCAAAGCAAAAATGCTAAGAATAGTTCCAAGGATACCGAAAAGTGTGTACAGCCATCGCCAACCTTCTCGGTCTCGAAAGCTACCAATCCAGTTGGAGACTGAGGAGAACACAGATCCAATTTGCTCCCCCGCAGCAGTTAAGGTGGCCATCAATCCCGACCGGACTGGCACATCTTCCGGAGGATAATTTGTGCTTATGCCACTCAAAACACCGGTATAAACTGCACCTTCGCTGGCCCCCATAACCGCTGCTAAAGGCAGAGCTTGATCAATATTATTAATCATGCCAAAACCAATCATCGATCCTGACCACACTACTAGCATAATCGGCAGCACAATTCGAACATCAGTAGCAAATAAAGGCCCAATAGCAGCAAGTGCGCCAGCCGCTTTAGATAGATAGAATACCAATTGCGTGTTCACATCCTCAGACATAGGAATAGGCGACGCACACCAGTTTGTTTGGATACCTAAAGCGGCAAAGTTTTGGCTGGCAAGTGAAAGAAGAACCGCACTGGAGATGGCAGGAATCAGAAATTGTTTGTCATTAGACGAATTCACCAGTTTCATTTGAGCAGGATCGCTAAGCCAACTACTTGGAAATTGTAAATTTCCACTACCATCAGGGCTACCACTTTGGTTCGTAGCGATGTCTGCGTTGTTTTCCGCATCTCCCGATACCCCCTGTTCCCCATTCTCCTCCTCTTCGTCATTTTCTTCATCTTCCTCGTCATCATCAATCTGGTAGTTAATCTGCGAAGAATCTTCCTCCATTACCTCATTAATGTTCTCTGAGGGATCCTCTGCATCAGCAGGTGCGCTATTATCAATAGCAGCGGCAGCTACAAAGAAGGGCCATGTATCGGGGATAAAGGCTACACCTTTAGCACCTTTGTATTTTTCTCTCACAGACATATTAACGATAAAGCTTTCTAGGGAGAAAACCAGAAAAATAAAATAGCAGAGAACTAAACAAGCCGATAATTTAGTTGAAAGGGCAAGGAAAAAGATTGCTGTGAATTCTACATAATAAAAGATTAGAAAAGGTAGGGTCCAATCTGCACATGCATCCCAGGGACAATCGAAATGCACCTTGTTTCTATAGCATAAGCATATATATTTGTAACGTAGATTGGGTTTCTAAAATTTTTCTGAAGGTGCAGGGACTGTCTCGATTGTACGATTACGTTCCTCGATTCGCCGATCCATTAGAATCGGAGCAAAATATGCGACAGCCATAGTGGATCCCGCAACCCAAATACGAACACCAAAAGGCAATGCCATCCATTTCTGATAGAGACTCATATTTTTTTAATAAGGAAATGCTGTTCTGATAAAGTACCTGTATAAAGTGTTTAGTTAAGAAGTTAGGAGTTCTAGGGAGAGAAAGTTACTATTTATTATTAAAGTTATATTAGCCTTTTGGTTTACGATAAATCATGGACGAGGCATCATTGTAGTTCTCTCATCTTTTTTGCATTAGTATCGAACTGTTGATTGATATTTACAAGATAGTTTTCGACCTGATTTAATAATTCAGGGTCTCTTAGCTTGAATGAGTCATTGATATTGGACGACTGGGAAACCTCGGAACCTAGTCTGGCAGGAACGTTGGAGATGATCATAGATGAGGAAGATGGATCCACATTGCTAGAATTTGATATATCCGAAGAAAGAGCGCAGTTGAGTGGTATACCACTGCTCTTGGCCAAATCCTCTATAGCATACAAACTCTGCGCATCCTCGCCAATTATGCACTCTTTCTCGGCAACATTAGTTGCATCTGCTGATAGTCGTTGAGAACGAGAGCCTGTTCGAGTTGCCGAGGATTGTGCTTCATCTAATGCTACATATAGTTTTTCTGCTTGTGCTCGAGTTTTCTTGGGGATAATTGTTGCCCAAGCTGCCGCATAGTCTAAAGCCACCGGCTCTACTAACAATCGGCGACATTGACTAAGACTGTTACAGAGGGGAACTACCAAATCCTCATTAGAGAGGAGATTAAATGAACCTATCAAGGCCATGAATCGCTTAAACACTGCCTTTTCGGTTTCAACGGCCAGAAATGCTAGTGGATGATGGAACCACGCATGAGCCAATATTCGATATAGACGACGTGCCAGAGAGAACAAGAATGGCAGAGACCGTTTTGGCACAGAAAGTTCTCGAGGAAAGTACTCTGGGCTCAGTAACAGGGTACTAGCGGCATCTAATGTATGCAAGCAGTAATTCGCAGGAGCACATGGTCGGGGTGTTTCATGAGCAGTGCAGAAGTACTGTGTCTCTCCAAACATGAGTTTCTTACATTTGTTTGGCACACAGCCTTGGTCCTGAATCTCCAGTACCAGATCATTTAAATCGATTACGATCTGTCGCATATGTTCATAGCACCATTCAGGCCCGTCTGTAGACTCCAAAGTCACCAACTCAATACAGCTGTGAAGTTTGAAGGTCAGATGAACTGCATGGTATCCATACTGGCTTAAAGCAATTTGGAGTTTTTGGCGAAGGTTTTTGGTTACGATAGTCATGGGTGCAAACTTCCTCCTCCTTTTTGGCTAGACGATGCCGGTCGTCAGGGAGTCTCGACTATTGTATGCATGCAATCAGACGCAATTGCGCATACAAGATAACAAAATCAGTTAGATCCAAACCGAGCATGTGATTGATTTATAGCTAGGCGCTAATTACCAAAGTTCACGTACAGTTACTAGCACTGATTGTTCTGGTTAATATCGTTCATTTGGAGCGATATAAAGGTAAGGTCCACGCTTTCTCCTGGTATCTATGTGCAGCTAAGTACCAGCCAGTCGAGAGGAAAGCATACCCATAAAGGCAATAAATAGCCCAGAACATTGGGCTACTTATTGTGTAATACGTAATCACCACTAATTCAACATAGAGATTTGCTAATTAGACAGGGAGCTATTGTAATAGCAATTAATTCACTTCTGATAAGAAGATGCAGGCGGGATCCAATGAGGTGAGATGTGATGCGAGGCAGTTCGCGTTGGGAACGGTTAACGGTGTGCGCCGAGACATCTAAATCGGGAAGGATGCAAAACAAACCCTGAAGGAACCCTGAGAGGATTTGAAAAGGTAATACAATTCTAATTCTAATAATAGATACAGCTAGAGTTGTAGATTTATTATCCAATACTTGCTCTCTGAACCTAAACTGGTTGTGTTCAGACTCCTCGTTCGCTCACCTGCAGTTGAAGTTAAATTCTGGAAGATAATCTTAAACGAAACAAAAAGTCCAGTTTCCAAGGGGATTATTTAAACAAAAACCCATTACTGAGCCATCTTTTTCAGGCGACTGCTATTCACACAACAGTAAGTATGACTTTGTCTTTTTCCTATATTATTATTATTATTATTTAGTTTTAAAATAATAACAAACCTCAAGGTGTTTGGATACTAACTTTAGTGTCGTTGTCTCGTGGGCTATCGTTACGGTCGATACGAGGACGCAACGAAGAAGAGGCTGCAATGTCCTCTCGTCCTTCAGACTCTAATCTTTCTCGTAAAAAATCTTTAGTTCGTCCAGAACGGTCTCGTCCGCAAGACAGTCCGTATTTCAAGTACGAGCAGCTGGCTCAGAGCCAAAGGATGGAGGTTCAACCCTCCACCACGGGCTATGATCCCCTTCTGGCTGAGATAGATGAAGAACCCAGTTTGCCCCGGATTCTGCCAACCGGAGCTCCTGTACATCACCCAAGTCCCTTAAGAACGGCTGCAGTGCACGATGATGACATGGATCTTGCTCAGGGTATGGCATATACCTCCAGTAATCCTCATATAGACGACTCTCCGTACTTAGATCCGGATCTTGCTTCAGATCCCCTTGCTTCTTATCCTTACTCCTCCCGGCCTCTTCCTCCTCACCCGCCACACGATGCACATAAGTCTACCAGGGAAGATATCTTGGATTACCTATCTCCAGCCAAAGACCCAAAATGGCGGAACGGCCACTCTACGGCTGCTACGGCCAGGACTTCCCGCCTCTCCAAACGTTCGTCGATGCCATCCCCATGGCTATTATATTGTAATACCATCACTTTTTTTATACCTAGCTATGTTTTACGCCTCTTTGGAATGCCTGACAAGGACAGACAGTCGGCATGGAGAGAGAAGATCGGCTTGGTATCTATTATTCTTATGATTGCTGCATTAGTCGGCTTCTTGACTTTCGGCTTTACCATCACAGTCTGCGGAAGCAATGAAGTACGTCTGAATGGTAACGACATCAATAGTGGTTATCTAGTGATTCATGGCCGCGCCTACGATCTCACCCGTTCCTCTCATCCTGGTGCACCCGGAATCCCCCCCGGCTCCAACATCCTTTACCCTCCAGTTAATGCCGGTGGTAAGGATGCATCCTTTTTATTTCAAAATGTGAATGGAAAATGTAAAGGTCTAATTACCCCCCGGCCTGATTCCACTATTCCGCAAACAAGCGATGGCTCGGTCGCTTGGTA
Source organism: Tortispora starmeri (assembly GCA_030574535.1). Classification (NCBI taxonomy): domain Eukaryota; kingdom Fungi; phylum Ascomycota; class Trigonopsidomycetes; order Trigonopsidales; family Trigonopsidaceae; genus Tortispora; species Tortispora starmeri. The sequence continues at coordinate 309,264 of JAJMFD010000005.1, read as the reverse complement.
TTTCCCTTGTAAGCTCAGAGACCTAGATGGCTCAACTCCGGTTAACAGGACTACCGAATACTATGAAGGATATGCTTGCCATCTCAGTTCTACTGCCCGTAATGCTTACTATGGCCTCAAAGTCACGGGTCAGGTTTACTACACTTGGGATGACCTCAAGAATACCACTCGCAACCTTCTCGTGTACTCTGGCTACGTCCTAGATATGGACATATTAGACTGGCTTGATTCTGGAAACTTGACTTATCCTCCTTTATTTGATAGTCTACGTAATATGGATGTTTTCAGAGGCACTGACATTAGTCTTCTATTATCTTCAGGCTCTGAAAAGAACATCGCGGAGTGCCTTACTGAAATTGCTAGGATCGGCTCTATTGATTCCGAGACAGTGGGTTGTATCGCATCCAAAGTTGTCCTGTATGTCTCTCTTGTATTCATCGTATCGATTGTGGGCATAAAATTTATCTTTGCAGTCTTCTTTGCCTGGTTTTGGTCTTATCACCAAATGGGAAAGCGTGCTGCTGATTTTGCTTCACAGAAGGATCGTGACGAGGAAATTGAAAACTGGGCTGATGATATTAATCGCCCTGCGCCTCATCTTCCTACTCCTTACGTCGGAACGGTTGCTCCCTCACAACAAAAACGCAAATTCTTCCCATCCAAATCGAGATTCTCAACCCAATTCACTAACGGCGCGAATAATCGTTCTTCTGTATATATAGGAGACAGAAGCTCGAAGTTCCAACCGCTAACTATGTCCAATCAATTTCAATCATCTACTACCCGTTTACTTGGCGGAAGCTCCCCTACAGGATCTCGTCCTGGATCGATGTTCGGTTCTGATATCTTTAGACCTCCAAATGGGATTGGGCGACGAACGTCATTCTCTAGTTCGAGGAATGGTCAAAATTATGATGTTGAGTCTTACGTTGGTAGTGAAAATCCTAATGCTCCAGTTGACGTTACATACGCTCCCTGTGGCTATACTCACGAGGCTGTAGTCCCCCAGCCTCCCATGGAATATCAGCCGTTTGGCTTTCCCTTAGCTCATACTATGATTCTCGTCACAGCTTACTCGGAATCCCATGAAGGCTTACGAACCACCCTTGACTCAGTCGCCACAACTGACTACCCCAATTCACACAAATTAATTGTTGTTATCTGCGACGGTTTAATTAAAGGCTCTGGTAACGACATGACTACGCCGGACATTTGTTTGTCGATGTTACGAGATCCTATCATTCCTAAAGATAAAGTAAAGCCTTACTCATATGTGGCTGTAACAACCGGTTCAAAGCGACATAATATGGCCAAGGTATATACCGGTTTTTACGATTACGATGATACCACAGTTGAGCCTGATAAGCAACAACGTGTCCCGATGCTTGTGGTTGTCAAATGCGGAACTCCGGAAGAAGCTACTTCTTCTAAACCAGGAAACCGTGGTAAACGAGATTCTCAAATCATTCTCATGGGTTTCCTTCAGAAAGTCATGTTCGATGAGCGTATGACTGAGCTGGAATATGAAATGTTTAATGGAATATGGAGAGTTACAGGCATCTCACCAGACTATTATGAAGTCTGTCTTATGGTAGACGCTGATACGAAAGTATTTTCGGACTGTTTAACTCATATGGTAGGTGCAATGGTGCATGATCCTGAAATCATGGGATTGTGTGGTGAGACAAAAATTGCGAATAAACGGGACTCGTATGTTACCATGATGCAAGTATTCGAATATTATATCTCACACCATCAAAATAAAGCATTTGAATCGGTTTTTGGTGGTGTCACTTGTCTTCCTGGTTGTTTCTGTATGTATAGAATCAAGACACCTAAAGGTCCAGATGGATACTGGGTACCAATTTTGGCCAACCCAGATATTGTGGATAAGTACTCTGATAACAACGTGGAAACACTGCATAGGAAAAATCTGTTACTTCTGGGTGAAGATCGTTACTTGACAAGTTTGATGTTGCGTACGTTCCCCAAACGCAAGCAGGTGTTTATCCCTCAAGCAGTATGTAAGACTGTTGTACCTGACAAGCTAAAAGTATTAATGTCACAACGCCGTCGATGGATCAATTCGACTGTACATAATCTTATGGAGTTGATTTTGGTTAGAGATCTCTGTGGTGTTTTCTGTATATCTATGCAGTTTGTGGTATTTGTTGAGTTGATCGGTACATTGGTTTTGCCGGCTGCAATCGCTTTTACCGTGTATGTGGTAGTTATTGCTATTGTGAAGAAGCCCACACCGATAATGTCGTTGATTCTACTTGCACTCATCTTAGGATTACCTGGATTATTGATTATTGTCACTGCTAAGAGGTGGTCATATGTGATGTGGATGCTAATCTACCTTTCTGCACTGCCTATCTGGAACTTCTTACTCCCAATTTATTCATACTGGAAGTTCGACGACTTTTCTTGGGGAGAAACGCGCCGGGTGCAAGGTGAAGGCAAAGGTGACCATGATGCCTCTGGTGAGTTTGATCACTCTAAGATTGTGATGCGTAAATGGCGAGAATTCGAAACAGATCGTCTGGAAGCAATAAAAGAACATGGATACAACTTCCCTGCCAGAGACAGTCCTTCGTTTGATCCGAATGTACCACGATGGCATGAGCAAATTATGATTCCTCCTCAACCAGGTTATGATTATGATGACTGGGATTCAAATGGGGGGTCCATACACAGGAGAACTAGCAGTCAGCTAAGCTTCAACTAACCATATTTCTATGGAGACAGTAAGAGCTGCACTGAAACGAAGAGTAGAAAAAAAATATAATGAGAAGCTGGAGATTTCGCGATTTAAGATGTAGATAAGATGCTGTTTATTCATCGTTCTTCACTAGAATATACCTATTCAGTCCACGTTTGGTTTCTTGGATACGATATGGCGCTAAGAGCGCTTGACCCGCACGGTTAGCTGTCATACCTATGATTTGTCCACCTTCATGGTATGGAGATAGTGTCAAAACAGCCATAGGGAACTCGGAAGATTCGAGTCTATGTCTCGCACGACTTGTAATTGGAAGTAACGAAGCGAGTATGCCTATACAACCGAGTGGCTCGCGAGCAAGAACACCCTCTAGTTCACGAAGAATGATTTCCCCTGGTTTTTTATTGGTTGCTTTGCATTGAATCACTACTTTATTGTGTAACCAACTGCCTCGAAGATCAATTCCATGATCCCCCGTTCCACCCGAGATCTGTACATCAAATTGAAGGCGTTTTAGAGCATCAAGAACAGTAAACTCAAATAATGTACCGGTATAGACCTTACTATTCTTAATATTGGCAGACTCAGCATAGGCTTCATATTCTGCAGCTGTAGATATGGACTGAAGTATAGAGGCTGGCTTGTGGATAGAGCGATCAGATCCAGCCAATAAAGAATCTGATCTAGACTCTTGAACTGTTTTAGACGTGGAAAACCGTTTCTTAGCCACCGGATTAGCATTACTTAACTGAAAACAATCCATAGAGTTGAGCCACACATTACTATTGAGGGAATGGCTAGCGCGTATAGTTATGAATCGGCGATGTAATGAAGGAAGATGGTTGGAGACTGTATCCTTAGCCTTAACGTTAGAATGATATATTAAATCTGTAAGAGGATTTAATCCGTTTAATCTCAGTTTTATTTTTACCTTAGTCATAGGTATCTTACAATTTAGCAATACCTAGAGGGTTTGGTTCAATATTTGTTCAACGAGAGAAGGTGACAGACCCGAGCCGCATTACTACCTAGTTATCCAGACATCCACCAAAACCTCTTCCAATTATATTACATTGGCAACTCTCCTATCCAATCAAACCAATCATGCCACAACTCGAATCCTGGGAAATAAACAAATACTGGGAAATATTTAGTAACCTCGAGACTAATAATGGGTTTCTGACTGGTGCGCAGGCCGCGTCGGTTCTCAAAAATAGCCGTTTAAGTGATGCCGAGTTAGAAAAAGTATGGGACCTGGCCGATGTTGATGGTGACGGTAATCTGGACTTTGAAGAGTTCTGCGTGGCGATGAGACTGATATTTGATAGAATAAATGGCGTCTCAGCAGTATTACCGTCAACTCTCCCGGATTGGCTGGTTCCATCAAGCAAAGCTCATCTTGTGGCCGCTCAAGCTGCCTTATCTGGAAGAACAAGTAGCGTCGGTAGCATAGATTACGATGAGGAAGATGAAGATGATGTCGGATTACAAGATAATTTTGATTGGCATATTTCGGTCGACGATAGGAAGAGTTACGAGGCCATCTACACCGCGGACTCTGACCGTCGGGGCCAGATTTCTTTCGACGCTCTCCAAGACCTTTATGATACGTTAGACTTACCCGACACTGACGTTAGATCTGCCTGGAATTTAGTTAATCCTAAAAGTGACGAAAAGATCGGCAAGGACCAAGCTTTGGTTTTTTTACATATCCTCAATAAGCGTACTCAAGGCCACCGGGTTCCACGATCTGTACCTGCGTCTTTAAGAGCTACTTTTGAGCATGGGAAAATCAGCTACAACTTAGATGACAATGCACCGCCTCAAAAGCATGAACCTTCACCTTCTACTAAAAAGGGTTTTGGGGACTCGTATTTGTCCCGCTTGGGTGTCCGTACTGGAGGCATGTCAAACATGAAGGGTACAGACTTTTCGTCCACTAAAGACACAGATTGGGAACAAGTTCGTCTTAAGCGCGAACTTGCTGATCTTGAGAAACAGATTGAAGCTGCTGAAAGAGCTAGAGAAGCTCGCAAGAGCCAAATCGCTTCCTCTCATGCTCCTTTGGTCCGCCGTGAACTCCAACAACTTCACGACTACAAACGAGAAGTACTAAGAAAACTTAAAGAAGGAGAATTAAACCACCCAGATGGAAATCTGGACTCTTTAAGAGACGACATTGATCTTATCAAATCTCAAATAGGGCAACTCGAAGAATTCGCTGCCCAGAGAGCCAAAGTTCTTGAAGACTTACGCCAAGATATTGAGTATGAACGCCGAAAATGATTTTTATTCTGTAAAGCCTTTTATACACTACGGAGAAATAAAATGTTGCCAAAGATGAATTAGGAAAATATATGTACCGAGTATGTTCCAGTGAGCTTATATGAAAATTATCCGGGTTTATTGGAAATACCTATGAATACTGTATGTACTTAAGTAAAGTAAAAGTTAATGTGAGCTACATGGCACTAACGAGAGCTCCGCCCAGTCTGTCGCGTTAACAACTCAATAATAGATAAAGTGGGATCTAAGGAAGAGAACGCCTCCAATGAATCACCGATGGTTATTCGATTTGAGGATGCACTAGGTGCTACGACCCCCCTGCATACGGGGCATGTGTTATTCGATTCGAGCCACCGCGTGACACAGTATTCATGAAATTCGTGGTCACAGGGCAGTTTCATGACGGTGGATGTAGGTTCATACTGTTCCTGGCAAATTTGACACTCACCTCCTGCCTCTAAAGCTTCAATTGATGGAGCAAACCGTGGGAGTTCTCTTAAAACATCTGCAGGAACTGGGGAAATGTCAGATTCCGTGTTTTCTCTATTATCCATTATCATGAAATTGCTCAAATTCTCTAGTAGCTGTTCATAAAAAGGACCTGCTATTATTTCTGGAACAATAGAATCAGGAACATAAAAGTTGAAATTCTCCTCAGCTGGACCAAAAGAATTCGGACCAGAATCAGCATCTGCATCATTGAGAAAATTGTCCTCGCTGCTTTCCTCATTTTCTTCGTTTTCTTCATAGTCTTCATTATCGGAAATGTCGTGTGGAGCAGGATCTTCTATGGGACCATCGCCAACAATATTACCATAACTGTCTTCATAACATGTGTACTCTCCGGTATAGTCATTCATACCAAGTCGACGAGGGATTCCTGGAATGAAAACATTCCTTATAAATATCGTAGTACGATAAGGTTCTAATGAAGGAAATCCCGAGCGAAAGAAAGGGGGAATATAGTTTTCGGATGCGAGTACTTCTGGGTGAAGATAACATTCATGGACCATAATAATAATCCCTTCAACTCCCATGCGACAAAGCGTGTAAGTATTTTTATATCTTGTAGAAAGCGTCGAGCGGATATTTTCCCATAATGCATGCATGGATAATGGAAGACACCCAGCGCAGCCATCAACCGGCAGATATCGTATTTCAGCACGATTTCGCTGAAATGTAGCATCCATGTCCTTTTCAAGTAAAACAAGTGTATTAAACACACTCTCTACTGTATGCGGCATGAGATTATTAAGAAGAGAAGCATTATAATAAGGCTGCAAAGTTAATATGTACTCTTCCAGGTCTTCGTAGGGGAGATACAGGCCAGAAGGAGGCCAATTGACTTTTCCGTCAGATATGGATACCGAGGGAAGAGAATCAATACTTGACTGTAAAGCACCAATAAAGTCAAGCATAAAACTCAGGAGATGACTGGACAAGGCTCGAGAATGAAGGGGATGGCTATACACTGTACCATATTGTGTGGCAAGATTCTGGCCAGTATTGAAAAAGTACTCTTGATCAAAATAACTGGGATGATCCTCATCAGCGGAATCTTGTAAGATCTTTGAGATTATTTCTGGGGTGAGATATTTGCAAGAGTTAATGACATCCTGGACAGATTCTGTTGAGAGATCATGTTGGAGTTTTACGATCTGGTAGCAAATGAGTTTCATCAACTGATGAGCATCACAGGTAGCAGATAGCTGAATGCTGTCAACATCCGAAAAATCCAACCAAGGATGATGAGGACCAGGTGCTTCACGTTTTAAATAAGAAGAATGAAACTCAGTATCACAATCTGACATAGTGCACAATAACGAGCAAGACTCCTCAGATTCTTCATTATCATATGAGGACTGGTCGGCAGAATACTCATTGTAATTATCAGATTCAGACCTGCTATCGTAAAAATGGTCAAATTTTAATGAGACACCAGGTATTAACACCACGTCTATGGGGACTGAAGGATCACAGTCACGTAGAGTGCGGTTCCTGACATGAGGAAGACAATAATTCGAGGAATCAAAAGCACCTGGATTAGTTAGATATTCGTGAACTGAGGCAATAATGGAAGAGATTCCACAGAAGTATAGGCTCCAGGGATCGGAATAAGAATCTGGTAAATGGTCCCAGGTAGCTTTCCATGCTTCATGAAAAGATGCAGGAAGGCAATTGACGCAACTGCTTTCTCGTACGGGTGTTCCCAGCTTAGAGGACCGGCAAAATAACTCATCTAAACAGGTTTCCAGCGAGCCAATTTTTCGGAATAGACCCATTAAATTGGTGACAGATTCAGTATCAACCAATGAACTATAGAAGGGTTGGAGGCTGCGAAGGGTTAGACTGGCTCTCAAACTATCTAGAGAGTAAGTCCGAGAAGGTATATTGGAAGAGTCATGTTCAAAATTACACCGGTGAATAACCCCAAGTATATTAATAAGAAATTCCAGCATCCTTCCGGCAGATGCTGAACTATGTAGCGGATGACTATACACAGTGGCATAGAGCGAGGATAGGTTCAGAAAAGAGGACTTCAGAAGTTCGGGATTTATATAACAGTAATGATCTGGATCATCAGTATCGTTTTTAATCTCTAAAGCAACACGTGAACTAATGTAGCCCAAACAGTCATGTAGAGACATGACTGCTTCTTCAGTCCGAAGGTGTTGCAATTGCAAGGTTCGATAAGCAACCACCTTCATTGCATCATGCGGATCACAGTCGCTCAAATCAATATTCGAGACATTAGTAAAATCTAGCCAAGGATGATACGGTCCAGGAGACTCTCGAGTAAAATATGAGGCATGAAGTTTCTTATCCAAGTGGCGAGAAGCTAGGAGCTCAACACCCCGATCGTCATCACGGAGTACCGCATCTGGGCCCTTCTCAGTCGGGTACATCAAGAAATCATAAGGTTCTCCTTCATTCCGTATTCGGATCTTGGATTCTTTATGACACGACCGGCACTGAGTAACTGGCGAATCGGATATAATATCACAATTGTGACAGTAATATGTAAGCATTCTGATCAAAAGAATATGTTTCTGTATTAAACAAAGTTTTGGCCAAATTGAATTGTTGGAACTCAAAATAAACGGATCAGTCTACTTTTCTGACAAACTATAGATTATCTAATGATTGCTGTTCTCGAGTTGGTTCGGTAAATCATCGATAACAGTTTCGGGAAGATCGTTGGGATATAGTTACAGGTTGGAAGCTCATAACTCTAGCAAACTTAAATGTAATAAAGTTAAATGTCTGCAAAAGACCATACATACATGTAAAATGTTTGCAAGTGTAACTGTGACTTCCCATATAGTGATCACTTAACCAGTAGATATAGTATATCATAAGATAGTACCAGACAAAAGGTGAATCAGCATAATAGTGTAACCAGATGGTTCGGTAGGGAACTGTCAAAGTATCTGAGCATTCGCGTTCACAAAAACCAATAGATACTCCACAACTACTATAGTAGTATACTCATTAGAAAGAGTCTAAGTGAAACAGAAAATCTTTGTAAAATAGATTCCTAAGTTTGCGAATCAGGTCAATGATGTGGCCAACTACAACTAACTAACCAACCACTGGTGCTGAAAGACCGCACTCTGTATTAGAGATGCATTTGCTTTATGTAGCGCAAAATCAAGATAGAAAAGCTACTTTAATAAGTAATCGAAAATACAGAAATTACTGGTATGTATATACGAAGTAGATGGTATGATATTGAGTTAAGTCAAGGACTAGGTAAGTATCTTATATATAAATTGAGTTGATCGGTGGAAAAGTCAAAATCAGCCAATAGGAAGCTAAGAGTGTGGATATCTGACGAAGTATATCTGAAACTACGAGGAACCAATATGTAACACCACTCTTCCTCCTTCTGTGTCTTTCGAATGAAATATAAATAATTGGAGTTCAACACAAACCAATTGCAGCACTTGATATTATGATTTGCCGATTATTGATCAAAGTAAATGCTGGCCAGTCGTAACTTGAAACGGGTACCGGTTAGATTTGCCTACAACCACAGTTCGAGGTAGGAAGGATTCTTTTCCTAATTTCATTTCATGACTTTAATTACTTTGATATACAGTTTCAGCGACGCTTGGAGGCGAAAAAACGAATAGCAACTGCGCTGGCTGCCGCAATTACGCCACCGGCAATTGCCAATCCCACTAGACCTTCCTTCATGACTCGTGCATCAATATATTTCTGCAACGTGTGACTTTGCTGGTTCGTGGGTTCCCGTTCAAGCAACAAATCATTGTATCTCCGAGCTTCCGAAAAGTTTCCTAACTGAGTATGGCCGAGCGCCAGGTAGTACAAACACTCTCTACGGCGATCGGGGACATCGCGGAACAAATCGGTCATGAGTTTGACTCCAAGCTGTTGCTGCGCTCTTTTCTTGGATTTAATGAGACCCCAAGCATAGTTGAAACGTGTTTGGATCGATACATAATCGCCTTCACGTTGGTACTGCCGTTGCAGAACGGCTAGTTCTTCATCTGATAGCGGGCTATAAGGTTAGTTCTCCGGCATTATATGAGTTTACGGTGTACGAAATATTTACCTTTCCAAATCAGCAACATCTATGTTAGTTTTATACGTTCTTGTTCCGCTTATGGGGGTGACAATGATTACTTACGAGGCAGTTTCTCCATCGTGCACTTATGAGGTAGAGAAGAATAAAGTTCAGGCGTGAGGGAGGTAGGGGGGTTTAGAGACTTTGCAGATCGAAGTAGGTAAGAACCGGTGGAATCTGGCATAGGAGGTCCCCAATGACCGAATAAAAAAAAAAAAAAACAAACACCTCTTTGCGGCATATTTTTTCAGATTTGAGAACTATTAACCAGGAAGAAAAATTAAGGCAGCAGTGCTATTTCGATCCGCGGTGGTTGGATATCAGGGTCTGATAGTAATCAGCATTCACCACGTTATCGCACGGCAGGTAGGAGGCCAAAGCTTTACAATTATCTGCTGTGCTCTTAGAGATATTTTCTAGTGCTTCTTTAGTGAGAAATGCTTGATGTCCGGTCACAGATACGTTAGGAAAGGTTAAGAGACGACTGAATATATCATCCATAATTATCTCAGTGGAGCTATCTTGGAAGAACAGATCGCTTTCATCTTCATAAACGTCCAAAGCAACTGAACCGATCTTTTCGGACTTAAGACCATGAATCAAAGCTTTAGTGTTAATGAGTCCTCCTCGAGAGGAGTTCACCAACATAACACCTTTCTTCATCTTCTCGATGGTATCGAAATTGATCAGGTACTGGGTATCGGGAGTCAAAGGACAATGTAAAGAGATAACATCGGACAGAGCGAAGAGCTCATCTAACTCGACGTAGTCAAATCCTTCCACGGGGAATTTGTCGTAGCAGACCACTTTCATATTAAAGCCGTCTCGGAGGATAGTGGCTACACAGCGGCCTATTTTCCCGGTGCCAATGATTCCTGCAGTTTTTTGGTGCATGTCAAACCCCATTAGCCCCTGGAGCTCGAAGTTCCCAGCTCTAGCGCGATTGTAAGCCAGGTGCATCTTCCGGTTCATCATCATCATCTGGCCCACAGCAAACTCTGCTACTGCATGAGGAGAGTAGGCAGGTACACGAGCGACAACTATGCCATTTTCAGTACAAGCATCGATATCTACGTTATTGAAACCCGCACAGCGCAGCAATATGAATTTGAGACCTCGTTTAGCAAGAAACTCGATTGAGATTGCAGTTAAGCTGTCGTTAACAAACACACAGATTGCCGGGAATGTCTCAGCTAATGCAACTGTTTCGTCGTTAAGAGCAGATTCAATGAAAAAGGGGGCAAACCCATTATTAACTAATGCGGGTTCCAAAGTCTCTCGATCATATTGCTTAGAGGAGAACACACCAACGCGAAAGCTAAGAGCTGTTAGTTATTGGAGGGATTATGCAATTCGGCTACTACATCAACGCTTGTATACTTACTCGTCTTCGTGTTTTCTTAAAAATTGAACCGCAGAATTATGATGAGTTCGTAGTCTGTGAATCAGCATTATACTTCAGATCGTAAACGGGTTCTAATTCGATGTATATCAATCTAACACTTACTAATACCGTGGTGGATCGGGTAGCGCCAAGCAGGTACCTCTGGGGCCGCCTGTTATCTGTCATACACCATGGGGTTAGGGTGGCAGGGTCTATATAGCTAACTCTAACTCAGCCCGAGGAAAAAATTGCGCTCTTTCCCCCAAATCAGGGAGAAAGTAACCTAGCGTTCGATCTCACTTCGGAAATATATACGAGAATCTGCCTGTAGAATAACAATCACAGTTTGCTCGTCACTATACTGTAGTGTAAACATATAGTTGCACGGACTTGCCTCTTGCCCTGATTCTTAATGATTGGTAGGAACTGTCCAGTGCCAGAAGAAGCGCTACCTCCACCCCAAGTTATCTCTAATAACTCGGGACTAAATCGTGGCCTACATTATATTATATGTACATAAACTTATTGGATGACACAGTTATACTCATAGTAGTGGCTAACCCGATGCTACGTAGATGAACAGCCGTTTCATTATAGAAGCGAGAGATAATCCTGGTTTAGCCCAATCTACTTTACGTGTTGATTACGTCGGAAAGTAGCTCGAGATCCTTCTACTATTAGTTGATGAGTAGATCGGTGGATGATCCAGCAATTAGATTACTACGTAGACGCGATTCTTAATCGAGTCATTGAGCGTGTGGGGGTGCTACCTAGCTCTTTAAAAGTGTTTTAATTGCGCAAAATATTACTCTATAACGAATCCTATAACTAGCTGACAAAATGGGAGCATTATTTTGTTTTTAATGTATCGTTCAGACCCCTTTCTTTAATACCAGCAATGAGTCCCCGAGAACCTCAGTACCGAGGAGTCCCAACACTTATAGAAGTAGAGATAATCCCACCCTTCTTTTACCAAACCCAGCCCCTTATTGCTTAATATGGCTCAGGTAAGTATCAGTAGCGTGGAAAACTACTAAGGAAAACGCATGAAAGAATAGCAGTGTTATTTAAAATCTGTCATATTTTTTGGGTAGTGCATTATTGTGTTCTAGAATTAACACAGTACGGACAATACGGCGATTACGGTGTAGGCAACCCGTATCAACAGGCTGGAAATGAGCAACCTGAGTACGAGATGAGCTCTATCCCACCACCCCAGGCTGCACCAAGCTCAGGAACAGATCTGCAGGGGTTCATGTCTCAAGCTGAGGAGGTCCGGGGTTATGTCGACGCATTCAACTCCAGGGTTAGCCAGATTGAAACTCTCCATGCCCGGATTCTCAACGAAATAGACGAAGAAGCTCTGGCCCACTACGAGCAACAGCTGGATTCATTGGTTGCAGACACCTCATCTACAGGCCAGACACTCAAACAATATATCCAGCAGTTGGAAAACCAGGGCGCTGCCAACCCTACCATGCGAGCCCAGGCCCAGAACATCCGTAAGATGTTCATGACCTCTATTCAGCGATACCAAACGGTGGAGTATGCGTACCGTACCCAGTACAAGCAACGTGCGGCTCGTCAGTATCGTATTGTGAATCCTTCGGCCACTGATGCTGAAATTGAAGAGGCCATCGAGGATTCCCAGGGCCAGCAGATCTTCAGCCAGGCGCTGCTGCAATCCAACCGTCGCGGCGAAGCCCGCACTGCATTGTCTGAAGTTCAGTCCCGCCATCGGGATATCCAGCGCATCGAGCGTACCATGGCAGAACTCGCCCAGCTATTCAAGGATATGGAACTGATGGTCGCTGAGCAGGACACGGCTGTGGCTCATATCGATGACCGAGCTCAAAACGTTCAGACAGATATAGAACAAGCGGTGGCCGAAACTGATAAAGCGGTGAAACACGCTCGTGCTGCACGCAAGAAACGCTGGATCTGTTTTGGTATTATTGTCGCCATCATTATTATCGTTGTCGTTATCGTGATTGCTGTCCACTTCGCTTCTTAAACCGTCTCGTTCAGCCTCAAATCTTTTCATCGAACCATCTCTTATGTATTCTTATGCTTAGCCAGCTGTCTCATATCCGAGTTCCCTGTACTTCTTACCAACTAAAAAGATTTCTGTATTGTTTGGAGCTAGGTGATGTCCGCGCATTGAGTGAAGAAGACCTTGGTTTATGTATCCCAATTCATTCATCCACCTCTTGATCCTTTCCCTTAACTTTCTTTTTTCCAGGCTTCTCTTTTAATATTATTATAATAATATCTTGATAGATTTTTTTTTAACCCCAAAAAACTGTATCTCTATTCCCTTATATAAACCTAATGTCTCACCCAATGTTGTCCTCTCCATCTATTCAACCTCCCGCCCAATTTAACTTTTTCTCCAAGTTAAAATTTACTATACTCCTTCCTCGAAAACTTCCTCCTTCTACCTTTCTCTATCTTGATCTCTAACTATACAGTGGCTATGGATATTCATCGATGTCGATTTGTAGACTGGGAGCCGGCTGCTGTGTCATCTCTGGCTTTTTCACATTCTTCTTTTGCTTCAAAAGCCCCCAAAAACCTTCGTTTGAGCGTAGGTCGGGCAAACGGTGACATAGAGATTTACAATCCAAAATACAATTGGGTACTTGAATCAGCTATAAAAGGCGCTCAAGGTCGTACAATAGAAGGTATGGCTTGGGCTGATGACCATTTGTTCACTGTAGGAGGCTCTACCGCTGTAGTTGAGTGGGATCTGGTAACAGGATTTCCTGCCCGCCAACATGAAATGGCTGCGGTAGCTTGGTGTTTAGCTTCCAACGGCACATCTCTGGCTGTTGGCTGTGAGGACGGATCGGTGGTTATTTTACAACCGAATGGGGACCAGAAATTACTGTTTAGACAACCGAGCCGGGTGTTATCCATTGCATGGATCGATCATCGAGTAGTTGCTGGATGTGCCGATGGCCGTATCAGGGTATGGAACTCGGAGTCAGGACAGATTTTAGGAACTATGCGCCCAGATAGAGGCACCGATCGTGAAGTCATGGTTTGGGCAGTAAGCTGTCTGCCTGATGGAACTATTGTATCGGGGGATTCTACGGGCGGCGTTTCCTTTTGGAGCTCTAGCCATTATTCATTACTTCAAGCATTCAGAACCCACAAAGCAGATGTTCTTTGTCTTGCTACATTGAATGATGTGGTTTACTCCGCTGGAATTGATCGGATTATCATGTGTTACGCTAAAAACGACAAGCGATGGATCCAAACCGCTTCTCGGATGGTTCACTCTCACGATATCAGAGCTATGGCTGCATTCAGAACCAAGGGATTTAGTGTATTGGTTTCTGGCGGGGTGGAGCGGTCGATTGTAATTACTTCGTCTAAACCCAGTTACTTCTCACAAGGTCTCTTTCGCAGAATTCCCATCGCGCCCCAACTGCCTCAAGTGCTAGTATCCCACGAACACCGATTAATAATAAACTGGAAGGATTGCGAAGTGAAAATATGGTCTGTCGGCGAGAACACCGACCGCAAGGCTTACAAGCTTATGATACATATGCACCTGAACTGCGAAGAAAATATACAATATTGTGCATTATCACATGACGCTAAGCTTTTGGCGGTATCTACGATCTTCGAAACACGAATATTCTCTATTGACTGGAATGAGCCGAAACCCAGAATCTCTAAGTTGGATGTTCCTTTCGAACAGGGAGCACGCGCAATCAAGTTTATCGGAAAAGGTCATTTGCAAACACTGGTTCTTGTATCCCCAGAGTCTACCATATATACCCTTTCAGTCAGTCAAACAGAAAGACTGCAAACGCTTCAAGAGGTGGAAGAGCCTATACACAGCGATGGCGAAGGGTTGGATCCTATCAACATTGTTTCTGCTACTAATTCCGATACATTCGCCGTTTCCAGACAATCCGGGTATGTGGATATCTTAACTACTAAGCGAGGAGAACACTTATGGAGACTTCCAAAATTTAGTGCACCAATTACTGCCCTAACTGTGCACGATGATCGGGTATTAGTTGCTACAGCCGAGTTTAGACTATATGAGTACAGTATTGCCGAAAAACGACTAACTGCCTGGAGTAGGAAGAACTCCTCAGCCATGCCATGGGAACTCATGTCTTTAGTGGATAAGTGCCTCGGTATTTTCATCAATTCTGTTCAGCCAAACTTAATCTGGATCTGGGGCGCAAATTGGATGGCATACATTGACACCTCGGTTAACTTTGACATTGAACAGGCTCGGCCAGAGAAAAGACGCCGAGATAAGCTCTCTTTGGATGACGAACAATCCGATGAAGTAAGTGCTTTGGCTGTATATCGTCGAGATGAGGCGTTGGCTGCCGATGACTCTTCGCAAGGCAAAGGGTTTTGGATTACTTATAAGTATCGCAATATTCTGGGCATGGACCTTCTCACAGACAAAGAAATGGTTCTAGTTGAGCGACCTGCTTTTGATATCAAACAACCACCGTCCTTTTGGGCTAAAAAAGTCGCAGTTTAACTGTACATATACTGTTCCTTACCATTTTTAATCTTCTCTTTAATCTAATGATATCATGATAAATGCCGAGCCTAAGTAGATTCTATCATCCTTGTTAAATCTCTTTCAGATAGATAGATATCCAGCGTATCCATCCCACCAGAGAACAAACAAAAACCGGTCTAAGATTATATTGAAAGTTTGGTCAGCCAGCTCTTGGCTCTTTTGGACAGGCTTATCTAACTAAAAGATTATCTAAAGACTTTTCATTGGTAGAAGTGTATAAAGTTTTCTCTTACGTTCAAGAGGATAGAAAGAATCAAGTCATCTGAAAATTTCCAGGATAGTTCGAGTGCTCGGAATATTGCATGTTCATGATTGTGCTTCTGACTCTAATTCCAACAAATACAGGCAGAACTAAAGATCAAGGTGAAAGTAAGAGCAGTAACTGGGCAGAAGTGAGAAGCGAGACACGTTCCGGAGAAAAAAAAAGACTATCGGCCATAGCCGCCAAAGTGCTCGGAAGATGCATCATATTAAACTTAACGGCTGATGCGTTAGAGTACCGACAACAAATAGAAAGAGCCTAATTTTCTTTGTTTCTCTTAATTAGGTATTAACCTTTAGATTACTAAAGGTCTTTTAGGGATATTTTACCGGTATGGATACGAGGATCATTGTCAAACCGTTGAAGGTCCATTGTCCAGTATCTTTGAAAGAGACTCGGCATGATTGGGTAATCACATAGGCCCGAGACCTGAAACTAGATCGCAAGTTCATGGACTGGACAGAAAAATGTCATTTTGAGAATGTTTTTATCTCGTCAGTACTCTGTTCTGGAGTGATGGTTATCTAAGTAGATACAACGGAAACTGGTTGATGCGAAGTGATTTTTCTTGGATTATTCGGGGTCCAAGAACTACTCTTAATCGAGAACATTGCAGGGATTTAATTAAGATCCTTGATTGAAAAGCAAACACAAATGTTAATTCGCGGAAGCTCCGATGACACTTGGCGTGCGCTTCAAAGAGCAAAGAAGTCGATCCAATTAAACTATGGAAAATCTATATAAATGCCACTGCGATCATCTATAATTACCAATATACCGAGAATGTGGTCCTCCGAAGTGATTAAACTCGCATTATTATGGACCACTTGCACAGCTATTGTATACGATGCGACATTTGAACTCCAGATTCCTAGCCTTGCAGCCACCAGACAGATAGAAGGTCGGGCTGTTGATTTGAAAGACGGAGAGCTTCAAGTGAGCACTACATATAATACGTTTGTGTATGACTCTGATACACAAACATTGAATGTAGACAAAGATGGATATCTGACACCATTAGTGATTGCTTCTGATAGTTCCATCATCCCTGATGATGGAACTGGGTTGAGTATACTTCAGGTTATTATCGATGTTTCAGCTAGGGAAGTTTTGCAGTTTGGCCCAACTACTAATCCGGCAGGAATATTTTTACGAATTCCTTCTGAGACCGAGTTTGAAGCTACTTTATTCTTAGAGAGGCAGTTGTCCTTGTATGTTCCAAAAATACCAATTGTTCTAGTCGAGTTGGTGGAACAGCGTACTCCTCCTTCTCCTTCGCCTTCTCCTTCGCCTTCGCCTTTGCCTTCAACTTTGCTTTCATCACCGCCTTTGCCTTCATCATCGCCTTCACCTTCTCCTTCACCTTTGCCTTCATCATCGCCTTTGCCTTCACCTTCACCTTCACCTTCACCTTCACCTTCACCTTCATCATCGCCTTCACCTTCACCTTCACCTTCACCTTCACCTTCGCCTTCACCTTCGCCTTCATCTTTGCCTTCACCTTCACCTTCTCCTTCACCTTCATCATCGCCTTCACCTTCACCTTCACTTTCGCCTTCATCATCGCCTTCTCCTTCCCCTTCTCCTTCGCCTTTGCCTTTGCCTTCATCATCGCCTTCACCTGCACTACCTTTGGTACCACCAGCATTTTCACCGGCTCCCGCTTCAGTGCCTTTTTCTTCGCTACCCTTGGTACCCTCAGTGCCGCCGGCCTCAGTTTCAACACCAGTCCCTTCATCAATGAACACGAATTTGGGTTCTGCCCGAACCACATCAACTATTGACATAGTTTCATCAACCTCTCCATCAACAAAATCCACTCTTTCTTCCACATCAACTGATATCTCGTCATTGTCATTGTCATCATCATCGTCGATGGTTGATAGCACCACCCGAGCAAATCCAGCATTGCCCAGTAGCGTTGATATTTTGTTAGAAGTCATACCTGGAGATTCTAATGAACCTGGCGATTTTGAGGAATCATGGGTAGCTGCTATAGATGGAAACGGTGCTGAAGGTAACCAGACTGAAAAGAGCTTACTTGAAGTGAAAGATTGTGGAACTTGGTTCACTTATAGTTTTGATGACCAAATACTCTGGATCCAGCAGAATGGAGAAACTCTGAAATTCGTCGAGTTAAATGGAGAGATAGTCTTGCGACCGCTTTCTGATCCTATTAGATCTATAAAGATCGAGATAAATGGTCCAGATGTATCTTACGACGGCCAAAAATACCTCTACGATTGCTCAGGAGCTTTGAGTTTGAACGACGGGACAGGATGTCAATTAGTCATCACAAAAGCTGTTTATGATGACCAGAATAGCGTCTGTTCTCCCGCCTCTAGTAGCTCCAAGATAGCAACCCATTGTACATCTTGCAGTAGTCTTTCTAGCAGACCTACGACCGAAAAAGAAACTGCGACTGCCTCTACTATAACTTCCGTTGAACAAGGCTTTATCAATAAGGAGACCGCTACTGCACCTGTCGCCTCCACACCGGCATTAACCAATCAATTTGTAACAAAAACGGCCCACAGTACTCTCGAATTAGCTACTGTTTCAGCCACACCAAACCAGGTAGCAGAACCTTCCAATTCCCCGTACACCGGCACAGGGTTACGTTTAGAGGTTGCTTGGCTTACCATGCTATTCAACATAGGATTAACCAGCATCTTTCTTTTAAACTAGTATTTGAATATTTATTGATTTATTTTGCATTTGTCGCCTGAAATAGTAGATAGAGAAATCCACTGATACATACACAGAGAGACAGATTGAACAGAAAGCCAAATCTTATTGATGTAATTACGTTCAATCTCCGGGGTATGGTTACCAGAATGGAATACAACTAGCTATAACTTTACTAATAAGAAGAGAATGACAACAAAATAGCTATTTTTTAAGAACCTATTCAAAATTCTCTAATCAGGAATTTTTATATACATCTGTTCTATCGATTATCAGACGGAAATGTCTGAATGGAGCAACTCAGATCACGAGGAAGATAATAAGCTCTAAACCTTATTTACTGAACATAAACAATCTGCTCCTCTTTGGAAAATCTATATATATCTCCCGATAATCCGTCCCACAGTGGGAACTCAGTCCCTATTCTCATTCCAGCCAGCCCCAAACTATGGTGTTTTGGAGATGGGGAAGGCGGAAAGAACGGCTGCCGGAATTGATGGACAAGCAGGAATCAATATCTGACCGCAACCTGGTAGCTGAATGCTTAAGTCGTCTTCAGAAACGAGAAGAGGCCAAAAGTCTAGTGCCGGTGGTACAGGCCGATCGCATTGTGTGGCCGGTAAGTGCCCGAATATCAGATGTAGACTCCTGTTGCAGTGTGTCAACATGCAGCACATTTTCGGAACCTGAAGTTAGTTATGTTAATGCCTATGCTGAGAGATTTGTGACCGGGGAAGAATTATTGGACCAGCCCAAGGAACAGGAAGTATTGGCCATACCGGTAGCAAAAGGTCACAAGAAGCGTCAGAGCAAAATCTTAAAGGATGGTTTAGACGAATGGGGTCTTCCACTAAGTATAACCAAGTTTGCTGAACCGAGTAGTGTCTGCAAGCCGGCACCTCAGCCTCATTTTCAAACCTTCCTTACACTTATATACCTGCTGGTTTTGCTCCGCCAGCCAGTTAATCTGTCCTCTTGCCATTTGGCGCATTCTCTAGTTCGAAGTGTCGCAAGACTAAAAGCCCACACCAGAATCTCATACCCAGCTAAATCTCACACTCGTCCTCACCATCCTAGCCGAGCCGCTAATCGATCTTTCCATATTTGGGCTTTCTAACTTTCTAAACCTTATACTCCTCTCAATCCCCGCGAAGTTATTTAGTGTATTTAGGGCCAGCGGTGCGACCCTTTTTACCCTACTGACCCACACACCTTTTTAAGGCGAATTTTTGGAACTACTTAGTATATAACTATGTAATTAAACTACTTACTAATCACATATAAATTTGTAATCTCATCAAATTTCTCCTCTCATACCCTGAAAAAAACCTTAGAAGATTTTGGTCGATCTCTCAACTCCCCTCCCAACTTTAGCGTTTCCTTCCTCGCTTTCAAACTGTCTTGTTTTCCAAGAGCGATAAATGAGCGCCAATTTTGGACCCAAGCTTTCGATTGGGCCTAAAATTATGCCTAATGCATCATCTGCTGAACAATTGGGCCAAATGTTCATGATTGGCTTCGATGGACCGGCTGTAACCGACACGGTCCATCGCTTGATCACAGAGTACAAGGTTGGCAATATCATGCTTAGTGCTAAAAACCTCATAGATGCAGAGCAAACGGCTCGTCTTACTTCAGATCTTCAGCAAATAGCTCTTCAGGCCGGCCACCCTCATCCGCTTTGTATTGCGATCGATCAGGAAAATGGCATGCTCAATAACCTTTACGACTCTAACTTCATTACCCAGTTTCCTGGAGCCATGGCCATGGCTGCTACTGGTTCTCACGATCTAATATATCGTGTAGCAAAAGCTACTGCCAAAGAATTGCGTGCGTGCGGTATTAACTGGATTCTGGGTCCGGTTCTGGACGTATTCACCACTTCCGCTAACCGATTGTTAGGGGTTCGAACCATGGGCGACGATCCCCACGAGGTGGCCAGTTACGGAATCTCGCAAATGACTGGGTTTCAGGACGGAGGCTGCGTAAGTTGTGGGAAGCATTTCCCCGGTTACGGAAACGCAGTGGTGGACTCTTTACTCGGTCTCCCGGTAGTGTCTGACACCCCTGAACAGTTGGAGATGGCTCCTTTAGTTCCTTTCCAAAAAGCTATTGAGAAAGGGCTGGATTCTGTTTTGGTCGGAGGCTGTGCAATGCCCAAGGTCGCGCTTAATGAAATGCACGCATGTCTTTCTCCTCACGTTATAAAAGATATCCTCCGCACGAAGCTTAACTTCGATGGCGTGGTTCTTTCAGAATGCTTAGAGATGGGCGCTTTACATGAAAGAACTGGTGTCAGGCAAGGAGCTATCATGGCTGCCTTTGCTGGATGTGATGTGATTCTTGTGTGCCAAAGCGAAACTCTCCAAGAAGAAGCCATAACTGGTATTCGTAACGCCTATTACAATGGTATTCTAGTACAAGATGCCCATGATGCCATCTCTCGAATCTCTCGCATGAAATTCAAATACCTGAACTGGGACGATGCTCTTAGCCCATCTGGCGTTTCGTCTCTGAGTCGCTGGCGTCAAGAACACAGTCTTCTGTCTCACTTAGCTTATGAAAAAAGCGTGACTTTAGTCAGAAACCACTCCCATCTAATCCCTCTGAACAGCTCTATATCTCCCTCTGCTAATATTCTATTACTCACACCTTTAGTTGTCCCCTTAATTTCAACAGCGAAAGGAGATCAAGACCCGGAAGAAAATGGATATGTGATTGGTGAAGATGTCTTCTTCAAGCTCGGCCAGAATATTGCTAAGTTTCACCGCGGTAAAGTTAACCACACTACATACACTGCTAATGGAATTTCTAATGTTCACGAAGTTTTGATTCGTCGTGCTCAACTTGTGATACTAGTTACTACAGATGCTGCCCGCAATATGTATCAGATTGGTATCACCAAACAAGTAGCTGCCATGTGTGCTCAAGTTCACAAGATGTTTATAGTTATTGCCGCATCAAGCCCCTATGATTTTAGTCTGGATCGCAGTATAGGTATCTATCTTTGTACCTACGAATTCACTCCAGAAGCTCTGGAGTGTGCTGCTATGGTTCTATTTGGCGAACTAAAACCCACTGGAAAGATACCCGGCAGTGAATCTCAATCACATAAGAATATAAAGTCTAGCGTTAGTCGCTGGCTGGTAGGAGACTATGATCCCGAAGTCAATCTTTTGGCCCTGGGGGAACTGTGGTACCGATGCTACCCTGACCGGGTTCTACCCTCTGAGGCTTTTAAATGCCTGGGGTTTAAAGAGCAAAAACATTTTCTAGTATTGAATTACAGTACGAAAGAGATCTACGGATTTGTGGCCACATGGTTTTTCCCCAAATCATCGGTTGGATGCATATTGATGCTACTAGTCGATCCTGCGCGTCGAGATTTAGCCATAGGAACTTCGTTGCATCGTAGAGCGATGCAATATTTATTGAATGAGAAGAAAGCCAAAGTGGTTCGTTTGGGATCTAATATTCCTTTATTTTTTGGTGGAGTTATACGAGAAGAAGAGACTGCCCCAGTGTTGACTAAAAATCGAAGCTTGGAGGGTCGGCTGCAGATGAAAACCTCTGTAACAGCTGCTAGTGCAGAGGTGAAATGGTTCTCGGACCTCGGCTGGTGTTTTTCCGAGGCAGGATGCGAGCAATCGAATGGCAGCAGTAATAGCACGAAAGGCGATGTCAGCACCTCTAAAATGTGTAGTACTCAACTGTTCCACATGATGATTCTAAAGGATCTGCAGAATTGGAATCCCCTGTCTAAGGCAGTTCAAGAATTGAAGGTAGTTGGGGTGATGTTTGACATTTGTCGGCCGGAGCAAGAAGAGAAATTAGAGAATTTTTTGAGCCAACAAACTGGGGTGATACAAGAAGAATTGGGGTTGGTTTATTCAGAAGCGAAATCGAATAATAACTCCCGAGTGATTGTAGCGGTAGAGCCGCAAACTAATGATTTGGTCGGGAGCGTTGTGGTATTTACCAGAATTAGCTCAGTGGCTGCCTATCACCCTTGGATCACAGAGTTCGCAGCAGGGAATGTTGCCGGAATAACCGCACCAGTAGTCAGTACCGCGTATAAGAATTTAGCTGGGGTGTTTATTTTGGGGCTCATCTACTCGGCTTTACGACATGTGAAAATGCAAGGCTTCGATAGCTGTGTGCTTACCCCTGTTTCACGAGAACACAGAACGATCTTTGAGGATTCGGGGTTCCAAGTTTGGAGACAATACCTGCAGGTGGATATGGGAGCGGGTCGATGGAAAGAAGGGAGTGATGATTTGTAAAATCTTAATAATAAAACATGTACCGTTTTGGCGAGGTCAAATGTTGCAATATAAGTGACAAATTATCACAGCATGAGTCAGGGCCAGAAAGAATTCGAGTTTTAGCATTAACAGCCGTAAAAAAAGGGGGTTGTGTTTGTGGGTTATCGAGGATACGAGTGAGGCTCGCTTGATTTTCTTATCTATAAGTGCATCTGATTGTTAATCGGACGATTATTAACCTTTTATTGGACATAAATTATTAGATGTGACGGAGAAGGCACATTAGGGCTGAAAAATATCACATACCCCACATTTTTGTTGCTATTAACAGGGTATTGCGAGTGCAATTAATTTATGAAGGGAGCACAAATAGAACAGGGAACTTAAAGTATATTAACACCGCAGTACGGGCAACATTACGCCGCGATAGCCAATAATATATTCTCCACAAAAACCTTAAAACGAAACCTTATTTGATAGCTATTAAACAACAGCCACTAAAAATCCTATAAAGAACTTCAATTGCTAATCTGCATTCTGTATTTCACAACCGGTTTCACATTGAGCTTTTGGTTCTTCTTCTGGTTGACTAGGTGACATTGTCACTTTTTTGTTATTTTCCTTTCTTGGATGTTAAATAGCTGCTTAAAAACTATTAATTCTAATTCTATTGAATAGATCAGGTTGCTCGTTTCAGAGTGGGATCGTCTGTCGGGTTTCTTTGTTGCGGCAAATATCTTCTTTTTTTCGGTTTCTGTTTCTTCAGGTTCTATACGAATTTCTCCGTCTTACTGTTTTTGGCTAAAATCTTTTACTCCTCACTTTTCTTTCGTAGAACATAATTTTTTTAAATCAGGTATTAAGCAGGGTCTCTGCAATGGGCTATAGTGAAGATTCATCTACCACGACTGCTACTTATTCTGCCAGTGAAATGGACTCGAAATGGTCGTTCGCGCGAATCTATGGCACCATTTGTACATTCCAGCAACGTGCATTTGTTCAACTCGTGCTGATCTCTCTGGTCTGTTTCCTTTGTCCTGGGATGTTCAATGCCGTTACTGGATTAGGCGGTGCTGGACAATTAGATGCCACAACAATCAGTTTATCGTATGTCTGCTTGTACTCTACTCTGGCTCCTATTGGCTTTTTTGCTGGCTCAATCTGCAACTTGATTGGCCTGCGCTGGGCAGCGATGGTGGGGTCTATTGGATACTTGCTCTATGTGTCTTCTCTGCTCTATTATAATCATCGTCACGAAGGGGGGTATGTGATAGCTATGGGGGCAGTGTTAGGAACCACTGCCGCTATACTATGGGCCTGTCAAGGAGTCATTATTATGTCTTATCCCACCGAGAATAATAAGGGTAAGTATATAGCGATCTTCTGGTGCATCTTCAATTTAGGAGCAGTTATTGGATCCCTTATCCCGTTGTTGCAGAATCTGCAATCAGATTTTGCTGGAACCGTCAACGACGGTACTTATGTCGGGTTTATGGTGGTAATGGGTCTGGGCACTGTGATTGCTGCAGGGATTCTGTCTCCTAATAAGGTCCGGCGCGCGGATGGGTGCTTCGTCACCACCGAGGGTGCTCCAACCTGGAAACAGGAGATAAAAGGCATGTGGCATAGTTTGACTCATGATTACACTATCTACTTTATGTTTCCGATGTTTTTTGCCTCGAACTGGTTTTATGCATACCAGTTTAATAACTACAACCTTCCGCTGTTTGATGTTCGTACGCGGTCCTTGAACAATCTATTGTACTGGTTAATGCAGATCATTGGAGCAGTCACGTTGGGGTGCTTACTGGATTTGAAACGATTCTCTCGGCCTCAAAGAGCCAGAGGGGGATGGATCCTGTTATTGGGCTACACTATCGCTCTGTGGGGAATTACTATCTATGTACAAACGCAGTATTCTCGAGCTCACACACACACCGAAATGGATTGGAAGGCTCCACATTATGCCAGGTATTTAGTCTTGTACATGTTCCATGGAAGCTTTGATGCAATGTGGCAGACCTTTACCTACTGGCTCATTGGATCGCTGACTAACAACCCCCGAAGACTAGCAGTCTACATGGGTTTCATGAAAGGCATTCAGTCTGCGGGGGCTGCTATTGCCTGGAGATTGGATTCTACAACTATGCCTTATCAGACTCTGCTTATCATCACATCTGCACTACTGATAGGATCATTACTCTTTGCTTCACCGTTGGTTCTGTGGAAAATCAAGCCACACACAACCGATGAGCCTGAAGAGGAACGAAGTGCTTCAATAGAACACGTTGAAAATGGGAACATGGATGACCTTTGCACCAAAAGCAGTTACACTGCTCCGGAGCATGGACATGAATTTAATAATGTAAGTCGAGTCTGCCCAGCTAAAGATGGGGAAGTCAGTGCTACCGAGAAGTTATGAAAACTAATGACATGTAACCCAGGGGAGGGTTTCTAAGATATCAGGAGAACGGAACTTTAACTACTTATTCACTTTAAATTGTCTAGCTAGTTTAGTTATCTGCTTTCTCCGTACGCATTATTTATGGTGCTATAATCTTGAACTTAAAATGCAAGGAAGGTTTTGAGCGGCCCTCAATAATAATGAGCTTAAAATAACCGGTTACATCACAGACATGTGCAGGTGATTCCGCTACTCGACATAAATAGTAATATGACAAGCTAAAATCTCAGTATCTTCTTGATTATTTTAGTAATAAAATCACAAAACTTTTCGAGCCTCGTTGATCAGGTCTTTTTTTCTGTAGATCATCAATCTTATTTTAGGTTCCCTTAAAAGAACCCTTAACCCTAATCTCGTGCCCAGGTTTTTTATTAGAGACAAAGTGAGAGACAGACAGGAAGAGAGGTTTGTACACAGACCTCTTTCGCACTCCACACACTAAGCAGTGCTTCTTGCCTCTACACCCCACATTGCCCTGCCACCACCGTCCGGCCTTCTAGGTTCGGTATACTTTGGTTTATACGACTATATAGAAAAGAAAATATCCAGTCCAGTCAGGGTTTCTTTATGTTGAAATCGGTGACCCCGGTCTCCAATGCGGCCGCTGCGCCAGCTGATGATGATTTCGCGGCCTTTTTGTTCCCCACTCTAGCTAGCGGTGATGGCCCTCCTATGGTTTTGCCAGAATCTGTCAATTCATCTTCGAGTACAGATGAAAGCCAATTTAATCAGATCCTGGCTCCTCTACCCACCGATGCTGACTTCAGCCACTACTACATGTATAGTGCGGACCCGGAACCCAGACTTAGTGTCTCTGGCTGGAATGGGCTTCGTCGCGAATCTTTGTTTCACTCTTCAGACATGTTTGCCCTAGAGTTTCCTGATACCCAAATCAGTCCGTCTCGGCCAGCGGATATATTCCAAACGGGACCTCGACTGTCCATTGGCGGTTATATCTCCGAACTCGCTCATCCCGAACTCACGCATGGCCAGCGTCCTGTTCCAGGGGCACCCAATTTTCCCAAACTGATGCCGAACATTTTGTATGGCACTTCTAAAAATGGGCACGGGGGGTCTATAGACTCTGCTGAGATTCCCGGCCCCAGCTCTGAAGGAGCCACTCTTGGTGCCGATCCCCGCTTCCTACTGTTCCTCCCTCCTCGCTTCGACGTCGCATTACTCAATTCTCAATCTCAGGAGGTACCTATTGACTTGGTCTCATCTCTGCATGGAAAGTTCATTGTGTGCCCCGATGATGTCCCTATATTCTCCAATGGCAGCGAAATGCTAACTCCTGACGACATTCGTATTCCTATAATATGTTACCGTCGCAACTACATACACATTTCCGGAACAATCTCTAATCTCAGCCAAGCAAAATATATTTACGCCTCAGACAGAACAGATCGGGTAGCTATATCGTCCTTTTATGTTGAACTAGAAGCATTCGGCATGATTGGTTCCAACACCTCTCCCCTGCAAGTCCTACCTAACAGTCGGGGGATGCTCTCGATCTGTAAATTAAACGAAACCCCGGAGTCCGGCCCTGATGCAGACGCAGATGAAAAAACGGGTAAAGAGGAATATGGAGATGGAGCTGAGCTCCAAGCCGTGGCTTCCAAAACTATTCCTCTCCGTTATGACCTTGACTTATCTAGCTTCGCATGGAAGCGTATCATGTTCCGCTCATCCACTTTAAACAATCACCGGCGCAACAAAGCAGCATCGCCTCGCAATCAGCAACTGTATACTATTGTAATATCTCTTCATGCCAAACTGGCAGATGGCACTACTCATCGCATATTTCGTTCTCATTCTCGACCAATCATGGTTCGCGGCCGGAACCCACGGTCATATTCTGCTCAATCTGCTCTTCACATCAATGATCCTCAGCCTATAGATGGTCCCAGTTCTGTTTCTGTGGGTCGTAATACCTCCGCTCTGATCTCCATGGCCTATAAGCACAATCCTAGTACCGACTCAACTTTTTCCGATACCAGCCCCGCTAGTTCTGGAGCAAAACGACCATATACAGAACAAGGACAGCCCCGAAAGCGACCTTTTTATCTATCTCCAGAATCTGTTGATGATACTGCGTTTCCCCGGCAAATTTCTGCCGCGTCCTCTTCTGCTGACATTACCGCTCACTTGTCCAAATACAACTCCATTTTGAAACCACCCCAACCAAAACCACATTCTGAGGGTAGTCTCAATTCTCTTACTGGATCTTCCGAAACCACCAACGATAGCAAAAAGAGTGAAATGCTTGGTGAATATGAATACTTTCCGATACATATCAACTACTATATGCCGCCAGTCGAGGTTGTATACCGGCCGCACGCTGCACACCATCCTCAGCTACGCAAAATATCTAATCGTTATGGCAGTGCATATACGGGTGTACCATCAGAGTTCCAGCGAACGTACCGACGGGTTAGTCAAGCCCATGCTGTGGCAATTGGTCCAGGTAATTACCCCTGATTTTCGATCCGTGATCTAATCTTTTACTGAGATACTTCCTCAGGTGTTTTTCTGAATTTTTTTTTAAGAGCTTTATTTTGTTTTATTGTATATGTAAGTTTAATAGAAATGGCGAGAATGGTGATATACATATATATACAATGTAAAATATTAAGCCTAATAGTTATTAATTATGAGGGTTCGAGGAGAGAAAAGGGGAAGGAAATTAATTATTCACAGGCTTTGGCAATACCTTCAAAAATGGAAGCGACACCAACAGCACCGGGATCAGGCAAGCCGCCTTCTTCGTCAAAAGCCGCCAGTTCTTCACGAGAGACATACGAAGCTCGGCCAAACTTAGCTTGTAGTTTACGAGTAGCATCAGCACCATCTTTGGCAGCTTTAGCAGCTCCGCTAATACCCTGTCCGGCGGCCAAGGCCTTAACGGCGGGTTGGATGGCATCAATCAAAGTACGATCACCTTGGCGAGCTTTGGTATAGGTGAACAAGGCTTCCAGAGCTGCCTGAGCGGCTTCTCCAACTGACTTACTAGAGACGTCCTTAATGGACCGAACCTCCGAGGCCAGTGCCGAAAAGAAAATAGCGTAAAGACCACCAGAAGTGCCACCCATAGACTCCTCAACAACTCGAGCAACAGATTGGATGGTCGTGAACAAGTTATCGGTGCCGATTTTACCGTCTTTCAGGTCCTTCAACAGAGCCTGGGCACCGTCGCGAAGAGTTTCACCACAGTCACCATCACCGGCAACAGTATCGTAATGAGTAATTTTAGCCTCAGCATCAAGAAGAGAATTAGCAGCGGAAGTAATAATGTTAGAAACTAGGGTAGAGTCGACAGGAATAGTGGCGGAGGATTGAGAGGTTTCTGGTTCGGGCACGGATTCTTCAATAGATGGTTCTTTACCCTCAGCACTCTTCCAAGTGGCAGAGGAAATAGCATTGTTCCATCCAGGAATTTGCGAAGGAGCATCCAGTAAAGAAATTACATCGACACCGGCTTGTTTGGATGCATTAGAAGCGTTAAGTAGGGTGATACTGAACCCTTCACCGTTCAAGGCTGTGATGTAAGGACCGGCGTAGACACGAACGGGACGGATATTGTATTTTTCACGTAATTGAGACACCGCAGCATCGACAATGGGACCGAACTCCAAGCCAGACAAGCCACCCAGGTTGTTAACCAGAAGCACGACCTCATCCTTAGAGTCGAAGGGTACAAAAGCCCGATCAGTATCGGACTGATCAAGAAGGTAAGGAAGCAATTGACTAACTAAATCTTGAATGGTAGGAATCGGACTTAAGCGACGAATACCGGGCTCGTTATGAATACCCATTCCGATTTCCATCTGGTCGGCCTGCAGCAAATCCTCTGGCGTTCGACCGGGGACCGAACAATGAGCCAGAGAGGCTCCGATAGTAACAGTGCTATCTACGACGGCCTGAGCAACTTTAGCAACTTCAGCTAAGGATTTACCCTCCTCTGCAGCCTGACCAGCTGACTTGTGAACCAACACGGTACCAGCGAGCCCTCTGCGGCCGACCAAACCGCCTTGATTGCGGCCAACAGCCGTGTCGTCGCCCACAATAACCATTTGGACGTCCTGTCCACTAGCACGAGCCCGTTCTAAGGCGAGCCCAAAATGAATGATATCACCGGTATAGTTTTTCACGATGATCAACGTGCCTTTAGGGGAAGCGATGGCCTTCAAGCCGGCCGAGACTTGGTTAGAGCTAGGAGAAGCAAACAAGGCACCAGCCACAGCAGCATCGAGACCGCCTTTGCCTACAAACCCAGCATGAGTGGGTTCATGGCCACTTCCACCGCCGGAAAGTACTGTAACTTTTGGGTTGGAAGCATCAGGCTTACGATATATAACTTTATCGGTCTTCAGCAAAGAGAGAGCAGGGTTCTGGTAGAGTAGACCAGTGAGGGTTTGTAAAACCAAGTCCTGGTCTTTTGTATCGAAATGTTTTCCGGACATTGTAGCGGTCAAAATGAAAAAAGGAAACAAGAAGAGGGAATCCCAAGGAATCCAAGGAATTGGGCGACTATATATACATAATGGGCTGGGCTAGAAGGATGGGGGGGAGGGGGGAGTATAGGTGTGAACTTTAATTAGATCGTCTTAATGAGGTAATTCGTTAATACTGGTTTGGTGAAAAAGATCGAGCCAGAAATGAATAAGTTCGGAAGTAGATGTTGCTCAAATGCTATGAACCAATTAACTATGAGGGAGGAAAGAAAATATCAGCGAGAAGCGCAACAATAAGAAACCAGAAGATAGGAAGATTTGGGTTGTGCAGAATGGGCGTGGACTTTCGAGGGCGTGGAGCGAGAGATGTGGGAGTAAATCGAATGGTGGGATGTGCGTGTGCCCACCAAACGTGGGGAATGAATGATAGGAATTGAACGTTTTCTTGGCTTATGAAAAAGAGACAGGGATCATGGAACACTTGGGAATATTGAAAGGATCAGACAATTATTCCGGATTAACATAAAATGACTATAGACCAAGAATGGACTGATACCTTTGTTGAGCTTGCTCTAGCAACTCCAAACCCACTAGCTGAGAATTTCCAAGAGAGACTGGGATTCAATATAAAGCAATAAATACGGAAGAAAGAGCCCAAAATTCAATCTCATCTCATTAGAACAGTGTTATAAACAGTGTTCTGTTTATTGTTGGATAGCAATGAACCGGATTCATGATTAACCCATTTACCTAATTAGGAAACCGTAGTACCGGTAATCTGTCAAACTTTGAGATCGGCTTTAAATATGTCTGTCACCTATACCAACACCACTAAGACCATTTCCAGACAACAAATGAATCTAAATGCAACTGTGACATTTCTTTTGTATAATCTTTTAATTCGTATGATCCCTTGGCAATAACCAGCATTACAGAACTCTGACTGTTGGTAGCGATCTATTTAAGACAGCCTCCTTGCTTTAAACTACCTTACTGTTTTTCTGGTTATTTATTCTAGTCATTCATTTTTAAATGTTCTAGCAACATATTCGTGTATTTCTATATATATATCTGTAAACCGGCATACTTGGTGGTGAAGACGCGACCGAGATAAGGTTAAGCTTTAAACTGCCTACCTCATGAAGAACTCCTGGCTATTTACAGAGGGATGGGAAAAAAGAACCAACAACCAGCACTTTAACTTACTTATTAGAAAGAGCGCACATATAAACCTTTCTTTCCAATACTACCAGAACCAAAAGGATTAATCAATCACTGGGTTGATTGGCAACCCATTGTTCCTGGTAGTTTTGGTATTGTAGTTTTACTCTCTTTTAAATTCTTTTCTACTTTCCTCTTTTTAATTAAATGGCTTCTACACCACCACCATTTTGCGGGCCAGATTCTTTGGCAACCCCTCCAAGCCCGAAACATGGACCCCTGGATGAAGAAGACTTATATCTGCGACAGAAAAAGTTGTTTCGAACCCCGAACTACCGACCTCAGATTGATAACCATCCCCTGCCTAGTGAATGCGCCCCGAGCCCCACTTCCACCCCGACCAAAGCCGCCAGTTCGATCTTACCTACCCCAGAAACCACCACGAGAGCAGTTCGACGATCTACTCGGAAGAAAAGTACCGGAAGGGTTTTGTTTCCCACGGAAAGTACCGACCGGGTGAATCTATTTAATACTCGCAGTTCTCATACCAAAGTACGGTCTCCTCCACGCCAACCAGGAAAAGTCGAGAAACAAGTGGTGAATGCGATTGTTTCATCATCTACTAGTAGCCCGAATATAGAAGAAAAGAATGGCATCTGGTATACGTTTCGCGGAAAAAAGATATTTCGACCATTTGCTTCTGGCGAAGCCGACACTTTGGTAAAACCCAAACGATTATTTGAGAAAGAAATCCGGGCGAAAGAACGAAATCAACGTCTTTCTCGCTCTTCGATCCAGGCTGGTCCTGACGAGGAAGCAGAAACCGATATCGAGGATCTGGAATCAAATTCTTAGTTTTACCCGCAATTTCAGTTTATCCTTACACTTATTTCTGGAGCATACAATGTACGCTTTTAGGCCATATAACCCCCCCCCCCCTTCCCCCTAATATCAGCCATACAAGTCATAGTCTCAGCTATACACCTCGTACCTGGCCTCCTATCTGGGTTTTACTCTACTTTATTCTATTCTTTGTTTACGATTCAGCATGTATAATAACACTTCATTACCCTCTTTTTTTTCCTTTTCTTTTTTTTTTAGCTAGTAGTTCTCGACTGCCTATATCTAGTCCTACAGTAACATCTGTCGACCAGACCTTTTTTTCTGGTGTCCCCATAGCAACCGAATCTTCATATTCAATACATCTCTCCTCCGGTCGGGATTCTTTCCTTTCCACCAACTAACAATGTTTCGACTTGCCCGAACTCCAATTGTACGTGTTTGCGTTTCCACAACTCGGCTAACCCAGCGTTCTGCTTTGCGTCAGATGTCCTCTTCAGTACCTCGTCGGGCTGATATCGTCCAGGACCTCTACTTAAAGGAACTCCGTTCTTACAAAGCTCCGGCCGAACCCGCCGATGCTCATGTTGGCAACGTAATCGACTGGAAACCTCCTGCTGCCCCTGCCACTCCTGCAGAAGAACTCAACCTTGCTAGTGACTTGTCTACTTACGAGTCTGCAGCTGTTGAGGTCGAGGGGGCTGCTGCTCCTGGACAAGAAGCCGATGTTGCCGACTGGTTTGTGGTCGATGAGGCTTAATTTCTCAACAACTTTTTGGATAACAGTCGAAAAACGCAGAAGCTTACAAACAAGATAAGCCAATGAGTTAGAATCTCGCATTTTCTGTTATCTTTTTCTCTCCATCCCTTCTCCCATCTCTAGTTGTTTTGAACAATGGCCTCAGAACACCCTTTCCTATTTTTTTCGTTTTCTCGAGATTTCTCCTAACTATATAATATATTCTTTCTTTCTCCTATAAGCCATTGTAGACTGGTTGATTAGTTAATTTTTTACAACTACATCACACATGTACATTCAACATCCTTTTTAACAAATCGCTTCGTATTGTGGCTCACATCCATCATAAACATGATTGATTTCTTTTTTCTTTTTAATTAATATAAGAAAAGTTATTTTTTCCTTCAGATAATCACAGTCCTACATCTTGCACAGATTCAACATGTTTTTAGAACTTACCATCGATTTTTAGAGCCTTTTCCCGTGCCAATCGCTCCGCCCGGGTTTGTTTCCGTTGCTGTTCAGCCTCCTCATCGTACACCAAAAACTCGTGAAGAGCTTTACCGGCAGGGACCATAGGTAATACTGGCACTTTTTGGTCCACAACAACTTCCATAAGAACTGGTCCATCATTGTACTCCAACATCTCAGTCAGGCCTGCTTCCAATTCCTCAATCTTTCGTACTCGAATTCCTTTCAAGCCCATAGCATCGGCCAGTTTTATAAAATCAGGATTGCGGTGATGGGTGTGGGCATACCGGTCCTCATAGAACAGGCTCTGCCACTGAGTCACCATACCTTGTTCCTCGTTGTTCAAAATGAGAATCTTAACATTGATGCCAAACTGTACAGCAGTGGAAAGTTCCATCAGGGTCATATTAAAGCTGGCATCACCATCAATATCAATAACATCGGCATCAGGGCGAGCTACTTTAGCACCAATAGCAGCAGGGAGACCAAAACCCATAGTACCCAATCCTCCAGAAGTGATCATGGTTCGGGGTTTATTCCAACGGTAGTGCTGAGCAGCCCACATTTGATGCTGTCCAACACCAGTGGTAATCACAGTATCCTTGTTGCGAGCATGAGTAAGTCGAGATAATTCGGCAATAACAGTTTGGGGTTTGATATACGATCCTGGAGTTTCCTTTTCATACGCAAACGGGAAACGCTCTTTCCAGGCATTGATACTCTTGAACCAAGCAGGACGCTCAGTAACAGGATTGACAAATGGCAACAGAATCTCCAGAGATTCAGTCACATCGCCTTCAACAGCTTCCGTTGCTTGAACAACCTTATTGATGTTTTTGGGAGATATCTCGAAATGGATAATGCCTCCCCGACCTTCCAAAGCCGCGCGACGAGCTTCAGGAGCAAATTTGGAAATGTTCAAGGTCACACGATCATCAAATCGAGCACCAAGAGCAATGATAAGATCAGCATCTTGAATAGCCAAGTTCGCATATGCGCTACCATGCATACCGAGCATGTGAAGAGATTTCGGGTCTTGTTCATCAAAAGCACCCAGTCCTTGCAGAGTAGTGGTGACGGGAATACATGCCTTATCTGCTAATGCTTTCAAAAGCTTGGGCCCATCAGGAGAAGCCAGTATACCTTGTCCGGCATAAATAACAGGTTTTTTGGAGATATTGATAAGATCAGCAGCTCGTTTACAAGCTGCTGACTGGAAGTCGTATACAGAGGCAGAAGCCAAGCGTGCTAAACGCTGGCTAGGAAGAGTATGGGCAGTAGAGATAGCTTGACGCAAAATACCTCCCGTGACATCTTTGGGGAGATCTACCAAAACCGGGCCCGGACGACCAGACTGGGCGATTTCAAAGGCTTCGTTGATGCGACGGGGAAGATCCGCAACAGATTTGACCATGACGTTCCATTTGGTGCAAGAGCGAGAAATTCCTATCACATCAGCCTCCTGGAAAGCATCAGTACCGATAGCAGTAGTGGGAACCTGGCCACAAAAGACAACCAAAGGAGTGCCATCACTCAAAGCATCCTGCATGGCAGTAACTACGTTAGTGGCACCAGGTCCCGAAGTCACCAAAACAACCCCGGGTTTACCAGACGCCCGAGCATAGCCTTCAGCCATATGACCTGCGCCTTGTTCATGCCGCGGTAGCACAAATCGGAAATGTTTAGAGTTGTAGATAGCATCGAAGACAGGCAGAATAGCGCCACCGGGGTAACCGAATATACACTCGACACCGTGACGCAACATCATCTCATGAAAGATTTCACCTCCAGTTTTGCCTACAAAGCTGCTGTCCAGATCAGGAACCGGTGTAGTAGGGTGGGCAGCCGGGGTCTGCCCGGGCTCGGTCTCGGCGTTGAATGCAGGTGCCGGACGTGGACGAGCTGCTTGAACCACAGAGATCGCTCTACGTGCAGAACCTTTACTAGCCTGAGAATATAAACACCGCAAAACGGCCCTACTTGTCTGCGGGCGAAACATCGTCAGTTGTGTCGAAAAATACGTTACAAATTTTGTGACTCACGTCACGTGGTTGGGCGACCTTTTCTTCATCTCCCAACTTCCTACTTCCAACTTTCTCCGGACTTATCTCTTTCATCTGTCTGTATATAATACTCCCCCCCAGCTAGTACATTTTATTTCTCCTGCTTCTGAAACCAGCAGTCTGACACACTGAACAGTTTTGTGTGAGAGTTTAACATACTAATTTGGAACTATACATATATTTCGTTTTATAGACAAGAAAATAGATACAACAGACTCTCTATTAACTTTGTGTACTTAACTCACTCTTACTGCGTTGCCTACTATGACCGAAGAGCCTCCTAAAGCACTAGAGGATGCCCTTCTATCCGTTCGGACCCATGCACAAGCCATGCGGAAAACCTTGAATGTCCGCGGCCGATTAATGGATACCGTTAAACAAGCGTCGTTGATGCTATCTGAACTGCGCACTTCGCAGCTAGGCCCTCGTCAGTATTATGAACTCTACACTGCGGTATTCGATCAACTGGGTCAGTTATCGGCAGCTTTACTAGATGGCCACCCTACTAATCATTTAGCAGATGTTTATGAATTGGTTCAGTATGCTGGAAATATTGTTCCTCGTTTGTATCTCATGGTCACGGTGGGCACTACCTTTATGGCTGTCCCTGATGCACCGGTGCGGGAGGTCATGATGGATATGCTGGAAATGTGCCGCGGAGTGCAGCATCCCATCCGCGGGCTGTTTTTGAGGTATTATCTATCCCAAACCTCTCGTACCCACCTTCCGGTTGGGTCTGTTGAAGGGCCTGCTGGATGTCTTCAAGACTCCATAACATTTGTCCTGACCAATTTTGTGGAAATGAACAAACTCTGGGTGAGGTTGCAACACCAAGGGTCTTCTAAGGAACGCGAGAAGCGCTATAAAGAGCGGCAAGAATTGCAGATACTAGTCGGGTCGAACCTAGTTCGCCTTTCCCAGCTGGATGGTATCGATAAAGAAATGTATGCCTCTTCTATTCTGCCGGCAATTCTCGAACAAATTGTTCAATGTCGGGATTTGTTGGCTCAACAGTACCTTTTCGAAGTAATCACCCAAGTTTTCCCTGACGAGTTCCACCTCCATACTCTATCGAATCTTCTTGAGGCAGTTGCTAAACTTGTGTCGGATATCCCCGTTCATCTTATCATTATCGGACTAATCGACAGGCTGGCAGCTTATTCTGCTCGGGAGACAGATTCAGCAGATCCAGAGACTAAAAAGAAGATCTCGGAATACGAGGAAGCTCAGTTGACTAAAGAACTGCAGAAACTAGCCCTCCCTGCTCGAGAGGTATCTCCTACTCCGGGAGCAATAGATTTGGAGGCAGTCAATAATCATAATACACTCAATGATGACCTCTCATCAGATCTGCCCGATATTGTGCATGGTATACCTGCAGATATGGATTTGTTCTCTATTTTCTGGGACCAAATTCAATTGCTACTTTCTTCCCGTCCTAATATAGCCAACGCTGATTTAATCACGTTGTTAACCAGCCTAGCGACATTATCTATGAACTGTTACCCCTCGTCTCTCTCCAATATAGACAAAGTTTTCCAGTTTGTGACTACCTTGTTTAAATCTGATGATGACGACGGTGCTGATGCCACCGTAACTCAACCTTCCGCGGATTCGGATGCTGCATTGCGCTTACTTTTAGCTCCGATAAAATTTTATCCATCTGTTCTTACTGCATTATCAATTCCCCATTTCTCTATTTTGCTATCGTCGCAACCTTTTGCTACGAGAAGGGCTGTGGCTTTAGCGGTAGCAAAGACAATCATTGCTAAAGAAGCGGTTTTAGCTACCCCGGATGAAGTGAACTCTGTAATGGAAGTATTGACTATCCTAATTCGTGATTCTCCAGAACACAGTGCCAATGGAAATCGCGGCATTGATCAAGAACAAACCGTGGGAGAACAAGGACTTTTAGCTCGGCTCCTACATCTTATGTATAATGAAGATATATCGACACATGTTGCATTGGTTCAGGTCGCTAGTAAAAGTATTGCTAAGGGAAATCCAGATCGGCAACTGTTCACTATTCCAGCATTGGTATCTGAAGCATTGAAAGTTGCTCGGCGGTTGAAATACGAAGCTAAGTTCGTGGATGAGTCGGAAGAAACCCAGAAGATTTCCGCGGTGTGCAAATTAATTTTTCGTCATATCACCGATATACATCGTTTGATGGGAGCAAGCAGTGCTACAGTTGCAGATATGTGTTTTATGTTATTTGTTAGTGCAGCTCAAGTAATTGATCAGCTCGGACTAGAAGAGCCCGCCTATGAGTTTTTCGCCCAGGCGTTTACAGTGTATGAGGAATCTATATCTGATTCCCGAGCACAGTTTCATGCAATTTGTCAAATGGCTGGAATTCTTCAACAAGCCCGTAATCTGTCTAAAGAAAACTACGATACACTCATCACTAAATGCGCGCTGCACGCATCGCGGTTGTTGAAGAAGTCGGACCAGTGTCGAGCAGTCTATATTGCTAGTCATTTATGGTGGGCCACTGATCCTTCATCGGGAACAAGGGCGGCAGATGACCATGGATCAGATGGTCTCCTCCGAGACGGAAAACGAGTATTGGAATGTCTACAACGGGCTTTAAGGGTTGCAGATGCATGCATGGACTCTGCACAGAGTGTTCAACTGTTTGTGGAGATTTTGAACCAGTATGTCTATTACTTCGAACGAGGCAATACGGCAGTGACTGTGAAGTACTTAAACGGGTTGATTGAGCTTATTCAAAGCAATTTGGATAACGATACCGAACATGCTATTCCCGACGGACCGCGCCGTCATTTCCAACGCACACTGGACTACATTGCTAGCCAAAAAGAAACAGACGAGCGGTTCAGTCAGGTTACTTGGTAAACGACGAAAAGAAAAGAAAAATACTAAGATGAATGCAACTATGATATAGCCAATGTTAAACGCACTACTGATTGAAGTACGTGTGGGCATGTCGCACGGATAAGTAATGGTTGTAGGCGCCGACAAGCACGAATATATGGAATATCTGATGAGAGGCCCCTAGTAGATCAAACCGACCCGGCCAAAACCTCTCAGGAAACCGTAGGGCATAAATGGTGGCTCCAGAAATGTACCATATGGCCTCTCCAATAATATGGTATAGATCGATTCTTTGCTGCATCTCATGAATACCGTAACAGATCAAGCCCCATATAACCATGATCGCACCGGTTAGACCGAACATGACAAATAAAGTCGCTCTAAATGCACGATAAGCCGGATTTCCAAACTGAGGAGTGCGTATAAACGACAAGCAGGAGGTTCCCAGGATCGATATCAGAACGAATAATAGGTTTCTGGCGAAAGGGTAATCGTGAAAACCATAGTAGATCGAAGGGACCATGGACCCAAAGATCAACAACACAATACCCACGTAGTCACATTTCTGATAAATGTACTGGTACCGCGGAGAATGACAATTGATGCAATGAAACCAGGAACTGAAACCCAAACATGCGATTGCAGCCGCTACAAAGATGATGAGAGACCATTGTTCAGCTGGAGAAACCGACCAGTAGCCAGGGAACAGCCATTCCATCAAATTAAAAGCTATTACAGCCAGTCCCAGACTAGGAAGAAAATGCGACCAGACATTGATGGTTTCGTTGTGCCAGTAGAACAGAGAATGGAGGCATTTGGCGACCGAGTTGGTGGTTCGTCGATAGCCTGATAGGATATACTCGTTGTCTCGCTGCCATTCCTCGGCCTCCTCAAACAAAACAACCAGTTTGTGCGAAACATCGCTGACCACAGACTCTACATTATCTTCTATTTCTTTTATTTTAGTTCGGAGCATTCCGGAGTGGTGGATATGGAGAAATCAAAGATCGCAAATTTGGGACACCGCATCGGTTTTATATTGTATCGATTGGTTAACTTTAGATAAGACCATAGAGTAATGGCTCACAGTAGGAATAACCCGGGCCCTACCAACCCCCATTCTCGCTATAAGAAGCGCTACTCGAAAGCCGATAAATACAAAAATAAAAACACAAACACACAAGCACAAAGTGATAATGCGGTCATAAATTCAGAGAATAGGAGCAGAGGTTTAAAACCAGCTCGGATGGACTATGGGCTGGTATCTCGAGGAGAAGAAACCAGACTAAAAACCAGAGAAGAACAAAGAGAACTCTTTGAGTCTATCAAACAGAAAAATCTCAGTCCCCAAGCGCTGGTTCGTCCATTAAGAGTGCTGCGCGAAGCCACCATGAGTATTGGCGAACCCGATACGTTCACCAAAGACGTGTTGCTATATGTGGTGGATCAGATGTGTCCTCAGGGGATACCTGAAGCCTATGTTCCTGCTCTGCATCGTCTGGTTTATGACATACATCCAGCTATTGGACTAGGAGACCAACTGTCTCGTATTGTTGGGCTGTATGTATTACATATCGTACATGGCACTCCTGATCTAGCCGCAGCTTTGGATCTGGCCAGTGTGTACTGTGCAGATCTTGAACTGGAGATATTTTCATGGATAGATGCTTGGATCGCTCACGACTATGTGTCCTGGATGAACTTGCTTGATCAAGCCGACCCCGAAGTTCGAGCCATGGTTGTCCAGGGCCAACCCCGCATGCGCCAGTGGACCATCCAGGCCTTATCGGCTTCATTTTACCAGTTACCTACAGCCTTTACTGATCGTTACATCGGGTCTTCTTTACCGGATGCGTGGAAAATAGAGGACAATACTGTTATACTACGTGAACGTCACAAGCCCACAGGCTTAGCATAAGATGCCAATTACTACTGGATCGAAGCCTAATAGCGAAGAAAAGAAAACGAGTTACCGTTACTTCTTTCCTGATCTGAGGTTAGTTTCATTTCCTTATCCTTCCATACTCTCATACTGAACACTTACTTTTTAATACCTCCTCCAACTAATGGTCCACCTTTCGCGGCTTTTGAGGCCATTTCTTTTCGAGCCTTCTCTTCAGCCTTTTGTCTAGCTTTAAATGCCATATCTTCTTCGTCCATATCAGACTGTTTCTTTTTGGCTTGTTTTAACGCTGAGTTAATATATGTTC
The DNA here is from genome assembly GCA_030574535.1 of Tortispora starmeri. Classification (NCBI taxonomy): domain Eukaryota; kingdom Fungi; phylum Ascomycota; class Trigonopsidomycetes; order Trigonopsidales; family Trigonopsidaceae; genus Tortispora; species Tortispora starmeri. The sequence continues at coordinate 269,259 of JAJMFD010000005.1, read as the reverse complement.
TCTCAATTTTTTCTTTTTTCTTCATTCAAAATGACTTACGTTTCAATTTTCCTCCTTGGCGACCAGACATGTTTTTCTGTAGTGAGTTGTTGATAAGTGCGAAAAACTAAGCTGCCTGGGAGAGACGTTATTCTGATCTATTTGCTAATTAAATACCCAATTATCATCTATTATACAGCATACCATTTATTTCAGATACAAACGTAGACAAAAAGGAAAAAAGAAAAAAAAAAAGGAAATTCAAGAAAATAAAGCATTCGGAGCACAAACCGAAATATTAGTTAATGTAATTATAATTTCTTGTCAATAGTGAGTGTCACAGCACATATAAAAACACAACGATAGTCATTGATCGGTAGTAGTGATAGTAGTAATAGTAAAAGCAGAAGAATATAGCTTCATTCATGAGCAATAGCATCAATTCCCAATCCTTGCAAAACAGAAATCTTATCAACATCCCAAGAAGAGGCCCGGCGATGGCTTTTCCCCTTTTTCGCAAGTGGGCTTACTGGTCCACCTTGAGAAGTCCATTCTCCCGATGGTGGCACAGCAGACCAGTTAGGAGGGCTGATTGGCGTGTACATACCACTGGCTGTAGGTGTACCGTAACCGAACTGCTTCCCATTTGGAGTTTGGACTAAATGTTCCGACCCTTCTTTGCGCTTGGAAAATGGGACTGATGGATCATTAGGATTCCATGCTGCAGATTCTTTGCACACCAACGTGGCTTGCTGGAGTTTCAAAGAAGCCGCATGACAGGCATCATTAAGTTGATCAGACCGAATACCCGGTCCTGAGGAGTTTATTAAGTTTCGACGATAGGAATTCAACAGATACGGACTAGTAAGGCTGGAAGGAGGTGACCGTAGGGCGCGGTGAGTAGAACGAGGCGCAGGAAATAAGTTCCGAGAATATTTTAAATCGTTAGGAGTCCTTGGAGTAATCGGGTATTGGCCATATAGTGTAATAGGATCGTTCGATAGTGTATCATTAGAATGGCGACGAGGATTCTGGCGAGGCGTGGTAGGTAGATGGGGAAGAGTGGCTATTATAGGACTGACTGGGGCGCGAGTTGGAGTAGCATTAGGATTCTTCACAGTGAATTCTGGACAGTTGAGCACCATTCGACGCAGTTCAGACAGGGAGATACGACGAATAGGATCACTCTCAAAAATTCGCTGTAGTATATTCACCGCACCGTCAGTAAGCGGCAGAACAGTCTTCAAAAAATTAGGATCTTTCAAGTAAGCAGCATACGTTTCGTCTGAGAACGGACAAGCTTTCTTCCAAGGGTTTCTTCCCGTACACATATTAACAAATATAACACCCAAAGACCAAACATCATTAGGGGCAGATAGATATGTACGATGAAGACGACGCCGACGGGTAGGTTTCTGAAACGAGCGGATATCAAACGGGATTTGAGGTGATGTCGAGGAGGAAGACGAAGATGATGAATGTGAAGGAAGCGGTGACAAAGGAGCAGGGAGCGCATGCGGCGGAGAATTTAGTTCAGGTGTGAGAGAGTTAAGGCATTCGGGAGACATGTAGAAGGTAGAACCACACCCAAAATCGGAGGTCAAAGACTGGTTGGTCGCCAAACCAAAATCCCCGATTTTTAGGCTTTGTGTACGGTTGCAAACTAAGATATTCTCTGGTTTCAGATCACGATGGTAAACTCCTTGACAATGACAAAACTGAACAGCATCAATCAACTGAACAAAGGCTTTACGGATCTGATCGGCTTTACCAACAAAGCGACCACGTTCGACAATATTCAAAAACAAATCGCCATCGGGACAGTAGTCCAAGATCATATATATTTCAAGGGGGGTTTCAATAGTTTCGATCAAGCCAATAATATTAGGATGCCGAGAAACTCGGGCATGTAATGCAACCTCAATATGCTGATAGTGACGCTGACGAGAATCTACTCCTTGGCGCATCAGTACCTTAATAGCATATTTGGCTTTTGTAACAAGATCAATAGCACAATAAACAGCGCCATAGGCACCTACACCTAACAAGTCGGTGAACTGGTACCGGCCATCGATGATCTCTCCGACTCGTGCCTGAGCTGCATCCGGACTGATCATCATGAGCGAACTCGGCACGGTGAGAGGTTTAGTGAATAGAACAAGTTGACAATATATAACAACAACTCTATCTTAACACAAAAAACTATTAACTGTATCAAAATAAAACCAACAACAACAACAACACAACCAACTACTACTGATCTCTATCTTTAGGAAAGAACGACTGTAATATTGTGGAGGCGTAGAAAGGAGCGGGCCGGAGATCCGAAGGTGAACTGGGAGGAAACCTGAACGGTTTTATCGAAGGGTGATGGGTTCGGGACGAAAGAAAATAAAACCGATAGTACCAAGGCGAAAAGTGGCAGATCAAAGGTGTAAATCAAAACCCTCAAACGTAACAAAGAGCAAGGACGACCTACGGAGATGTTTGGATAGAAGAATAAAAGAAAATGTAAAAGTCAGAAGAAAGAAAGAGGGGCGAAAGTAGAAGGCTGGTGGCTTGACGAGATGGGACGTTATACCGTAGCAACCGACTCCCGAGTCTTCCAAAAACTATATACTGGCCAATCACAGCAATTTGTAATCGAACTGGCCGTAAATTAATGAGCCTTAAATTAGAATTCCAATCCAGCGAGTGAGTACTCGCTATTTTATTATAATCAGGCGAGGTTTCGTGAACTTTGCCAGTCAATGTATTAAATAACCAAACAAAGACGAAACAGACTGACAGGATAGTGCAAAGAATATTCCACACTTATCAATCAAATAATATAACTGGGTCCTATATTATTATATTTCCGAATATTCGTAGTAGATCAGACAGAGAGTCTTGTCTATTCAAAATTCTTAAATAAGAAAAAGTGAGCCGAGATTGAAAGGCACAAGAGGCAGAATGAATGTTATCGCGAAACTTTAACCGGCGAGTGCGGAATGGAGTGGGCCAGTATGAATCTAGCGGCAATCAAGCAACAACTAGTTCGAAATGATACGGATTATCGGCAGATAATCTAATGATTTTGTATTATGAAAAAAAAAAAAAAAAAAAAAAAATGTATCCGACAGACCAAATGATTGGTCCTGTTTTAAAAAATTGGCGAGGATTGTGCACTCCAGAAGGGAACTTGACAGCAAAGAGAACCGACACTTATATATTAAAATAGTCACAGCCTCAAGTGTCTCTTTCAAGTGCCAAAATTAGTTTACGATTGGATCATTTGACAGCGTATTTAAATTTCGTTACCTATCAGGGAGAGGAATGTGCTTCTTTGACAATCTCACCTTAATCTCCCATGCTTCACGGTGATTGGTCGATATGAGGCTGTGTGGCTGTTTGAAAGAGACACGCAGAACAAAGAGAACCTCAAACGGGCAAACGCCAATAGGACTGCACCAGGGGTAAAGGAGAAAAAATCACTCATTATATTGGCTTTTTAGCCGTACCTGATAGAATGAAGAGAGGTTAAAAATAGAGCAACCATATATGGAATAATAAATCAGTTCAGAGATTAAGGGGAAGAAAGACAAGGAGGGGAAGAATAGGATTCTTGTTCGGCATGGATATTCCTCATGACCAAGTGCCATCATGAGACCGACGAAAATAAATGTAATAGCAAAAGAACACAAGACATCCGGTTCTTTGGGGGTAGAGTAGTTATAATATCGGTTAGTATAACAGAGAAAGTTAAACCCGATCGATGCGAACCAAGCCTGCAGCTAATCCAGCCGCATACCAAGAGCCCGATAGCCAACAAGCTGCAGGAATACTTGCCTGGTCGGCAGCAGAGAGTATTTGCGACACTTTGACAGGATATGGGCTATTTGTAGCAGCAGAGGAGACTGAAAGAGCCACTGTGGCCCGTTTGCGGACTTCTTGGTAAATATAGTCCTTGGAGAACTGAAGACCAGAACCAGACGTTGAAGCTTGCCATAATTGCACTTGCGGGAACATTTTGGGATCGTCATGTTTATTTAAGTATCTCCGAACTATATTTGAGATTTTTAAGGAACCGTCCAAACCAGCTGAAAGGACCATAGGATGTTCATGGGATGTAGCTACGGATTGTACTGAGCCATTATGCCAAGAAACCAAGCCACCGAACTTGGTAGTATATAACGAGCCTAAACGGACGTTCAAAGAATCCTCTACCCACAAGAATCCTCGTAGGTGACGGGACCAGGCCGTTGAAGGACCGTAGGTCTGATACCGGCGATATGATAGTTGTGAAGCGGGGGCTTTAATATCAACGACCAAAAAATGACCATCTGTGCTCATGGAACCGACTAAATTAGGAAATTCCGGATAGGCAGAGGAAATGGCAGTGATATAAGAAGTGTGTACGGGGAACATGGCCATGATCGAGTTATCAGGATTATCTAGGGCATAGGTAGCTATGTAACCATTAGCCAACCCACAGACTACCTGATTGGGACCGGCCCAATCGGCAGCAGAAATGGATCCAGGAGCAGTAAAAGTACAGGAGGATGTAACCAGATTATACCCAGTAAAAGAGCTGAGATCCTGGTTTAGGAAAGAAAGCAGTTGGAGGACGCGAGCCGAGCCATCATGGAACACAGCCAAGAGATCAGTACTCCCCGGACGAAACTTCAAGTCCCAGGCAGTGCCCCAGTTCGCATAGAGTACAGCCAGCATATGTGCATTAGCAAGGGTTTGAGGGTTAGAGCTGTTATCACTGTTGAAACTCAAGATCCAGAGTTGGATCACTGAAGGTAGATCCGATTTAGTAAACGAGGATAGAGGAGACTGGGACCAGAGACTCTGGCGATGGGAGTCGGACAGCACCGATATTGCCAATAAGCCTTTAGTGGCATCAAGTGTGGTATAAGCCATGCTGGCCACGTGTCCACCCACGTTCAAAAGCACTCCTGCACCTAAGGGGGTCTGGTCGTAGTGGGATAAGGTAGTTAGACTACCGCCAAAGGCAGACAAGTCCACTTGGAGATCATTCCGACTTAATGGATCCGCAATGCTTGTGGGAGAACATTGAGTTGCCGGCATACTATTTAAATTTGTGTCCAAGGATGGTAATGCCGGCCAGGGATCTGGAGGAAACCGAGACAACACTCCAGTCCAGAATTCTCGTTGCTTGACGGCTGAAACTAAATCCGTAGGATTGAATCCTAGCTGTAACAAAAACATAGCTTTCAGAGGTGTAGATTTATCTATTCGGTTAAACGATTTTCGAGTAATTGTATCCTCCTGGCTGGTTTGGTTTGTTTGGGGTAGTTTGTTTGGTTTGTTCGGTCGGCGCTTAGAAACCCTCTGGGGGTGCGGTTCGGGCTCTATTTCCTCTGAACCATCTTCAACCTCACTATACTCACTACTTGACCGAGACCGTTTAGGATCCTCCTCATCTTCAGAAATCTCTACCGTGTACCTGACCGGATTCCGGGTTCTAGCAGATCGTCGCATAAAGTAGAAGAGTACGATCAGCCTCTCTCTCCCAACTTTGATTATTCTTCTTCCCATCAATCGCAGCAGCCACTTTTTTTGATTGCTACCGATGAGTAACACGCAACCGGCCAACCAAGAGAAATGCTGGATTTGTCTTGGATCTCCTGATGAGCCAGCGCCAGGTGTATTACCGGGAAAACCGGTGGTATGGCGACACCCTTGTCCCTGTGCCTTGGTGGCTCATGAACAGTGTTTGTTGGAACTAATACTTGAGACCGACCGAAACTCGTGTCCGCAGTGTGGAGCTCGTATTCTACTATCGTCTGAAGGTAGTGTAAGGAGGGTTTCTATTTATGATTCTGGCCAAAAGATCTATCGAGCGATACTGCAAGCGGCCACTATTGGCAGCGTTACGTCGTTTGCCCTTTCCAGTGTTTATACCTCGCTCTTTGCTATGGGGGCCTCGATGATTCGAACTATGTGCAGTCGAGAAATGGCTCTAGAGGCATTAGGAGTGGTGGAAACCGAAGGAGTGCTGAAACTAGTTCCGATGAATACAACCCGCATGTTTGCTATTCCGGCCATCCCTCTTTGTTTGATCTGGTCCCGGGCCTCGGGGTTACTTCCCGAGTACCTGATCTCTTGGACTATTTTTGCTGCAGCTTGTCCTTGGCCCTGGAACCGGGACAAGTTCATCTCTCGGTTCCGGGTGGGGCAGCCTTTCTTTACTTTGGCGCTTGTTGTTGAACTACGCATGATCTACTTTGAACTTTACGATCGGCTTATTTTGCCACGAATGGCTCGCTGGGTATCTCAATCTCGCACCTATGATGTCAATCTTATGACTAATAATACAAGTACCACGGCCCCTACTGCTAGGTTTAATGGACAAGTAGTTGACGAAGCCATTGCTGCAGAGATCAACCGCATTGGCCAACTTCCCAACCAGGCTCCAGAAGATATGTCAGACGGCGAGGATGATAATGATAATAACGATCGCAATGTTAACGATGACGACAATGGCGTTGTAGGAGGTGCCTTGATCGTCCAACAAGCCGCAGCCGCAGCCGCAGCCGCCGGCGGCCGCGCTGGCGAGGGTGAGGGATTTGGACTTGATATCGAGGCTGCTATTGCGCTTAATCCAACAATGAATTGGACTACCGAATGGGCGCGGCGGTTAATCGGCCGCAACCAGCCTATAGTTCGACCCCCAAGAACTCTACCGAGAGTACGCCGGGCGGGCGGAACTACATTACAGCGCCGGGCTCGCGGGATTATAATCGGGGTCGACACTTTACTGCGAGTAGTGAGTCCCTTACTCCTACCATTTGCTGCATCGACTCTTGGACAGTATATACTCGCCAAACTTCCGGTATCACGTCTTCGAGCCATGGATACGTTTAACCGAAACGTGTTAGCTGGTTGTTTGTTAGTACTGATGAATGATGCCGCCTACTGCTACGTCACCTACCTGCGGGCCAGCATGCGCCATACTGTCAAAATCAAAGATTGTAAGGCCGGACAGCACCGCGTAAAAGTACCTCGGACCCGCCCAAACCAAGTTCCTCCAGCTTCAAGCGCGGCCCAAACTCAGCATTAACCCTACACTTTATACGAATCACGAACCACGAACAAATCGGACCATATATTAATAATACGAAATATCTCTTTGAAATACTGTAATCCAACCTAAACCCAAATCTGTATATTGTATATGGACTTGAACTTTTAGCTAACCCGAGAGTACACCAGAGGTCGCATTTCCCCGGGTTCCATGTCTTGATATTGCGGGTCGGCAGGACACGATATCAACTGTTGTTTTAATAGCTGCTGCATTGCTGGAACTGAAATTTTCCTTGCCATGGCCTCTCTCATTAATAAATAATCGTTTCCAAGAACCACTTCACAAGCCCGAACTAGCCCTAAATCCACATTTGGGTCGTCCATCCATATGTAGAAAAGTATAAGTACAATGATGGGAGATAAGTGGATGGTGGAAGTAAATGAGATAGATCTAGATAAATATAACTGCAATTAAGGAAATTAATAAAGTACCAGTAAATCATTATAGTAAAGTATCATAGATACTTTGCTAACTATTATAATCAATAAATCAAGGCTATAACTTCCCGGATAGATACTCCTCAGTTAAGAACCATCGACCGTTGTTCAAAAATGCCTTTTTATCATCTTGGAGTTTCTTTAAATGTAAAACAATCCCCATCTGAGCTGCGTCCCAGATAGATTCCGGATAATCCTGGTAGAGCTCCTCCACGATATCTCTAGCACTAAGACCAGCAGGAGTAGCGCTACTGTTTGCGCTAGCCAACAGCATATCCAACACCTGTTTTTCTCGGGCCATTCTATGCCCAATGTACTCTTCAATTCTTGCTGGAGCCGAACCGTCTGCAACATCTAAGGAGCCGACCACGTCTCCGTGTCCCGGGTATATTCTCTTCAACGTCGATCCATAAGTATCCAAAGTTCGCTGGAGGGAGGCTAGATAGATTTTCAGATCAGTAAACACCGCAGTACCCCTCCCCAAAACATTGTCGCCAGAAAACAAGGCGTTTTCTTCTCGCAGGTAAAACACGAAGTGATCATCGGCATGGCCTGGAGTGTGCAGTCCTTCCAGCGTTGCACCTTCAGTTTTGAACACCTGTCCGTCTGTGATTGGCAAAGCGGTCCAGGGCTTGGCTGATCCAGCAACCACACCATTGCCTGTACCATTCTGGTTGACCCAATGATGTTTAGCCTCGGCTTCGATTGACGGAGCCTTGAATACCTTTATTTCATGATGAGAATTATTATCCTGCAACAGATCTCCCACCCCCATAACATGATCGGGATGCCAATGGGTCAGCAAGATTGTGTCTATCTGGATCCCATGGTCAGTTAAATACTGCGACAGTGTTTTATGGTACTCATGCACTCCTTCTCCAGCATCGACCAAGATCCTACTTGATCCTCGACCGACTAAGTAGGTATTTGTGCCGTCCAACGTAAATTTACCAGGATTACATCCTAAAATACGAGTCACTAGTGGCGAGAGCTGGGTTACCACCGGTAGACTCATGGTTTTTCTCAAACAAACTCGAATATGTAGGAGGTTGAGATCGGGTTGGCGGGGTAGGATCAAGATTAAGAAATGGTGGATTTTAAGACTCGGCACGTGATCTCCCCGGGTCGGGAGTGTCGAATAAACCCAGGAATCTTCTTAATCTGGAAATCACTATCACCCAGATACCACTACTGCTACTAGTTACTGACTAGGAGGGGAAAATGGTATTAGAATTACTTTGGCCCTTTTCTTATCTTAGTAGATCAGTGCAAATATAAGGAAAATACCGGCTAGAAGTCTGGGCGATCTAAGACCCGAGGCCGATCCTAATGGTGGAATAACGGTAATTGTAGGACTGGGCAGACCAGACGAAGTGGTTGTCAAATTGTGAGAAGAGGTTGGTTGCAATGTATTCAAAGCTGTGCTGACGTTTTTGTTCTGGAGTATATAGAAATTAATCAAGTCCGATAGCTCCTTTATAAGACTGTTTTCCTCGTCTGATTTGAACAGGCTGGCGCTTCCTAGTATTGGCTCAGGAACTGCGGCAGGAATAGCTCTTATCACAGCGCTGCGGCAGTTTCCCGTGTTAACTAGTTTTAGCTTTGACTCACAGATATATATCACTGAATGGCCATCTAATTGAACCGAGTAGTCTTGTCCAATCTTCACATCTACCGGCTTGACAGTGTTATCGCGCTTATCGAATTCAAAGGGCAAATCATCATCTGCCCCATCTGTATCGCTGAATGCGCCCCAATCAGAAAACAGATCAAAGCCTCTTCCATCGTATGCTGGGCTGTCTTGAAGCAGAACCAAGTTTCCATTTACCTGGGCCAGAGCCGAATAATTATACTGGTTGAACGTAACTAGATTATTTCCTCTATGGATAAACCAAGTGCTGTCTACTTCTGGTTCGGATCTTGAGCGATTCAGTGCAACCAGTTGGCTCATAGTAGGACTGTCACTTCTTAAAGAACCGATCACAGCTTCATCAGATGAATCATCACAGAAAAATAGCTCCAACTCTTTTAAGTTCAAGTAGTCTTTAGGCACTGGTTTAGGCAAAGATTCTCCACTAGGCATACTAGTAGCCCAAGACGCAATCGCCGATTTTGTGGAACTGATTTGGCGTTTCATTAACTGATCATCTTGTAAGTGAAGATTGCCGTTTACACCGGTAACTGCGGCTGTCGATACAGAAGCCGAAGCGACTAACAAGAATCCTGTTGTCAACATGATTGTGTTTTTTTTTTCAATTTTATTTTGTCGAGGTACGACTTATATATTCTTTCTCTTTCCGTTTCTTTTTCGGGCTATAAGGTTCATTCTGGAAAACAAAGCGGCCAACTAATACCTTGCTAGTGTACAATATTCACTACTAGAAATTTTGCAAGCAATACTTACGGGTATAATTTAACTGTCAAAATTTACTGATTTATAATACTTTTTTCTATGGTTTTAAAGCTATTTGTTTCAGTTTATGTTCTTGAACCTGTAGATAGGTTTAGTTTGTGGAGTACATGTAGCCGTACAATTTAAGATTAACGTTCAATTGACAGACTGTTAACCAATAGGATTAAGCATATCCTTTCTAATCAAATATAAGGTCTAGAGCCGTTCGGTTCTTAAAATTATCCGTTTGAAATTATCTGAAAAAAACTATTTTTTACTTAGTTTTATCTATTCAAAATAGTAGTTTTATCTTTATCTAAAGAGAAGTTCAATTATTTATGAATGTTACATCTGTAAAGTAATTAGATTTGAAATTTTGAGCTACAACTATAGGCTCATCCTTTGGAAAATCTTAATCTAATTAATTAGGCACTAACAACATAATCTCAACCAATGAAAAAGTAGAACATACTCTTGATTCTGAGCGGCACTAAATCGAATTGCACCTAGATCGTTGTCCATACTCAAAGACAAGTCATCTTATATTGAGAATATTAAAGTAGAAAAGCTAATAATGAATGTCAAATCAAATAACAGTATAAGTAAGAATCTTGGAAAATCTTGTCAGGTATTGTTTTCCAAAAGACCAAAGCTAAGCCCCGTAGACAAACCAGTTGAAAATCAAGCTCAGAAATAACAATCCTTGAGAAATAAGCCGGGTTGAGTTAGCCCCGCTATCGCTTACAGCATAGGTTGGTTGCACTGGTGTAGAGGTTTTGGACACGAATAATGTCCGAGTCAGTGTGGTGGTTGATCTTGAACCATGTCCTGTAGTCTTCGAGACTAAAACAGTGCTAGTCACTGTTACTGTGGGAGTAAGAATTGTGGTATATTCTGAGATATGACCAGTTACTGTTTCTGGGCACTTCTCTATAACCACCTTTGGTCCAACTAAAACTGTGACAGAGTAACCAGTTGGAACCTCTGTGCATGGACAAACAAATGGCGTACAGTTACCTTCTTTGCAATAAGTCACAGTTTTAGTCATTAACGAGGTAGTGGTCCGAGAAGAATCCGGGGTAGGCTCATCGGAGCTGTTGGTTGACATGGCTGCAGTGGTGCTGCTGGTGGATGAGGAGTTAGGCGCTAAATGTATAGCAATTGCTGAGACTGCAGTGCATCCAGTACTGGGAACCAAAAATATCCCTTCACGGCATAAATAAATTGTTTCTTGGCCCTGGAACCAAATTGCAGAATTATTCATTATAGTCACGTCCACTGCCTGGAAATCTGGTACCTGTTGATTTCCAACGTACATTTGAGATGAGACCTCACCCACTACCAAGCTTTCATTTGAGGGAATTAATCTGCCAAATGACTCATCATATAGCCAAGGTGTTGCAGTATCAGAGAGTCTAACTGGTGCTACAGAAAAGGCAGTACTGTCGAAATAGCCAATAACGGTCCCACTGTCTTGAATCTCAACCGCAAAGTGTGTGAATTGTGGTAAATCAGAAGTAGTAATAGGATAGCTTGTAGAAATAGAAGCAGATGGCAAACTCCAAGAATCTGAGGAGGTGGATGTGGGTAAGCTGTCGCTAGAGCTACTTATCGTGGACCAAGAGTTGGTAGCAGAGTGAGACTCTGTAGGCATACTAAAACCAGCACTAGAACTAGCACTAAAACCAGCACTGGCACCAGTACTGGCACTATTAGTAGCACTATTAGTAGCACTACTAATACTACTAGCTGTGGCTATAGTAATAGGACTCCAACTTAGAGAAACAGTAGAGGTTTGTAGAACTGGGGGTAAGTCGAGATTAGAGCCGACTATAGCTGCATCTAATAAGGTCTCTGCAGTGTCGGTATTAATAATAGTAAATCGAAATAACGGCTCAGGGTTTTCCAACGAGAAGACATTTCCTTGTCGATTCCAGATAAATGCATCTACAGCGGGAACAACACATTGAAGAGGACTAAAAGTAGAAGTAGGAGACCCGTATGGCTCTAAGCCTACATTGTTAAAGTAAATGTATCCACCATCAGGACAGGCTGCTACCCACTGATTTGTTCCAGCATTCTCGAGAGGCTGGAACGTCAACATTGTAGGGGTATCAGAGGTGAATTCGAAATATGGAAAAGGGTCTCCCAGATCTGTATTATTTGATAAAGCATATGTGAAATTTAAAGGTTCTGAATTTTCAGTATCATCTAGTACTAATGGGAACGACAAGAGTTCTGCAGTTTGGGCTGCGACCCTCACCATTCCCATACCCAGTATAGACCAGAAAATCATAACTGAATCCATTCAATTAACTGAATAAAATCGCATTGAGAGAAATAATTCTGTTCTTAAATAGTATGCAAAATCCATTGAGATTTTTGAGATAGTAGAGATTAAGGGATAAAAGCTGAAACTGAAAACTGGGCTGGCTAACTAGGCTTTAATTAACGAACACGCGGATCAGTAACCATTACCCACAAAATTAATGTATGTGGATCATTAAAGCGAAAAAGAAAGAAAAACAAAGAAAAAGAAAAAGAATTATGCAAAATTAGTATCTCTGATAAAGGAAATCTATCATGCATAGTCATCTTCTTTCACAGTCCAAGTAATACCTTTACAAACTGTCACGCATAATTCTAAATTGCGCATAAACTGAACCTATAGCCACATTCTAGGCGACTTTATTTGATTGGTTTATTAATTAACAGTTCTTGGCTATTCAAGGCTAACAAAGCTGTTATGAAAAGAAGAGCATCGTCGGAGTTATAGATGTTTCACCAATAACCCAGACTTATTAAGAGTTAAGAGTTCGTTAACAAACATCGATATATATTTGGCTAGACACTAGTTAATCCATGATCGTTAAATACTATCGAGAGAATCTATTTTCACAAAACCGGTTCAGCATTAGTTTGACGTATGGGTATCCAATAGGAGTACTCGCTAACTGAAATGGCTGGTAAACCGATCTGACAAGAGCTGTCAAACTTTAAATTGCCTAGTTTGTGAAATCTATAATATACTGGGAGGAACCCTGAGGAGGGAAAACGAACGGTGTCGGAGAACCGCATAGGGTCGACCCTAACCCTGGTATATAGATAGAGATAGGCCCTTGTTGCTTGAGCCCGGGCTCAAACCTAATCTTATATAATAAAAGATAAACCGAGCCTGTCCAACTACGATCATATCTCTACTTGGCCACGTTTCTGACCTGACTTCTTCCCCACCTCTTCATCTCATTTTACTTAACATAGATCATGCGCCGGGTTGTAATAACATGTGCACGTTGTCGTCAACGCAAAAAGAAATGCGACCGCAAACATCCGCGGTGTAGTACCTGCGAAAAGGCCGGAGTAGAATGCAAAGGCTACGATTCAGCCCAGGAAGGCGCTTTGCCACCTCGTAGTCTGGTCAAGTTCTTGGAAGAGATGATAGACCATAAGATACATGATTTACGACGTAACGGAGTTGATCCTGCAGTGATAGCGGAATGTGTGTCTCCGTCTAACGGGGCGTCTTTTACCGCCGAAGCATTATCGGCCGCAACCAAGTACCCGACCGATCCTATCCCTAACAGCGAGCGACTGCATCAGGTGCATCGTATTCGCCGCACAAGTCGACGTTGGGGTGATAAGTCGGTACCATCTATGTTTATACCTCGATTTGTATTTACTTGTCCCGCGGCCTTGCCCTCTGGGCTGCACCCGGAGAACGAGAATGTTGATAAACCGGTCGACGATTTGCCGGCGGATCTGGCTGCGGACTCGTTGTGGCAGAAATTACGTGATATTCCAGACCAAGTAGCCCCGACTTTGGTGAAGCTGTACCTGCATCGAGTAAATACCCTTTATCCCGTGCTTTATGCTCCTGATGTCTGGGACCAGTTTCGACGCTATTTCCCTTCAGCCGGCAGCGAACCGGAGATCGACGATCCTACTTCTCTTTTCATTTTGGCCTGCGTTATTGCTATTGCCTCTACTACAGCCACTATAGAGAACAGATCCGGTGCCCGTACATTCCATGAAGGTATCATGCGGTCTGCCATGGCTCTTTTCCGCTACGTATACAAGCCCGATCTAACCGGGTTCCAGATGCTGATGCTTATTGCCCTATATGGGAATGTCAACACTCGGTTTGCCAACCTTCATTTGATAGTAGGAATGGCCACTCGGACCTGTATTGGACAAGGGCTTCACAAGGAGTTGCCGCAGTACCTGGCCAGCAAGCTCTCGCCATATGAGCTTGACGCTCGCCGGCGATTGTTTTGGGTGTGTTACGAAATGGATGTAGCAGCTAACTGCAGTATGTTCCAACCGAACCTCATTCCCCGTAGCGGTATCAATGTGAAATTTCCTAGCTCGCTCGATGATAACTGGCTGGGCAAGATCGCCGAAAATGACACATCCAAGATATGTTTAACTAAACAATTTGCCGTTACAGCCTTCCAGTTCCGATTGATGGAGGAACAGATTTTCTCCATTGTTTTTGGTCTACAGCCAGTAGCGGATTTTGAAGCGTGGCGACAGAATACAGAAACTGAGATCTGGGCCTGGCATGGCCGGAATACTAATTTGTTTGACTCCCCCATACAAAAAGGTGAACTAAGCTCCCGGCAGTCTGACAGTTATCGATATATGATTCATTGGAGCCATTTGGGGGTATGGCTGTTAGTGGTGATTCTTCATCGTCCCTCCTTGGCCCAATCTCCGCCTCACCCGCAAACATTAGTGAGATTATACGAGGCATCATCGCAGTTTCTGAAGTTGTGTGATCTGCAGCAAAGATCGGCCTTCGGCTCTATCAAGTACTCCTGGCTTCCTGTGCACCATGCATTTTCTGGGTTTGTTTCGATGATATATGCACTAAGACATGCCCGAGTCGAAATCATGGAACAAAATAATGCTACTTTGGATACTATCCGGGATCGTTTGGATAAAGTACATGAATCATTTGTTATATTTGCCGAGAACTGGCCCGCAGCCGCGCTGGTGGGCCGAGTCCTTCACGAAGTAGCGGACGCTTTATTGGAATTTCTGGAACACCCCGAAACTACCAACACCACTTGGCTAGATGGCAAACTCCAAGAGTTCTTATTCCCGGCGATGTACCGCGGCGACGCTATGGCCCCAGGAGGTTTCAGTGAGCATATTGAGCCGCCGGTACTGTCAAACCTCGACGATTTGGATTACTCAGAGCTGTTCATGGACGGGTTTATGAACGACATTGCCATCGATTTAACTTTCTAATGAACATCAAACATGCAGGACATGTACACTATGCGAAATAAACGCGAATTTTGTGGTATGCTATTTAATTTGTGTATGGATATATATATTCTATAAGTACGGGTAGAATGAGTAATCTAAAGGAATGCTAACTAAGCCGAAGCTCCGCCGATGATATCGACACCAGGCATACGGCCGGACTTGAACTCTTCAGCCATTTCAGCCATAGTAAGCCATTCGACACCGTCATAGGTGTTGATATGAGAGATGAGTCGCTCGTGGATCTTGATGTTCTGGGGCCGGCCAGATACATCAGGATGAATGGAGATGGGGAACACGAAGGTGTCGTAGTTCTTATAGTAATAATCGAACTGGTCGATCCACATCTGGGATACCACGTGCGGGTCGGTGAATCCCAGACCAAAATCCTTGGCCTGGTTCAAAGGAGGCCAGTCATCCAGATACCAGTTAGCAGGAATCTCCACGATCCCCGTAGGCCGCAGCTGGCCCATAGGGGTCATCCAGGTCGAAGGGTCCTTGGAGTAGTCGGTAGGCACAAAGCTCACGTCGGAGTCAGGGAGATAGTGCATCTGGGAATCGTGGTACATGTAGGAGTGGTCGTACACCATGCCGAACTCTTCCAGAACCTTGACAGTCTCGTTGTTGGTGCTCCAAGCCGGAGCAGTGAACCCGGTGGGTTTTTTGCCGGTGAACTTCTCGATGACTTCGATGGATTTGGACATGACCGATCGCTGCTGATCACCAGAAAGTTTACCGAAGTATTCATGACTGTATCCATGCAAGCCAAACTCATGGCCAGCGTCTCGGACCTTGCCCATGCTTTCGGGGAAGGACATCACCGAATGAGCGGGGGCAAAGAAAGTGGCCTTGATACCGTACTTCTCAAAGAGCTTCAATAGACGATCCACTCCCACAGTTGCACCCCAAACTCCACGAGAAACCTCGAGGTTGCTTTGGCGAGACCCGTCGCCAGTATTGATCCAATTGGACACTGCATCAACGTCTACACCATAACCAACCAGAACTCGTTTAACCATGTCAGTCACTTAATGCAGAGTGCAGAAAGTACGGTTTGCGATATAAGTACTTGGAGAGTGTATGCAACTGGTTTGCCTAATCAAGGCAGATTATGCGCCAGATAGAGTTGGTGTCGGGATGGATGATAAGACCGCCAGACACTGAAAACCCGGCCAGATCAAGATATTAGCCGGGGATTTTTGGGCTTATTGTAGTAAAACTCAATGGGGTAAAGCCGATGAATATCTCTGGTTGGCTTTTTTTTTAAAGCAAGGTTCCTGGTTTTGTGCCGTTTCTACACTCTGTGCAGTCCTCCAACCATTGCTGGTACCCCGAATGCAAACAATGATGACCCGTCAACAGATTCCTATCAGTAAATTGGGAGATGCAGACGCGCTCATCTCCGCCAGAGGCCTTGAGATTATCAGGGTTGCAAACCATGTGATTGGTTAGGATTTCGATGCCCCGACAGAGTAAACCCTAACCGCGATCGTCTCGGGACCTCTTCCGCTTTATCAGCGTCAACACCTGTAGCAACCTATACTATGCCTCCTAGAGTGTAAAGATAAGAAACTCAACTGTCGGCGATCTCTCCGTGTTCTGTTATCGCGATTCTGGGGTTTTAAGTACTATATAATCTGTTCAAGTTCTCTGTCTCGATCTCGAACCGTTCCTCAACCATGGCGCTCGAGGCTATTAAGAAAATCTTTCCTGAGTTTCGTTACAACAACCCAGTCTGGCACGTCTTTTTGTCCGGTTTGTCGTTGGCTTTCACTGCCGGTATTTACGTCGCCCTTAACTTATTGGTAAGTATCTCTATTAGCTGAACGATCAGTAGAGTTTTCTAAACCACGGCTATAGGTTTGCAAGATTATGTAGGTCGCTCCTTTACTGGTGTTTTGACGAATATCGAATTAGGTATGGAGTTTTGTGATCCTGGCTCTTGTCCAGACTAGGGGTGAAAAATCTCCTAGTCTTGATCCTGGCTCTCGTGCTACTCTGGCAGATTGCCCGGTTGAGAAATATTTCTCGGACTCATGCCAAGATCCATCCAATCACAACCTTGACTCTTATCTTGGCCCGACCCAAACTCTATTGTTTTCCTACCGGTTTCCAGTACTAACAGCAGGGTGCTGGTGGTCTTCGACCTGAATCGGCCCAGGTTTCTCAAGCCGCTAATTCGTACTTGAACGCCTGTTGGGCTCTTTCTAGTATTCTTGGTGGCCCTACTCTTAAAATCCTCGGTGTGAAACTCACAGCTTTTGTCGGTGTCATCTTCTACATTCTCTATGTAGGTGGTCTCTGGACTTATGATGGTACTGGAAGCCCTGTTTTGCTGTACATCGGTGCTGTTACTTGCGGTCTCGGTGCCGGTATGATTTTCGTGGTTAACGGTTACACAACTCTAGGTTATGGTGAAGAAGGCGAGAAAGGTCTTTATGTCTCCATGACCCTTAATATGTTGGCTGGAGGTTCCGTTATTGGTGGTTTCATTTCTTTGATGGTTAACTACAAGGAAGATAGTGCCGCCGGTACTCCTGCTCGAGTGTACATTGTGATTTTGGTTCTTATGTGCATCACCGCCGCTCTTATGTTGCTGATCCAACCGCCTCACAAGCTCGTGCGTAATGACGGCTCTCCAGTCGGTGAACCCCGAGTGCTAACCATGAAGGAGGTATTCAACTCTATGGTTCAGTGCTTCAAGAACCCTGCTATTTATTTCATGATTCCTGCTTTTATCCCGGCCGAGTGTTTCTTGGTGTACTGTGGTACTCTCAATGCATTCCGTAACAACTTGCGTACTCGTTCCCTGAACTCGTTCTGTGCAGTAGTGATTCAGATCCCTCTAGGTATCGGTGTGCAGTATCTGCTCGACAACAAGAAGCTCACTCGTCGACAGCGTGCATCTATTGCTGTAGCCATCATCGGTACCGGCACCGTTTTAGGATGGATCTGGGAAACTGTGCGCGCTTCTAAGTACGATATAAACGATATGCCTCCTATTCTCGATTGGACCTCCCCGAGTTTCTGGGGTAACTTCTTGTGCTTCCAGATGAGTTGGGTCTTTTCTTCTCTCTACCAGTACTGCATTGCTTATATTTTGGGAACTTTCTCTAATGACCCTCTGCACGGCGGTAACTACACTGGTGTATACCGATTTTTCTTGGCTGGTACCGAGTCTATCTGCTTCGGTGTACTGTCTATGGGTACTGTTCCTTTTGCTAAAGTGGCTGGCTTCATTCTTGCTTTTTACACCGCTGGTTCCATTGGTATGGGTATTGTATGCTGGAAATTCATGCCCGAAACCAAATATTTCGCTGAAGAAGGTGTGGTTATTCCCAACCACATTCTCGAAGAGACTGGTCGTACCGATTTGGTGAAAGGTGCTAGCCGCATTGACGAGGAGAACACTAGTTCTGGTCCTGCTTCTGTTGTTGTAGAGCAAGTCAACGAGAAAAACTAGGCGATTATTGGGTTACATTATCATGGTCGGTGTTTGTTAAAACCAGTTGCCATTGGCAATTTCCAATCCTATGTTGTTTGTTTATACAGTTTGATATTTCTTTTTCTTATGTTCTTATTTTGTAGTCTCTTAGGTATTGTATTCAGGGATGTAGCTTGCAGAGCTGTCTCGGCATGGATTGATTGATTGGCTTGCCAAGCTTTCACTTAGAAAATTGGTGACCAGTTAGAGACATAGACCCCGGAATTGGGACAATGGGTATAGAACAGGATATGGCTCGAGTATATGAAGGGTCTATGATTTACCCTAACCCGATGCATTTCCTTCTACTTTCTCCGACAGATAAGCCGCCATGTCGCAGGTCCTAGTTAGTAGGCGGACTTGGTGCAGTCCACCGATCCGCCCCCGCCACCAACGGAGTTTCTGCGGATCTTGCTTTTAGGTGCTCGGCATCACTAGTCATTTAGACTCTTCTGATAAAGAAGTATCACCTGATAGTAGTCTTGGGGTGTGTTTGGGTGGGCATCCTTGGGACATTCTCCTTCTGCGCGGCAGGCAATCTGATAAGAGAGAAACTATATCTCCGATACCCGCCAAATTATATAAAGGGACTGCAATGCCCACCTTTTGTTCTGGTTCAAATACCAGTCTGACATTATGACCGCAAGTGACCTTGATACTATCGATATTTCTGGCTTTACTAATGGAGACGAAGCTTCCCGGGCCGCTGTAGTTGATGGCTGGCGCAATTTTTGCGAGAACAAGGGATTCGTGTATGTCACCGGCCATGGGGTATCCAAAGACCTCCGGACCCGCTTTCTCAACAAGATTCAGGAGTTCTTTGCTCTGCCGTATGAGGAGAAGGAGAAGGTATCCATGTTTAAGAGCGCGGCTAAGCGCGGATACGAGGCTCTTGGTAAGCAGAAGCTCGAGGAAATCGAGGGAGACACTACTCCGGATATGAAGGAATCTTTCTCCATGCGTCGAATCGATAGCGAACCCAAGAAATTTCTTCAGGGTGCTAACCAATGGCCTGAATTAGAGGGATTCAAGGAGGTTTATCTGGAGTACGTCAATGCTATGATGGAGCTTAGCCGTACTATGTTGCAAATCACCGCTTTGTCGCTGGATCTTCCTATCGACTACTTTGACGACTACGCCTCTGACTTGGACGGAATTGCCTTGTGCCGCTCTCATTATTACCCTGCTGGACAGAAAGAACGCGGAGACTACGAGCGCCTCCGTGGCATTGGCGCTCATACCGATTTCGGGCTCATGACCGTTCTCCTGCAAGATATGGTTGGAGGACTCGAGCTCTATGACTATGACAACGATACTTGGAACCCGGTCATTCCCTTAGAGGATGCTTATGTGGTTAACATCGGAGATGCATTGCAGGTGATGACCAACGGACGGTATCGCTCCACCATGCACCGGGTGATCTCTAATGGATCTGGAGTGCCCCGGTACTCCTGTGCCTACTTCAATGAAGGATTATTGGACCGCATGATCGAGCCTATTCCTGAACTTTTGAAAGGTGCCGAGCCTAAGTTCCCTGGCTATAACACCGAGGACCATCTGCGGAAGCGATACGAGGTTTCGTACGGCCTCAAATATTGAAATGGTCTGTGTGATCTGCGGCTCTTTTAGTTTTCGATAGTATCGTCTACCAAAGTCTCTTCTGCACTGAACACATAGCATGAATCTTTTCTCTTTTCTTTGGACTTTAATTTAAATAACTCAAATATATATAACAACTCTAACCCTAGAATACTGTCCTTATCGGTCGCTGTAAAACATAATATCGCGCAGAAGCTAATTCGGCGGATCTCATTTATCAAAGCTCAGCTAAATTGACTGGCTAGGACCAATCACGACTGAGAAGAAAAAAACCTTATTTCAAAGCAGTGCGTCTTTGTAGTTTATCAATCAGCAAACTTTCCTTTTCAGCAGTATCATCTTCATTATAATGGACGAAGAGGGCAATATTAGTATAGTTCCCTCATCTGTAGAATCGTCAAAGAAACACCATGTGTTGCCTGAAGCTGAGCTGAAACTTGCCGAAATGGGCTATAAGCCTGAGCTTAAACGAAACTTTTCGTCCTGGGCTCTGTTGGCGATCGCTTTCGGCTTGACTAATTCTTATTATGGCTGTAGTGCTTCTTTGGTTCTATCTATTCAAACTGGTCCAGTAGTATTGGTTTACGGTATCATTATAGTCGCTATTATGGCTTCCTGTATAGGCATCACTCTGTCCGAACTGATTTCGGCTTATCCTAACGCCGGTGGACAATATTATTGGACATCGGTTTTGGCTCCCCGAAAATATTCGGCGTTTTTGTCTTACCTATGTGGAATCTTTGCTTGGGCTGGAAGCGTGTTCACCACTGCTAGTGTCGCTATGGCTATTGCGACTGCCTTGGTTGGAATGTACACTTTAGGTAGTGGATCTCCAGACTTCGTGGCTAAACCCTGGGTTATTTTTGTTACTTACCAGCTGGTTAACTTGGTTTCTTTCTGGTTTAATACCTATGGCCCAATTTTGCCTACTCTGGGCAAAATTGCCCTTTTCACTTCTCTAACTACCTTCACCGTGTGCACCATCACCGTTCTGGCCTGTGCTTCACCAAACTTCAGCACCGCTAAGTTCGTGTTCAGCACTTTCCAGAATCAGACTGGTTGGAGCAACAGTGGTATTGCCTTTATCGTGGGACTCATCAACCCCGCATGGTCTTTTTCATGTTTAGATTCCGCTACGCATTTGGCAGAAGAAACCGATCGCCCAGAAAGAGATATACCTAAAGCCATCATGGGTACCGTAGCCATCGGCTTTCTTACTGCTTTCCCGTTTTCAATCGCCATGTTCTTCTCGATGAACGATCTTGATGCTTTACAAAACTCTAATACCGGCTTCCCGATCATGGACATCTTTTACCAAGCCTTAGATAACAAGGCTGGCGCGCTTTGCTTAGCTTCCTTAATCACTCTCACCGCGTTTGGATGCCAATTTGCTTGTCAGACATGGCAGGTGCGACTCTGCTGGTCCTTTTGTCGCGATCGCGGCCTCCCGGGGTCTCGATACTGGAGCCACGTCCACCCCACTTTGGGCGTTCCTATAAATGCTCATTTGATGAACACTGTTTTACTCGCTATATGTGGCTGTCTTTATTTAGCTTCCACTACCGCTTTTAACTCCATGGTCACAGCATGTATCGTGATGCTGTTATGGTCCTATGCGGTTCCTATAGTCTGTTTGCTTCATTTCGGCCGAAATAATATCCCCCATGGACCCTTCTGGCTTGGTAAATGGGGGTTGGCCGCCAATATCATTACCTTATGTTGGACTGTATTCACCACGGTATTTTTCAATTTTCCTTTCGTTATGCCCGTCGAGCCGGGAAATATGAACTACGTTTGTGTTGTCCTGGGCCTGGTTTTCATTTACAGTGTGGTATATTGGTATGCCAGAGGCCGCCGGACTTTTATCTCCAACGATATCCGGATCCGAGAGAAGGATGCCATCATTCACGAAATTGAAGCTAAATACGATTAGTCATCTTACTTTTATTGAATAGAACACTGGTAATACTATTATAAGAAAAAAGAATGGTGGTTATCTTCTTCATAGTTCGGAGCAGGTAAAAGAAAATAGACACTAAGACACTCCATCAAACACGTTTGCTATCCTACAACTTGTACAGGCTATCCAGAAAGGCTACCACAAGTCTTTCAGCAATAGATCCAGTCTGGATACTGCCAGATACACCATACAGTGCAGAGGTGTCGCCCTTGGCAGCTCCGGCTCCTTCTGCGACTAATTGATCGCTAACAACTTGTAAGTCCTTTAATAAACCCCTCACAGTTTTTTTGGTCGTATTGGCAGTACAAGCAATATGTACTGCAGGAGGGTTCTGCAATGCACTTAAATGCCAACCTTTCTCTGACATGCGATCGGAAAGGGTGTAGATATCTATCTCTGAAGACGTAAAAGCTACCACTGCTCCTCGAGGATCGCCAACAACTTTAAGGGCAGGAATTTTCTGAATCCCATGCTTGATTTCAGCAGCACGAGCCAGAATATCATACGCATATTTCCGATAGCCTTCTCGACCCACAAAGGCCAACGTTGCCCAACAACCGGCCATTAAGGCCCCCGGACGAGAACCCGCTAAAGTTGGAGAGCCATAAACTCCACCACACCAGTCCAGCGAGACAAAGTACTGGTACTCTCGAAGTTTTTCATTACGGTACATGATTATAGAGCTTCCTTTAGGAGCAAAGCCATATTTGTGGGTATCGCAAGAAATTGAAGTGACCCCGGGTAATCGGAAATCGAAGGGTGCAACATCGTCATATATATCTTGCATAAACGGCACGACAAACGAACCTAGACAAGCATCCACATGTAAAGGAATATGATACTTGGAGGCCAAAGAGGACAGGGCTTCGATATCGTCTATGATTCCATGGGGAAAGTTGGGGGCTGAGCCGACCAGCAGCACAGTGTTGCGATTGATCATTCGCTTAACAGAGCTGATTTTCACTTTCCCAGTAACAGGATCTACTGGAGCATGACGAAGTTTCATTTTAAAATAATAAGCAGCTTTATCAAACGCAGCATGCGCAGTGATCGGTGCGATGATCTCGGGGTCAGTAACTCCCCGCTCCTTCTCGGCTTTAGTCCGGGCGGCCAAACATGCCAACAACAACGATTCGGTCCCACCAGATGTAGAAGTACCAACAGCTCCTTCTGGTGCATTAAAGAGAGATAATACCATGGCGACCGCTTCTGCCTCGAGTTTGCGAATTCCGGGGAAAACATCCGGATGAAGCTGGTTGGCAGCAATGAATTTGGAGAAAGCTTCGGATTGCAGCTCCCATAGTTCGTTGGATCCATGGTAAACTGCACCAGAGACTTTTCCTGCCTCCCAATCGGAATGTTTCAGCTGCAATAGGGTCTCGAACTCGTCATCGATCTGCTGCTTGGACCAGCCAGTCGGAGGCAGCGCCGACAAGGAATCGAGATCTTTAGTTTCTTTCATCACAGAGTCCTGTACCTTGGCCAATGCTGGAATCAGCTCACTATCAACTTTCTTCTTTAAAAACGGTAAAGAAAATACGAATTGGAAAAAAGAAGCGGCGATTGCTCGATAAACCCGAGAAATCAAGCCAAAAGGGCCATAACACCACAATTCCACATAAAAGCGATATAAATAATGAGAGGCTAAATAAATAAATGCTGCATCTCGAAGAAAAATAAAGATTGGCGATTCGCGATAATACGTTATTATATCATAAGCTAATGATTGATATGTGGTGTTGTCCATTAGGAAAAGTGTATATGTAACGGAAAGGCAGGAAAGCGGAGGGAAGAAACTAAGCAATTCTGTATAAGGTTTCGATTGGGTATTAAACGTAGTTAGATTGATGTGGTAGGGGACGGGGATTAGACCACGGAGTTTCGAGAATTAAGTCGGGATCTTCTTGAAAAGACCAACAGGCTAAAAATAAAAAAATAATTAGAAGGATAGCAAAAGGAATAAGATAGAATTGAGATATCCAGAAAAAATAGGCTGGGAACCGACAGCTAAAATGCCAGACAAATGAATGAAGCCATTCATTATTCACTATGACTCTGTTGGCCGGACAACCTTTTCATGTCCCATTGGGAAGCAACCTACCAACTTTCACTCATACTACTAGAGAAGAGGAAAAAAAGTACCACCTCATCGGTATATTAAGAAGCACCTTTGAGTTATTCACAGCAGAATTATCTAGGAATAACGCAATGAGTGTACCGAAACAACGGTTACCACGGCACCTGGATCGGTTAACAAAACTAACCTCGGGCCCCGGAGCTGTCACGATTCCTGAAGCCAAACGGCTAGATCTAGTATTTAAGCATCGAAACTCGCATGGACATATGGGGGCTCGGAAATTTTGGCGAATGTTTTGTCCGGCAATCCAGTTCCACAATCCAGATTTGGCCATTGCAGTTACCCGTATTCAGGCGCCCGATAGTGCAACCACAGTACCGGCTCGTCTGGTGGTGCATTACCCTGAAAAATCGGTGGAGATCGACATGCTTAACCAGCAAGCCGATAGCATTCTGCAAAGATTGATAGAAAAGACTAATGCCAAACAAGTTCCCCAAGATGAAATTCCGGTGTTCAAAGGCCGGTATGAAGGATAAAATAGCAAATGAGATAGATGTATGTATGTATGTTCTTTTGCATTGTGTAATTTAGTTATAGAGTTAGTACTGGAGCGAAGCGGACGACTGAACTCCAGGACTGTATATTGCCAATAACCGGGCAACTAGACCCAATGTGACTAAGAACACTGCTCCATCATGTATAAATGCTCGAAAGTAGTGCCAGTACCGAGCAGCCGTGCCTAAATAGAAAGAAAATGGTGGGGGCACATACTGGCTAATGGTGGATAACAAAGAAGTAGACGGGGGTTTTCCCTGGTCAATAGCAGCCCGGGATAACTGCAGACCGGCCTCGAAAGCAGCAAATAACCAGAATACATTTGCTGGTTGCATATAGCTACACCAAAGTCCTAAGGTCGCAAATATGACAAAATGCACAAGCACCCACCAGTCGTGCACTGGAGCGACAGGCTGGGCCACGGTCTCTTCCCCCAACATTTGCTGGAAAATGTCACGCATAGGTGATCCTTCAGGGAACGTGTTAGGGTCAAAAAGATTTGGAGGCGATACTGAGGGGACTGAAATGTCGGGATCTGGAGCATTGATACTACTGGTGATAGTACTGGCAACACTGGTAGCTCCACTTCTTTCAGTAGCAGTAGCAGTAGCAGTAGCATTGGTGGTAGTGGTAGTGGTTTCTCCATTGCTAGTAGTTGTTGAGGTAGTAGTTCCATCACTAGTAGTGGTAGTGGTAGTAGTTCCATCACTAGTAGTGGTAGTGGTAGTAGTTCCATCACTTGTGGTGGTTCCAGTAGGAGTTACAGCGGCGCTATTCAAACCAGTAATTCGTTCTAGCCGTGATTTACCTCCTTCCTTGATTTTAGCCTGGCGTCGTTCTCGACGCAGTCTGGCTGCTCTTTCGGCTTCAGTTTCTCCTGTTTCTGCCATAAGTGAAAAGTGAAAGAAGGAATAGAGTTTCAAAATGAACCTTTCTTCTGATTGTCATTACCCCATCAGATCCCGGTCCAGTTTTAAAGTATATGACGAGTATATTATCCCTCGGTAGTTCTGATTATTCTTCCTGTGGATATTGTGGCTCTTCTGAAAGTCTATCCTTTGGTTTAGTAGCATATACTTTGGATCCTCAGGATTATCAGGATCTGTTGGATCGAGGGTTTCGCCGGTCAGGTACCTATTTGTATAAACCAGACGTAGTAGCCAGTTGCTGTTCACAGTATACAATTCGGCTAAAAATTGATCTATATGTTCCTAATAAAGAACAGAAAAAAGCTATAAATCGTTTATCTCGGTTTCTCGGCATTTCAGTCCCCAAAAATGTCCCCTTCAACTGGATAGACCGGATCAAGGCTTTACAAGATTCTAGATTGTCCATCATCCTTTGTGATCCAGAGCCTACAGAAGAACGCTTTGCTTTATTTAAAAAGTACGAATCTTCTATACATGCAAGACATTCAGAACCAATAACTCTCCAGTCATTCAAGCGCTTTCTTTGCGACTCGCCTTTTAAGCAACGGGTCCTCAAACACCAGGAATGGCGTTTAGATGACAAATTGATTGCTGTGGGAGTTTTGGATTTTCTGCCGGATCTAGTCTCTTCAGTTTATTTTATGTGGGATCCAGACTATAAGCAGCTAGAGCTAGGCAAAGTGTCAGCTATACGTGAGATGTTCGAAGGGTTTCAATCCAACCGCACTTACTATTACCTGGGATTCTACATTCCTACCTGTCCTAAAATGCGATATAAGGCATCTTATCAGCCAAGTCAGATACTTGATGTCACTTCAAACCAGTATAAGCCTTTTTCGGAATTTTTTGAGGATGAAGGGACAGCTCTTTCTTTTGTGACAACTTCTAGTTCGGACCTGGTAAGTGATTTAGACCATCTACCAGTAGGATTTGATTCCTACGAAACTGTGCAAGATCTCTATGACCAAGATGGTGTTAAACTTTTAATTGGCCAATCCATTATACTCTCTACGGATTTACCGAAAGATATTTTAGAAATGCTACGAAAGCATATTCTTTATACTCTTGCGGCACTGGGACCGGTTGCTCAACGAGTAGTCTTAGCGCTCCAGCCACCTTCGATCGGTGACGCATGATTTCCAAAAATACCTGAACCTGAAGATATCAATTGATACGGTAGGTAGTATTTATATTCTTGTTCGACTTGCTTCTCATGCCACCACTACGTACTACCACTACTACGTTTCCTCGATGATATTGAACCCTAACCCCAATTATCCTCAACCTCGAAAAACCATCATCACCACATACAGACACTCTCTTTCTTTACCCTACCACCCGTGGACTCCTGCCAATATGGACGGTCCCCAAGTCACGATTCGCGAGTTAACGCGGGAAAATGTCGACATGGTTCTGTCTAACGTCGACATGGCTTTAGTGAACTCCTTGCGCCGAGTGGCTTTGGCCGAGATTCCCACAGTAGCTATCGACCTCGTGGAAATCGAATCCAACACCTCGGTTTTAGCCGACGAATTCATCGCCCATCGTTTAGGCTTAATTCCTTTAGAATCAACTGGCGCTGATGAACGCCTTTTATACACTCGTGACTGTGACTGTGAGGAGTATTGTGATCGGTGTTCTGTGGTACTAACTTTGAATGCGAAGTGTACTACCGATTCTACACTAGATGTTTGCACTCGCGATTTAGTCGCTGAATCTGGGTCCGGTCTGGGCTCTCCAATTATTAACGATGCTGAAGGTCGCGGCATTCTATTATGTAAATTACGGAAAAACCAAGAACTCCGAGTGCGGTGTATTGCCAAGAAGGGCATTGCTAAGGAACATGCTAAATGGGCTCCTACATCGGCAGTCGAGTATGAGTACGATCCCTGGAACAAACTTCGCCACACCGAACTCTGGTATGAAGAGGATCCTAATGCCGAATGGCCGCAAACCAAACATGCAGACTGGGAAGATCCCCCGGCTCCTGGCTCTACTACTGGCGCTGGGTTCGATCCTAATGCTAAACCCTCAGCTTATTACGTGAATTTTGAGGCTGTGGGCCAGATCTCCCCCACTGAAATCGTAACGCAGAGCATAAAAGTTCTCCAGCAAAAGTTGGCAACCGTGGTCCAGGCATTGCAAGAGGAATCGGTGCCAAACGGACATCAACATGACCAAATGAATGGTGGGGCCCAAGATCCCGGCTACGGAGGATGGTGAAAAATCTACTTAAGTTGCCGTCCAAATTGTATGATATGACTTAATGCGCAGTAGTGCGTGCTTTCTTTTCGTAAATGTGTCTATAATGAGATAAAGGATCACACTAAAACTCTGAGACCTGGTAGAAACATAAATTATATATCCGGATGTGAGAGAAAAAGGCTCTATAAACACCTTCCTTTCACGAATATAAGATATGGTTCTAGGTATTGATAAGAATAATAACTAAAAAAAGAAACAGGAAAATACTAGTGTTTCGACATTCCTATTCCAGATTTTTTCAACTGCTCCAAAACCAGGAACGTGACAATGGTATGAGGACCCAGTCGGATAAACGAAGGAACCCACCCTCTGAACATAAACCTGATACCTTCCTTGCGGATCATATGTTGGACTAGCGCAATGCCTTTATATCCATCATTACTATGATCTTTACTGGCGTTCATGACCCTGGTTTTAATCACATCCACTGGAGAACATACTGTAGTAGCTATGAGTCCAGCAAAAAGACTGCAAGACAGATGTACACTAAATGATTTGGGGTTCGCACCCAAATGGACTAGTAGGTGTTTGCTTTCATCATACGAAACCATTTGAGAAGCAGTCATCAATAAACCCCGAGTAGCATTAGGAACCAACCCGCGGTATAAGGAAGTTATTCCTTCTTCACGCGCCATACGGATCAGAGCGTCTATGACACTACGATAGTTGCGCCTTTTTTCTATAGGCAAGGATTTATCGTTCTGCATACGCACATTCGCTACGTCGGCAGGGTTCCCCACTATTCCACCAATAAAGCCAGAAATCATCGACAATGGAAGCAAAACTCTAATTGGCGGTGTTTCCCCCGATTCAGGAGTAAAGTCCTCCTTTAATTTTTCATAAAGAGCAAACCGAGTGGTAGAATATGTGGCTTGGCGAAGTAAACTGGCCTGTAGTCCACTGTATATGGCAAAGAACCCTTCATGTCGCAAGACATTGGCCAAAGTCGACACCATAGATGCTCCAGGAGTATGTGCAGTTTGCATGCGAACCTTAGCTAAGTCTAAAGGGTGTGAAATTGCGGCAGCCGCCATACTGGCCACACCTAAGTTAGCACAATCTGGTTTAAAGAAATATAAGCCTTGAAACATAGAATCGCACCGCTGATACGAAACAAAGAAGCTAATAGAGAATGTCGATCTCTCCACAACCTCATATCGGCCTCTATCTCATAAAAAAAAGCTTAGAGAAATTGATTATCGAGGGATTCAGGCAGACTCGACTAAGAATAAAATATTATTCTGATCCGGTGCCAAGAATGTACCAAATCTTTCATAAGTTCACATATCTAGTGTTTTTACTTACCGCCATACCAAAACCTAAGTTAGAATTGAGTTCATAGCAGCATTAAACAATATACTTACGGATAATGAACCGTTGAGGTCTGTTTGCTCATTTGCAAAGAGTATGTACACTACTGAAAAAGTACTAATTCCTTCTTGGTGATTAGTCAAGCAAAACGTTATATAAGATTAAGGTTTGTGTGTGTGATGAGGACGGAAACTGGTATTAGTGTGTGCAAGAAAGGTTTACCAGGTTAGAAAGTGTGATAAGGAAAAACTGGTAGCTAAGAGCATTTATTAAACATATCTAATAAACAGTACGAGAGGGATAAAATGCTCAAAAGCAAGAAAAGAAGACTAAAGTGTCATTAACAAGCGACGAAACCGGCCGACGAACGTAGATAGGAGGTGGGATTTTCTTATTATCATATATTTTTCTTCTTCACGAGGATAGCTATCGAGTGAATAAAAAAATAGATTCAGAAAACATTACTCTAAAAGAGCGCTAATAGCGACCTTGTTGCCTTTAGCATCTCGTCGGTATCTTCTTCCAGTACCCCTAATGATATCTTCTAAAGGTCCAGAAGACACCGAATCGACAGCATCGTCATCTTCCGTTAGGTTTGGCAAGTCTTCATCCATGTTACCAAACCGATCCAGAGTTTCTTGTTCTACAGTAGTTAAAGTGTGAGTCAAGTCTTGGTTCTCGGCAGACAATTTTGGTTCAGCAGATACCACTGAACCAATTCTAGCCCCCGGCTCCGCCGATAGAGTGGGGGCTAGGTCTTTTCCCGATTGTTCGATTGACTGGTCCATCGAGGCTGTATTAGCCGTATTAGCAGATAAATCAATTGATGCTCTTTCTTTCTTCGGATCAGTTTGGTCAACTTCATCCTTAGAAGGTTCAGGCATCGCCATTCCCCCTATTGGCATAGTAGCTGGAATGTAACCACCCCCAGGATACCCTGGTTGCAAATAGAATGCACCATTAGGTCCCACAACAATTGGCGTAGCGGTGTTTGGCATACCACCAACACCTGGTGGGTATTGCACATAATTAGGATATCCAGGAGTGATGGGCCATTGCATCGTCGCATCAGGGTGGCCGTTAGTCATTGCGGTTGCTGGATTCGCGGGTAAGCTGAAAGGACTGGGCGTTATAAATGTGTTTAACTGACTCGGGTTTGGAACTTGATTCTGGTTCATCTGGTTGAGTTGGTGTATATGGTTTAGTTGATTCATCTGGTGGGTTTGGTTGGCTTGGTTGAGATGATTCATCTGACCTATAGGCTTGGACATACGACCGTTCATTACAATAGATGAGCCAGTCGCAGACTGAGACTGAGCGGACGACTGAGAAGGTAAAGCAGTTAAATTGACGGTGTTGGGGTTGGGCATAAATGATTGAACCATGGCGGTGCTAGAAACGTGGTTCGAGGAAACCCCCATGCCACCAGCGCTCTGTGGCTGCAGATGATTAGGAGTTAGTGTAGTAGAGGGACTACCTGAAGAAACCCCTGCAGGGCTGTTACCGGGATTGGGGATTAATCGTCCATCAGGACCATATACAAATGGCTGGGAAGGCATAGTAGGGCCCGAGGGACTAAGGGAGTGGGGTATTTCAGAGTCAAAAAGAGGTTGCTGTCCAGAACTAGAGCTGGTGTTCACCGGCTCTCGAAGAGCTCGACGACGTCGATTGATCCCAGAGTTCCACCAGCTTTTGATGCTGTTCTCCGATCGATTGGTACATAGTTTTCTGGCAATCAGAGCCCACTTTCGTCCATAGGTTCGCACAAGTTCTTCTATCATTGCTCCTTCCTGCTTGTCTATGGGAGTACGGTTGAGGGTGGGTTTGAGGTTTTGGTTGTAGCGTTCCCTACATTGCTTAGGTGTACGGGTTTGTAACAATCGGCTGGCCCTTGTCCAGTGCTGGGGGCCATTCTCTTTGATGTAACTCATTAATAGCTCGTCCTCTTCATGCGTCCATGGACGACGGTACATGTGCTGCTCTGGTGCAGGTTCCATGTTCAAAGCAAGACCAGACTGCATCTGCTGCATCTGCTGCATTTGATTCATCTGATTCATTGGTTGCATCTGCATCTGCTGCATCTGTTGCATCTGTTGCATCTGTTGCAATTGCTGCATTTGATTCATTTGATTCATTGGCTGCATCTGCATCTGCTGCATTTGCTGAGGTCGTGGCTGAGCTTGCTGTGGCTGATTTCCATTAAGTGCATTCGTATGATTTGTACCCTCAAATTTGGAGGGATTAGTAGAACCGTCTATTGGGGGGTGAGACGATGGCATAACTCAAAAATATTCGTTATTCAAAGTGATAAGCAAACTAGATTTCTGCAGACTCTTACTCTAGAATAGTAAGGCTGGATGTAAATTACTTAACTGCTTGTCGGTTCGATATTCCGCTTGAATGCTGTCTAAAGGGTACCGCCCAATATATACGATTATCGTCTCTAAATAATCGTCAAGACAATAAGCAACAGTAAATTAAAAGTGCTAGAGCCTTTAAAAAGTAAAGAAAAAAGAAAGAAAGACAATATTGCACTTGAAAGAAGGGTTGGAGAATATGCAGCCAGACTCTTCCACCAGACTAGTAAAAGTGGTGTAATTAGGAAGAGGCAGAATCGACACCACGCTTGTTTGGAGAGCTATCTATACCACGCACGCAGTGTATATTTGTACGGTTATAAATAATGAATTTAAGAAAATTAGAAGGATTCTGGGGTCTCTGGCTAGAGACTTCGCAGACTTTATACGGCAAGAAAAAGAAACCTTTTGCGGTTCCGAAACTAGGGCTATTATTTGGTAGTATTGGCCGATGAACATGCGCTATTGGCCAATAGGTACAATCTAACTAAACATAAAGTTTCCTCTCACGCAATTATGATATCTCAAGCAAGTTCCAAAAGGTTTTCTTTTATTCTCTGAACAAGAGAGTATGATTATATATATATTTTCTTTACTTGTTTTTTTTCACATTTCTGGTTAATTAAGGTGTTTACCTCGCATGATTGTTTCTCTAAAGTGCATATCTCTTAGAGCCCTACGTTGCACCATGCGAAACTTTATTTCTGCCGTCAGCCTGAGATATTTTATGGATTTGATAGGCATAGAAGATTAATTCCATTGTCTACTATACGCTACCCTTTTTTTTTCAGGAGTGATAGCTCTTATACGGTTTCAATACGCACATTTGTTCTGCTACTGTTGAATATCAAAAGCTACGTGGCAGAGTTACAGTCGTTTTTTCCTAATGCGGCCTTTATGTCTCTTTAATCGTTTATAACTCTATTTATCACGGTCACTCCATTCTGTATATGAAAGTGGTAAATATCTCTAAATATCTCTCAATGCATATGTACCGCAACCTGGTTCCCCCAAAGGCATACCTGATACTATTATTACTATGTGTTAATATAACTCACGTTACGTAGTTAATGAAACAAACAGCTGCCTCATGTCCACAAACCTGCGACCACACTGATCTAAGTAACTCTGAATGCTCTGTCTTGCCGGGGCTAGATACTGTCGATTCTGCTCGGCTAAGATTAAATCATGTTGATCCATATCTTTGCGGGCTCGGTCGACATCAAATAATGTAGATAGATATAATAACTGGTTGTATAAGTCTCGATCTCCATATTTGTATTGTGCAGTTCCATTACAGCCTTTGTACAGACCGTCCGATCCGCTGCATCGTCGAGGAAATACCGAAACACTGCGCGTCCTATGATCTCCACCTTGCTCGTCGCACTCGATCCAGTGCTCATAATACTCACGCACTTTCTTTCGGGCAAACATCACAGCTTGGGCACTTACTGCTTGGGGTGACTGGCTGAACCCGCATCCAGGACATCGCAATCCTCCTCCGCTTACCAGCTTTCCTTCCTCTAAAGTACTTAAAGGAGCATCTGCCTCGCGGGGTTCAGACTTGATTCCGCGATATAAAAACTTGTTATGACAATGTAGACATTCGATCACTAATTCCTCGCAATTCTTAAATCGCTCACTATCAGATATAGTGCTATCAAGCTGCGTCAGGGTAGCGCCAAATTGTTTTGTCTCCTGACTGCTGGTATGGCGATACTTAGTGGTATCGAGTTTTAGACATTCGGCTAAACGAATTCGGTCTGTTCCTTGGATAGGTGCAACCAACCGTTCAATAGGGGCCAGGATTTGTTTCTCCAAGTAGTACTCCACGTCCGGCATAAGTTCGGGGTTTTCTCGCATCTCAGCCAAGGTATGTGCCTGCTCGGCAAAATGTTTCTTCTCTCCATTCGTCGATGTAATTACATATGTCATTATATCACCAGCAGAAACAGATTCTCCATTAGAACGTCTCCGTAGAGCGACCTCCACAGATGGCATCAGCTTATCTCGTCCATATTCCGCAGGATCTTTGCTCAGACGGGTGTGAATTGCTAAATCTTCCAGTTTCACTTTGTTGGCACGGATCTCGTCCCCGAGTTGTGTCAAGTAGGTATGAATATTTACTATCGCAATCTCACTGTCTTCACTTTCCAAGATCTGATCCAAGCAGTACTGCGATGCATCCTTTGACCACTTGCAATATTCACGGCGCTTCATATCCAAACCCTTCACCTCTACCTTCGTTGTCAATTTCCCGTTGCGCTCAATCATTTTCAATGCCGCATATTTCTTCTTCGCATGAAGAAGCAATCTTTTGAATATGTAATCAATGTCAATCTCCAAATGTTTGTATTGCTTGTTCACAGTTAGCTTGAACTGATTGCCAATCTCAATAGATTTCTGAAATGTATCAGCCCGGGTATTTATCATCACTGAATCTGTGTCTCCGTATATTACCTGCAAGGCAGCTTGTTCAGCCAGTTCTTTCGTCCGACGCAGGATCTCTCGACCTCGGTGCGTGATCATCATAGCCAGTGGCTTGGCATAAAATCGAGACCTTTCGTATCCCAAGCACCCATACATAGAATTGGCTGTCAGCTTTAATGCTTGTTGTTTAATATCCCATTGCTGGCGTTCTGTGGGGGTTCCATTGTTGGGGTTGGCCAATTGTCGTTTAACTTCCGCGCGACTAGTTACAAGTTGAGCAATCAGTGAGGGAAATATTCCAGGCTTAGAGGCTGGTTGAGGATACTGCAGATTCTCAATATCTTGCTCGTGGCGATGCTTAGCCCAGTCCACGGTAGTGAAGCAAATATTAAATTCACGTATGATACTGGGGTAGAGGGAATTGAAATCCATTACCAAAATGAAATGGTCGTAGAGGCCCTTTTCTGGCTCAAACACCAATCCACCGAGATATTTTTCCTTTTTAGTTCCCGCTTCTTCCTTTTTAGATTTGAACCTATCGGCCTTGTCAGGAACAATAAAGCCATTTTCAGTAAATCTATGAAGGAGAATGTACTCATTCCGCTCTGATCGTGTACCGGTAAGGGTACGAGCCCAGGAATTTCCCGCCACGTTAGTAAGTTCTTTTGAAAGAGAGATAATCTTGGTCTTTAGAGTAAGCTGAGCGATATAATCAGCATCCTGATAGCATTGCGCAATGTATCGAAGCAACCCAGCTGCTGTGCCGATATCTTTCTCGTTACAGGCATCGGTCTCGACTTCCGGCCGATTCACTTCCAGCTCAATCTCGCACATTTCTGATAACTCATAAGATGTACATCTCGGCATCAAAGACATGCCAAGATCGTTAGTCAAATCACACATTAGTCGGCCTACAACAGCGTTTCGAACATCAAAGATCGATAACGCACCTTTGTGATCATTCTTAGAATTGCGCATGCGACCTAAGCGACTCCAGTACTTTACTCCTAGGGATTGCATGCGAGAAAGAAGGAGTTTCAGGTCGCTTTTCTCTAAACTGTACCCAGCAATAACATCGACGTCGTGTTTCAAAAATAGAGAGCTGAAAAACTCTAACATAGCTCGCTCCTTCTGAAATGTTGTGATCTTGATAGGACACTCTTGGGCTACTTTGGAGAATGCCAAGGGAAATTCGTGCTCAGGCGGTCTGACCATGATTATACCATCGTACATTTGCTTTTCTGATGAGTTACTAGACTCCCGTTGGACATCTCGGTAAAACCGCGCCGAAATTGCGATTAGTTCTCGTTCATTCTTAGCAGCGTTAAAGGTTGTACGGATCGATAAAGTCATCATGTTCAGATTTGGCATGGGCAAAGAATCTTGAGAAAGCGACAGATTAGATGCTGAGATTGCACCTTCAACTTTGCACCAAGAGATTCCTTTGATAGCAGAGAAATCTACTTCTTTCAAAGTTAGCCAACATGGACCCATTATTTTCTTATCTAGTACGAAGCGTTCGAAAAGGGGAGTATTTGTACCAAATACATGGGAATAGCAATGGCCAGGCTTGTTTGGTAGTACTGGAAATGAAAAAGGATACCTTACCTCTACATAGTCGGCTTCTCCTGGAACATCATCCAGATCGAAGGCGTACTTTTTAGAGGTTATTCGGCGAGCGTAGTCTTGAATGCGGTGTTGTCGAAATAGAGATTTGATTTCATCGTAAAGCATCTCCGGGGTGACCTCTTCACCAGACTGGTCACCGTCCTTGTAATCGCGAGGTAAAAAATAGAGACAGCGTTCTAATCCTCTAATCCTGATAGTAGCACTAACAAAAGAGTCGTTACGAGAGTCTCTTACTTTACCGATAAGGTAAAGATCTTCTTTAACGTCATAATGATCAAGCCAGTAAAAGTTCAACTGGCCAGTGACTGGATCTAGGAGATCAGCGGGGGATATCTCATCAGATTCTAAAGAGGTGATTTGGATTGCTGGTGGTGTAGGTCTCAAGGCTGGTTCAGGAGAGGTATCTCTGATAATAGAGACTGGAGCAGCTGAACGAGTTGAGCCGACTGAACGATTTTTGACCCCAAAGTTGCGTCGGACAATAATCTCCTCATCGGAATCAGAGGTATCGGAAAACAGCTGATGGTCATCATGGGTCTCATTAACGGTCTCATCGGAGACCTTAGTAGGAGATACTGTGGGATCAGACAGCTCTAAAGCAGGCTGTAAAGGAGTAGTCGTCGTTGTCGAAGCTGGTTTGGTCGAAGATCTGTGCCGGTTGTTGGTGGGGGAATCTTGCAATATCAGCCGGCGTTTCAGTACGGGTGAAGGACTTTCAATAGAGGGTATTGGCTGTTCAGTTTGCGGAGAAAAGCGCCTAGGGGATAGAGATTCTCTCAAAGGCGATTTATAGCGAGGAATGCCTACATCGGCCAAAATAGCGTCAACATCAACTTCCTTACGAGCTGGCTTGACAAATGGAGTAGTAGGAATATTGTCAAGAAGCTCGCCTAAAAAGTCATCATCGGCCACGGTATGTTTAGGTCTTTCAGGACGGACCTGAGATCTGTTTTGGAGAAATGAAGACAAGTTTGCTACTTCATCTTCGACCTCTTTACGGTCGTGCTTGGCCCGTTTGCGGCTGGAACGATCATCACGGTCGGCGGCGCGTAGATCTGCCGATCTGGAGTCCCATTCATACGCCCCGTTATCTACATACCCTTCGCCGTCATCATCGACTACGAAGTCGTCCTCGTCCAGCCTTTGCCGGGCAACTTTGCGGAACGCGTCCTCGTCAACCTCATCATAAACGTCTTCGGTTTCAGCTGAATAGGTAGAGAGGCGCGTTTTTCCCGCTTTCTTCAGTGCTCGCAGCTCTGCTAAAGATTCCTTTACTTTACTGCGAGCCATTGATCTGTCACTATAAAAGACAGAAGCTCAACTGTGGAGATCTGGTCGGGGGTTTCTTTTTATAAGTAAGAGTACGGGCTAACTCGTGTTTCTGGGACCAAAACCCGTGCATGTGTCCGCACCTCAACCGTGACATTTAAGGTTTTCAAATCTCATATGAACCAATGAACAAAAACAGAGATGTACTTCCCTCAGAAAAAGGAAAAAGGAATATATATCAGTTTGTTAAATTTACTTTGTAAAAAGTATAGATGTATTGATTTGGTACACTTTCTTTCTTACCATGAGAGAGAATGCGGGCAGCGCATATCTCGATCGGCGCCCTTCGCTACTCAAAGTTACACCATAGTTTGTCTTTCCCAGTTCATATACTTCTTCCACTTTCTTTTTTTGTAGCCTCACCTCAACTCCTCATGTCTATATAAGGTTGAACCGCTAAACCGCTATTTGCTGAAAAGACCCTGAATATTACTGGGAACAAGCAGCATGATTTGCCCGCCCTAGCTCTAGTTTCCAATCAAATCCATCAGTTACTATATTCGTAATTCCAGCCAATCACCGTTGGAGCTCTTTCCTCCCAACACTTATCATATGTACTGAAGCCCATCATCATCTTTACCGTTCCTTTCTATCTATCTATTTGCATCACCATACAATACCTGCTCAGATTCAAGATATCCTTCACTTGTGTCTGTTCTTTATATTAATATTTTTCTGGTTTTCTTGTTCAAAAGTAGTTTGTGTACTTGTTGGCCACTGATTCAATGCTGCTTATTGTATGGACGGCAACTGTGGCTGCCGTCCAAATTGGATCCATGCATTTGGCCCATGTTATAGAACGCGGCTTGGATTCCGCTCATCATCAATTTCGGCGCTTAGACGGCCCAAATTTCAAATTTTCTACACAGCAAACTCCAAGCGAGGCTTATTCCGCCTCGAACGATGGCTTGCCGTTGGAATCAGTCCGTTTAGACACGGAACTCATGCAACTCCAGGGCTCCATGGATGCCATCCTCCAGCCGATAGCAATCCCTGTTTTAGAAGCCTCTTTACAGAACATCTTGGAAACTAATAATCTTTCGGTGGCTAAACTGGACAATGTGGTTAATGGAGCCTATTCAGTTCAGTCGGCTCTTTTACCCAACATGACTGATCGTCAGACAGTAATTAACCTGGCCATCATGTCGAATAATGCATATGTGGAATCGGACGAAGACTCTGACTGGATCAAAATCAAACAGAGCTGGAAGAGCGGATCTAGTTTCGGCTGGAGTGGCAGCGGCGTTCGTGGCCACGTCTTTGTTGATCCAGAAGGAAAGATTGCGGTGATTTCTTTCAAAGGTACCTCGGCAGCTGTCTTCGACAGTGGAGGTGACACTACCACCGCGGATAAACTCAACGACAATACTCTATTCTCATGTTGTTGTGCTCGTGTTTCTTACTTGTGGACTCCGGTGTGTGACTGTTACGCCGGAGGCTATACCTGTTACCAGGAATGTCTCGAGGAAGTCACTATTGCCCGTCACATGTACTACTATGCTACTTTGGAGATCTATGCCCATGTGCGTAGCTTATATCCTGACGCCCAGATTTGGCTTACTGGTCATTCTTTGGGTGGTTCGCTCGCGGCTCTGCTCGGCCGCACTTACGGCCTGCCCACGGTGGCCTTCCAGGCTCCTGGCGAGCTTCTTGCTGCTCAACGCCTTCACTTGCCTCTGCCACCAGGTATTCCGTATAACATGACCCCAATTTACCATGTTGGGCACACTGCTGATCCCATCTACATGGGTGTTTGTTCTGGTCCTGGCTCATCTTGCTGGCTTGGTGGGTATGCTATGGAGACTATTTGTCATGCTGGTGTTCTTTGCTCTTATGATACTGTTAAAGATCTGGGCTGGAGGGTCTCCCTAGTAAACCATAGAATCAAAACTGTCATCAAAGATGTTCTTTCGAAATATAATTCCACTCCTACCTGCGTCTTGCCACCTCCAGCGTGTAAAGACTGTTTCAACTGGGATTTCATTTCTAATAAGTCTACTACTACCTCTACATCTCTTGTTGGTTCATCTACTCTTTCTCGGGAAACTTCATCTTCAATCCCCACTTCCACCACTTCTTCTACTACTGCTACAGCTACTTCACCTCCACGACAATGCAAGGAACGTACATGGTATGGCCGTTGCAAGGAGTGGGTTTCAACGGATCTGAAACTGCAGTTCATTTAACGAAATCACGATTAGCATAATAATTTTTTTAGGGGACACTGGGCCGACGAATAATAACTAATACTTATATAATAATAATTCTCAATAATCATCTGTGGGGGCTCTGTATTAAGATAAAAAGCAAAAACAGTATTTACATTACCTATCTTTTGGGGCAACTTCTCGTTGTTTGTCTGCGTGGACCAGCTCAGCTTCTAAAGGATCAGTGAAAGTGTTGTATCTTAGCACATTTAGAAGCTTTCTGAAGAACTTAGTACCCACAGACATGGGTGATCTTTCAAACAATGCCATAATTAGAGCTAAAGATGCGGAAAACAAGATCACATCTCCGTTAGGAATAGGTCTAACAGCATTATATTTAACAAGTTGTCTCCAGTACGATAGCAATGCCGAACGTATAACATAGGTGTAAAGTCCGTATTGTGCTTCTCGATTGGCGATGAAAGCGGTAAGCCCGGCCAAGAACCCAATCAGTCGATACCTATAAAGAGGGATGCGAGAAGAGGATAAGATATATTGAGCTAGGTCCCCACCAGCCCAAGCAATGGAAAAAAACAAAGATGCAAAACATGATGCCCGAAGTGAAGAGAGTGCGGTCAACAGACCAGAGGTTAAAAACTTCTTGCGATCTACCGGCAAATTATGTAACGCCCACCAGGCCATGTAGACGACTCCCATGGTGGGGGCTATCTTCGTACAAACGCTTAAGGAGTGATCAGCAGCGTTCTTAAAAGATGAAGGCTCGAAGGGATGTGCAACAGCAGAGTAAGTGCTCTTGATTTGAGGATGAGCCAGAGCAAGAACCATTTTCACTGGCCGTAAAGAATGGTCAACAGGGAGTGTCTTAGTAGATAGCATGGGAGACTGGAAAGATGGGTATCGGGCCCGGGATAGAGAAGCAAGTTGGTCAACAACAGTATCTGCATTCGGCCAAGGAAGATGTTTTGGGTATATCGATGGTCTTTGTGGGATATAGCCATAAGAAAAGCGTTTCATAATGGTACTGAAGGTATTTGGAGCACAGTCCGGATCGAAGAAGAAAGTGTAAAGTAATTGGCCAGTAGAAAGAGCAAATAGAAGCTCCACAGTAGCCCAAGAAGGTAACCAGTCTAGTAGTTGTTTATCTTGTAAGTAATTTACCAATACTTCAGCAGCCTTAAAAGCGGTATACAGAGCAATCAGACCGCGACGTTGGCCAGGAGAATGCAGCAATAACGCAGAGCCGGCCAATGCGCCAGAAAAGGCCGCAGTCAAGCGCTTAGAACGCACTAAGCGTACACATGACTTCAATGCTCGCTTGATTGAACGGTACTTGCGCCGAGATAACTGAGAAACAATGCTATCTAACCGATCAGCCACGATCTTCTCTCCTCGTACACTCGCCTGGTATAGGGCCAGCATCAAAACCGGTACCATGGCTGATCTCACATTCTGTCTACGAAATATCAAGTAACTGATACCGTGGCGGGACTCAATTCCATGAATTTTGTGAGATCTGCGGGCTCTAATAGCACCCAGAACATCGGCTACAGTAAGGGTAAGGTATCCCAGACAAAAGGCACGGGTATAGCATCTAACAGAGTGAGCCAGAAATGGATCCTTATGTATTTTGGCCTCATCAGTATTGCCGGATAATTTTAATATTGATCGAATTTCCTTTTCTGTTAATATATAGCGAGCTATATATATCCCGGTATGCATTTTCCGGGCGAACGTGGGGTAGTTTGGGGGATTACTGAGAAACTAGGTATGATGGGTGCGATGCGTAAATTGGGAAGTTATGAACCAATCGTAGCTCGTATCACAACCTAACCTTCGATCCATCATTTCTAATCACTTGCTGCTTGCCACGATCTAGTAAAACCATGCTCAGAAGTCGAATTGGCCTGTTACGAATAACTCCATGGGTAAGGCCGGCTATGAAACATGTTATACAACCTTACCGCACTCCGATCAGAATGCGAACGCTGGCCTTAGCTTCGCATTCGATGCCTCGTCAAGAGGTTACTAATCCCCGGAAAACAAAGGCCGGCAAACCGCTAAACATCTTCATCACTAATCAAGCCTCCCAAAAACTAAAATCGATAATGGAA
Organism: Tortispora starmeri; assembly: GCA_030574535.1. NCBI lineage: Eukaryota > Fungi > Ascomycota > Trigonopsidomycetes > Trigonopsidales > Trigonopsidaceae > Tortispora > Tortispora starmeri. The sequence goes on along the minus strand of JAJMFD010000005.1, from coordinate 227,880 downwards.
TCCGATAACAGACCAGACCTTGTGCTTAGGGTCCTGGTTGAAAGTGGCGGGTGTCATGGATACCAGTATGTGTTTCAACTACAATCCACTAAAGACATTGATCCGGTAGAAGACACTGTATTTGATCGAGATGGGTCCAAAGTTGTGCTTGACGAAGCATCGCTGAATCTCTTACAGGATTCCAGTCTGGACTATACTACAGAACTAATCGGCAGCCAGTTTAAGATCAATAATCCATATGCTACATCCAGTTGTGGTTGTGGGACAAGTTTCGACTTGGATTTCGACAAACTCCAAAACTAAACTGGTGGAAAAAATTAAAACAGAAAGAAATACTGGGCTATAGTGTAGCTAAGACTTGGGGCATGCCCAAGCATCTCCTCGGTACGGTAATGGCTTCATTCACCATTCTAGCCTATTTCAGCTGCTGCTATTGGGTGCAAGTCAATGGACTCTTTACTTGACTCTACAGTATCTCTACAAGCTCGATTTATTCTATGTATTTGAGCATGACCTCTTATCCTTATTTTATAATTAATAAAAGGGTGTTTAGCCCACCTATTAGGTGGAACCTTCCATACTTCACGATACAACTCCTTTCAGATCATCTGTAAGATCTTTTTGCATAATCACGCATACTCCAATGACATTACTATATTTCAATAATATAACTCACTTTTTTACCTCTCATAATAAGTATTTTTTATTCTCGTCAAAATAATCTAATCTCTACTTATATTATCCCTGTCACCAGAATTTGCTCTACTAATAGTGAGCCTGCTACTGCTACGCCCTCCCGCTTAATGGTACCCTAACCCGACACGGTCTGCCCTCTTCCTCCCAGCCCTACTCTCCACGTCACTATAGCCAGTCACGCTTCCTTATTCCCAAAGCACTCACTTCTGCCAAATATTCTTGCATCCTTCGATTTATACCAATGGCTGGAACGTAAGTACCTTTTAGTCTACGTCCGCCTGTATGTCGTCCAGAAATCTGGGTTTTGAGATTAGAAGAACTGCCTAGCTTCTTTTCTTTAATAGCATGTCCATTCCTTGTGAATGCTAGTCTCTGTGTGTCACCACAGGTCCTGTCCCTGCAGCTTCAAAGCTGCCTGGATTAAATTTATCGCGAGTACAGGTTGACGATTTTTTATTTATGAGAACTCGCCACTAACAATGTAGTACTGTCCCCACCACCGAACAGGTTTTGGTCCCTGAGACCCTCTTGAAGAAGCGCAAAGACGCTGATAAGATCAAGGCCGAGCGTGCTGCTGCCGCCGAACAGCGCAAGAAGGTAAGTTAGAGAACTTTGTTAGCGTACTTTTTTCTTCTCTTTCATTTTACTAACTTAGATCTCCAAGGAGAAGCGTGAGGTTATCTTCAAGCGTGCTGAGTCTTACGTTAAGGAATACCGTGATGCTGAGCGTGAGAAGATCCGCTTGGCTCGTTTGGCTAAATCCTCTGGCGAGCTCTATGTTCCTGCCCAACCCAAGTTGGTCTTTGTTGTCCGTATTAAGGGTGTTAACAAAGTTCCCCCGAAAGCCCGCAAGATTCTTCAATTGATGCGTCTTTTGCAAATCAACGCCGGTGTCTTTGTTCGTCTTACTAAGGCCACCGCTGAGATGCTCCGTGTTATTGAACCCTGGGTTGCCTACGGTTATCCTAACCTTTCTACCGTTCGCAAGCTTATCTACAAGCGTGGTTACGGCAAAGTTAATGGACAGCGCCAGCCTCTTACCGATAACGCCATCATCGAGGAAGCTCTTGGCAAGTTCGGTATCATTTGCGTTGAGGACTTGATTCACGAGATCTACACTGTCGGCCCTGCCTTCAAGCAAGCCAACAACTTCTTGTGGCCCTTCCATCTTTCTAGCCCTACTGGAGGCTGGGGTGTACGCCGCAAGTTCAAGCACTTCATCGAAGGTGGCTCTGTGGGTGACCGCGAGGAGCTCATCAACGATTTGGTCCAACGCCAGATTTAAGCCTTTCTGCCCATTTAGTGCTTCTGCTAACATGATCAGACCGTTTTTTTCTGGGTTTTATTTACGTAACGTTGTGCAATGTTAAAAAATGTCTTCATACATATCTCTTTGTAATCTTCTTGTAGTCGAGAATCATACTGCAACTTGAACTCTAATTGAAAGCTACTTGTAGTTCTTACTCCCGTACTTCCTTTACTATATCTATGTCTCAGTTCCAACGGTTATCGGATCATCCCTTGTCTGCAGACTATAACTTCGAAGAAACTGCCGAGTTTCATGTGCCTGGTCCTGTTGAGTCTGATCCTGGTACTACAGAGTCCCCAGTGAGCCTGCCGGCGCCCTTGGAAGAGCTGAAAGCTCAGTTTGTGGAATCTATACAGTCTCCAGTATACCCTCAGCCATTGACTCCAGAGCAAACATCTGCATTATTCCAGGAATTTTATAAATCATTTGAACAGAAGGCAGCCGCGATTTTATCTCAAGAAAACGAGAATCCTCTGGTGGAGATCCCGTTAAAGACCTTGGGTGAAATCAAACAAGAGAAAGATGATATGATTCGTAGATCAACTTTAGCGTTTCATTATACTGAACTTGTGGAGGATCAAGTATGCTCTAAACTATACTCTAAACTTGTTCCTCTTGCTCGCTCGGACGATTCTGTGAATGATGCTAGTTTGGGTCGAGTTCTGGTGTTTCTCCATCAGCAGCAAATCTCTCTGCATGATCTAGGTATACATGTGGATATATCAGAGGAAACGATTTTAGCGGCAGCTTCTGCTTTAAAAGGGTTACATGATGTAATTTCTCCTCGGGAGAAACTGTTCCTCTTGGTCGAGGTCTACCAAAAACTCACCCAGGCTATTGCCGGGTTATCTGATCCTTCTGATTCGATGAATGCAGATATCCTCCTTCCATTGTTTATTTACTCTGTTATTCAAGCTCAATCTACTGATTTATACTCAACTCTACAGTATGTCAAGCGATTTCGGTATTATAATCATATTGTTGGTAAAGAGCACTATTGTATAACGACGGCTGAAGCTGCCGTAGAATTTTTGTTGAAGATTGATATGGCTGAACTTCATAAACAAGACGAGTGGGACAGATACTTAGCAGATTTAGATTCTTCATCGGTCTCTGTTTCTGAGCATGAATCGCTTGAGCCGTCAGAAACAACGGCTCAACAGGAGCCTCGTACACTCTTCTCTTATCTACCGGTATCTCACGACCATCGTCTAAAGTCTTTAGGAAGTACTTTTGAGACTCCTTATAAACTTTTTAGTAGGTTTACTGAAGGTCCCGAATCTACTTCTGGTGCTGGATTATCCCGTTTAATGCCTAAGTTTACCTTTTCGCGCTCGACTTCCGATATTCCTCCTGTCGACTCCGACTCGGATCTCAAAAATAGCATGACTGTAGAACCTTCAGACCAAGATATACCCCCTCCTATAGCCAGATTTCTTGACATGGATGTTTCTTCGCTGACAATGGCAGATATTCCTGTACTACTTAAAGATTATCAACGTCTAGCTTCACATATATTGACTAGAACTTCAGGTAACTAGTGTTGGCTCGCTATATCTCTCCGGTGTTCTATTCCAGTTTGAGTACAGCTGCCATTCCCATGCCAGTTCCCATACACATGCTTACTACACCAATTTTCTTACCCTGGCGCCGCAACTCTGCTAGAATATCTGCTACCAATCGGGCACCAGTGCATCCTAAAGGGTGTCCAATAGCAATAGCTCCCCCATTTGGATTCAGCTTCTCGAGAGGAATCTTTAGCTCTCGAGCACAATATAGGGTTTGAGATGCAAATGCCTCGTTTATTTCAAATATGTCGACTTCCTCAATACCAATCCCTGCAGCTTTGAGGGCCATGGGGATGGCTATGGTCGGTCCGATCCCCATTTCGTCAGGAGCAGTACCTCCTACTCTGGCTAAAACGAACTTAGCTAATGGCTTGAATCCTAACTTCTCTGCTACACTGCGTCTCATTAGCAGTACAGCAGCGGCAGCGTCGGATACCTGGGAAGAATTTCCGGCTGTTGAGCTTCCTGTCGGGGTAAACGCCGGTTTCAACTTAGACAGAGCTTCAAGAGAAATATCAGGACGTACACCATCATCCTGAGATATTTTTTTAAATTCAGTCTTTCCATCCTCAGTCTGAACCTCAACCTCAATCGGCACAATATTGGTTAGCCACCCATTCTGTTGTGCACGAGCGGCTTTGCGGTGAGATTCGGCTGCGAATAAATCTTGATCGTGTCTAGAGACGTTATATCGGCTAGCGACATTTTCTGATGTGATTCCCATGGGCATCAAACAGTCTCGGGCATCTTTATTAGAAGTGTTCCTCAGTTCAGGTGAGACCAGTTGGGGAACAGCCTTTGTTCCGTAATTCAGAGTCATGGACTCTACACCTGCACCGATCCCGATATCAATTTGTCCGCAAGCGATTTCATGAGCAATTGTCACTATAGCCTGCAACCCAGAGGCGCATTGGCGGTTGCAGGTGCTAATAGTTGTGGAATTGGGGAAACCATAATGGTTGATTGTCATTCGGCTCAATTTGGCCCCGCCGAGTTCCGGCAGTACGTTTCCTACGCAAATATCCTGAACAAGGCTAGCTTTGCAGTTGACCTCATCTATAGTGGCTTTAATAATAGGACCAAGAAGCTGTTCCGGGTATAGATCTTTAAAAGCCCCCTTTTTAGCCCTAGTTATGGGTGTTCTTTTTGCTGAGACTATCACCACATCGTTTGCTGAATTATTTTCCAAGGATGATCTGGGTGCACTTAAATGATTCAGTACATTTCTTAGTCTTTCGGACATTTTAAGTGAGCTTTACAGGGAATGAAATCCACCTCGGTTTATATTTATAGATACTCCTCTTTACCCCACAAAATCTAATCTTTGCCCGATGTCGTGGCACACGTGATCTGAGATAGGTTTACATACATACCTCTGGGACTGACTTGACTAAAACTAACCAACTTATTATACTGCCATCATTATTTGCTTAGCTTTCTAATGTGTAAACATTGGTGTTATTACGATTAGTTTGTATAGATGGTACCACATTTATATGTCTAATGATCCCAGACATTGCTTTATTGGTAGCACTATACTGATCTACTGACTAGAGCCCTATTAGTTAAACCATTAACTCGGTTTGTTACCTCTGTCTACTACGAGAATATATCCTACTACTGTGAGGTGATTTACTAATCTTGCAAATGCTAATCTTAGCACGGCACACTAAGTAACCTCACAGTGATGGTATAGTCCTGCCTCCCACGTCAGACCTCCTGGGAGAAATGGCTGCTGCTATCACACCCGACCGGCATTCACTCGAACTCTCTTCCTTCTATTTTCTATCTTAACTAGTCATTTCTAGTTCCTCGGGCACCCGCTCAATAACTGTCTCATGATATCTTTAGTAAGATGCTCTAAACCATATTTAGGAAAAATATTTTTGGCTAATAATTTACAGCCGTTTCGTTGTAATAGCACATTGGCTACCTTCCTCAAGAAGACTATCGGAACTACTGGTCCTATAACCTTGGCTGCTTACATGCGCCAGTGTCTGACTCATCCCGATAAAGGATATTATACTCAGAATGATCCTTTAATAACAGATTTTGTCACTTCTCCAGAAATCTCGCAAATGTTTGGTGAATTAATTGCAATATGGATCTATGCTCAGTGGGTTCAACAAGGACAACCCCGTAAATTTCGGTTAGCAGAACTTGGACCTGGAAGAGGCACTTTGATGTCTGATATGTTCAGAGTATTTCGAAAAGCTACCAGTTTCAAGCCAATGTTGCAGGCATTAAATGATGTATATCTAATTGAAGCCAGTCCTAGATTACGTGAGATCCAACACCATACGCTGTCCGGATCCAGTCCATTGAGATCCGCTCAGGGGGGTCATCATTCGTCTACTCACGATGATATTCCGCTCTATTGGTATCAGGCAATAGATGATTTGCCATCAGACCTACCTCTGTTTGTCGTAGCACACGAATTTTTTGATGCTTTGCCTATTCACGCCTTCGAGAAAACTAAAAATGGGTGGAGGGAACTCTTGGTGGATTATAGCTCTCCTGTGGACGTTGATAACAAAGAATTTCAAAAAAGCTCATTAGCTCTGCCTAGCCAAACCGTTATTAAGTCAAGTCCTGCCCCTCAACGATCTGGGTTCCATCTCACTTTAAGCCCAGCGGAAACACCATCGAGTCGACTACTGGCCAATTCGGATCGGTATAAAGACCTTCCAGAAGGCACTCGTGTTGAAATTTGCCCTGAATCATTATCATCGGTGGCTAAGTTAGGATCGCTAATCTCCAATTCACAGTGCGGTACTCTTTTGGTCATAGACTACGGAACTGATACTATTCCTATGAACACATTTCGCGCTTTCTCTAAAAATAAGGTAGTGGACCCCTTTGCTGATCCTGGAACTGCTGACTTGACTGCTGATGTTGATTTTGGAGCGTTGACCGACGCCATCAATCAACAGTGCCCCGGTCTTATAGCCCAAGGCCCGGTGCAGCAAAGCACTTTCCTTCATGAGCTAGGTATAGGTGCCCGTGCTACTATTCTGGAACAAAAACAAAGTAATGAAGATGGTAAAAAGCGTATAGCTACCGCATATCATCGACTGGTAGATACTACACCAGGTGCTATGGGCAAAACTTATAAGGCATGGGCAGTAGTACCCGAGAGATTTGGTAAAGATCCACTCCTTGGATTTGGCGGTGCTCTCGAAAAATGATTAACCTATTTTATATAATTTTATTAAAGAATAGATATAGAATACATGACAATTTACAGTTCTTCGTTAACTATGACTCAGATATAGCCGGACTGTTAGCTTTCCCAGAATCATTAAGTTCAACATCCATGGGATCTTCAGTCTTTGTGCTATCTGATTTTTCTCCCTCATCTTTTCCTTCAGTTGCAGCATTGCCTTCTTCCTCGACTGCAGGAGATGGCTCTTCAACTTCAGGTTCGGGGAGTTCCTGGTAAGGATACGTCTCGGCATCAAATTCATGTAAAAGATTAGAGCGCCTAATAGTTTCCTCTTCTCGCTTTGATCTTAATGTCAAATCGATAGAAGATATGCGGTTAACATTATCACGGAACTTTCGGGCTGCGCGACGCCGGCGAAGAATTGTACGGGCAGCAATAGGAGCGTAGTATGCGGAAGAGTGATCCGAGTCAATGTAGACAAGAAGTTCATCAAACTTTTGCTCATTAGGTCGATATTCCATATTATAATCTCGTTCAAATGTAAATTTGTAAGGACCTTTTTCGTTGGTGTCATCCTCATCTTCAACTGCTTTGAACCATTCAGGAATAACCCCATCTTCTAGAATAAACCTAGACATCCACTCGTCACCATCAGTGACACTAGGGCGAAAAATGCTCGATCCAAGCGAGGCCGAGTCAGTATGAGGTTCTTTCCCCGGGACCAAGATTGTAGGCTTGATTAGTAAGAAATCCAAATCGAAAACAGATAGATCAGGCAATAGAGGGAAAGCTTGTTCGGCGACCAAATGCTTCTTTTTCGGATTGGGATGAGTCAATTTCGCTTTATCCAAAGGTATATTGGCTTTAACAAATGTCTCATCGACTAAGCGAGCTTGCTCCTCCATGGAAGAATACTTGGAAGCATCTAAAGAATCCCATTTGTCGGAGGATAGCTTTGAGGTATCAACCCTCTGTTTAACCGCTTCGGAGGAGATATACTCAGTTCGACGCAAAAAAGCTACAGCAGGCTGAGACCGCGAAGGAGTATTGGTGGATTTGAGTTGTGACGGGTCGATCATTAGCGCCTGGTCCGCTGGATCTAGCTCCACATTGGTCGCGCCATCCAGAACACTAGGGTCATCTAAAGCAGTAGGTATGTTTATCAAGTCTAACGGCATTCCAAGCTCATTGTCCAATTCCACGGTAGGAACCGTACGTTGAACCAAAGGAGCCATGAAAGCCGGGTCCAAGAATGGATCCATTTCCACAGGAATAGAACGCAATTTTGGGGCCCCCGGTGGTGGGGGTAACGTATTAGAGTATCTTATACGCGCAATATAGTCCTGTTGACTCATTTTTTATGTGCAAGACACCAAAGTCTTGGTGGGTGTCGAAGAAGAGAAAAAGATCCAGCTATTGGGAAGTTAAACAAATATCGATCTATCGATCTATCTTCTTTATTTACAAGGTGTCCATTTATTATCTGTAAATAATAAATTATATACAATATCCACAGAAATTGGAAAATATTATGGATATTATAGATGACGTGGAAAGCCATGTTTTCGAATTGTTTGTGAATAGAGAAGAATTATCCATCGATAAATCTTCTGGGGCTCAAGGACTAGGGGCTATTGATGGTCGGGCCGCCAATGTAGAGGTCGATGTTGCTGGCACTTCAGTCACAATAAACCAAAATCCTGGATTTTTCACTAGTTCTGATTCCAGAGGTACTACAGGTGCTGTATTATGGTCTACATCCTTGTTGGTAGCGAATTGGCTGCAATCGTACCCGGATTGGTTAGATTTAGATACGGTGTTGGAACTGGGGGCTGGTACGGGGCTCTTGGCTATTACTGTACCGGCCAATGTATACATCGCCACTGATAAAGGGCATACTCTTAAGCTTTTACGAAAGAATGTTGAAGAGAACTTACAAAACGGTGGAATCAAGCCTAAGAAGCTCTTATCTTTGGAGTTCGACTGGGAATATGCTTCCGAGAGCGTACGTTTGCTACAGAATAATCAGATCTCAGATGTTTCACTAATTCTTGCTGTAGACACAGTATATAACTATGCACTTATTGATCCTTTTATCACAGCTCTGGTAGCTCTTAACTCTCGTTATCCACATGCCGATATTTTAGTGATTCAACAGCTACGTCAACCCGACGTATTAGAACAGTTTCTAGCTGCTGCGGTAAACGCAGGATTCCAAATTACGTATCATACTCAACCTAGAATCTCACCTGAGCTTACATCTTTATTCTGTGTACATACACTTAGTAAGGGTGTGTCTGTCATTAACTAGCTAAAATGTCATGGGGAAAAGGAAAGGTTTGTAGCATGTTGCCTCTGTAGAACAGAGTGAGCCCTTAAGCAATAGCTCCTGGACCTTTACGAAGAAATTCTATGAAATCTGTCATATCGTCATCATGCTCAAGATTATGAGGATCTTGATGAATATCCTCGGTATCATTTTCTCTGGAAACAGCAGGAACAACCACATCTGTGACATCGATAGACGCTGCATGTTGGATTCCTCGACCACTAAAAGCTGGATCAAATGCATCATTATAATTGGCTATTTGTGAAGCTTTATGCCATAATCTTGGGTTAAATACATGAATAATTGCTGCCATCGTGGCGGAACTGTTGCGGTGTTTCACGGAACTATCACGGCGCTGGGTTTCATTTCTGACCATTTCGACACTTTTCCAGGGCTTTTCTTTCATAGCGTAAACCAGAGAATCCACAAAACAATTCAAAGGGTATATGGCAGCAATAGTAACAATGAGCCAACCTGGATTAGGTGCCACGAAGGACCAGATGTGGGATATTAAAGGAAATATCCATATAGCAATATATGCAATTGGATATATTAGGACAAAGTGCAGTTGGCGCATAACCAGGTCGCGTTCTGACTCGGTGTCAATGGATTGATCGGTGGTACTATAAATAATGGAGGAATGATATGACTCATTAGTATGAAAACGCGAGGATCGTCTTCGTGTGGAAGTCGGTCTCTCTCTTTCAGTATTATTGTCACTATTATCGTTACTCTCTGACTCGACAGAGTTATTTCTTGAAGACGTTTTTGGATCAGTATTGGTGGATGTAGAGGAATTCGATGCAGAAGCAGGATTCTGATTCTGACTAGAATCTTCCACCGCGGCAGAATAAGAGCCCGGTCGGATGATGGAATTTGTAAACGAAAATGCAACACTAGGGCGATGAGAAGAGCGGCGGTCTTTCGACGCAATTATAGGAGAAACCGGTGAAGATGGAGGAGAGGATAGAGATGGAAGAGATGGAGGATATGCTGATCGGTCACCCTCTGCTGGGTGTGACAAAGGAGACAAAGGTTCGCTATGATTTGATTTTGGACGTTCAAAAGACCTCTTTTCTTCTGAGTTGTTCAGTTTGTGTAAACCTAGAGGGCTAAGGACTATAACATTACTATCTTCGGACGAAGGAGACTGAGAGATATTGGAGGGTCTGTGGAAGGGATTGTAAGGAGCGAACCAGGTTGCACTAAATTTACGCAGATGATACATCACAGAATTCCGCTTTTTGATGCTAGAACTCGCAACAGAGTTGTATGGTGAAGAGGAGAAGGATAAACCTGATGAATTGGAAGAGAAGACATGCCTGGAGTAGAAATATATATAGAGGTAAATAGCCACAATTGCCACGAAAATAATATAACGGGGAACCCAGCCTATAAATATAGTGTACCAGCTGGGATTCAGAGCCATGTAGCACATGGAGCCTTGGAACTCGTAGGCTTTTGAAGAGTGAATGCCAATGAATATTAAGGACGCCGAAAGAATCGGGATGACGATCCATAGTACATAAACCCAGTAACGGTACTTATAAATACCGCCTTTGGTGCGATCAGTAAAATGCGGGTTTCGAATGGTTAAGAATGAGTGAACGGCAATGACCAGAATAGCCATGTCTTCTGATCGGGTGAATACGGCCAAAAGATACCCAGACACTGTACATAATGTGTTACCTGAATAGTCGAGCATTACAGTTCCGGCGTATGCACCATGGCTCAGAATCCATATGGGTAACCATATTTGAGGTAGAGCTCGTAAGAAATCGGATATGAGCAAAAGTAGTACCAAGTGGGTTCGATACGGCAGATTGGGCTCAACTCTACTTTTCATAATAAGCATAGGAATCATGATCAGTCCAGCAAAAAAGGAAAGTGTAGCTGTGACTATAGACAATATCAGTGATGCCCTCAATATCGCCTCCGTCATCTGCTGCTCATCACTGACATATAAGTAAGGAGCCATGGCTATCCACAACCATGAAAGATGAGGCCCAAAGAAAGGCAAGGAGAGAGGGAGAGAGGAGAGGAGAAGAAGGCCAAAAAAGCAAAGTAGTCGACTAGACTGTGTTATATATAGAGATATATACCGTAATCTAGTCTAGGTGCTTGCAGAAACTTCCGATTATATCTGGCAGGTTGAACTGTAGGTTTGAAAGGTGAAGTATAGAATAACAGCCTATCATTTTCAAGAGATCCAATCACAGAGGATGGTGATAGGATCTAAGTTTAATCTGGGGTTCGCAAGAGGTATCGGTTTAATATTAGAAAAAAGTGATGGATTTCCACGGAAAAAGAATGACGTGTTTAATAAGTAGGTCTAATGTTTTTCTGCTATTGATTACAGTACGAAACCCTGGTATGTAGGAGCACCGGATACCCTATGGATCAGAAACTGTAGGATCCACTTCTGAGGCCATGAGCTCTGTTGCTATGAAGACATAGAGTCTAAGTTGCAGCTAGTTTAAACGAGCTTTCGACATAAATAGTGCTGTCATGCGTAAATTTTGTATATAGTAAATCTTTACACTGACTATTGGTCCTGATATTTTTTGGTAGTGTATTTATTTAGCCATCAATATTCTCTAAAGGGTAATGCCACTCTTTGTTGGCAAGATGGCTTAAAACTTAATACTGGATCATGCTGCCAACTGTGACTCGCTCTTGTGTGGGATTGTCGGCACGCTACAAATAATGAGGCCAACTTGAGGCCAGCCTGATAAACTTCAGTACTTACCTAAGTGCTTCAATGATCACTACATTTGATTTTTTGACACTGGCATCTTTCAAAATAAAAAGCTGCCCTACCACTGTTACCTCTCTCCTCTCAGGCTGACGGTCCCTTTCAACTCTATTTGATCTGTTCACTGGTTTTAAACTTTATCCACTCCTCTTAACTTATTGATATCCATGTCTAAATCATTCGTTCCTTTGGAATGCAATCCAGATGTGTTTAACTCTCTAGCTAGTTCTCTGGGGTTAAACGAGTCACTCACGTTTGTAGATGTATTCTCTCTTGCTCCAGATATGCTGGAATTCCTCCCCCGGCCTGCAGCCGCCTTGATTCTGGTCTTCCCCATATCTGAAAGCTATGAAAAGTATCGACTAGACGCCGATGCCGACATACCTCCTTATTCTCAGTCTGGCGATCAAGAAGAAGTATTCTGGGTTCCACAGACTATAGGCAATGCATGCGGAACTTATGCTCTGCTTCATGCAGCTTTCAATTCCTCTCTGCCTCTGAAACCTCATTCCACGTTGGATTCTCTATTATCGGAATTGAGACCGCTCTCATCCGAGGAAAGAGCTAAAGTGTTGGAAGCAAGTACTGATTTAGAACAAAAACATGCTGCAGTTGCAGGATCTGGTGATACGCAGGCTCCACCGGCTGATGCCGACGTTGATCTTCATTATGTATGCTTTACTAAAAGTCCTAAAAATGGCCATTTGTATGAACTGGATGGTCGACGGAAAGGACCGGTTGATTTAGGTCCATTAACTGAGTCTGAGGATGTCTTGTCTCCTAATGCTGTCAAACATGCTCAAGCTTTCTTGGATCGCGAGACCCAGACTGGTAACCTCAATTTCTCTCTAATAGCTTTAGTACACGATTAACGACTAACCCCTTTGTTTAATATTCAAGTCATTTAATAACGTAGTCTCCTTTTTTTCCAAATTAACTATCGTCTTCTCAAGTTCATCCATCTTCATCGGACAAACCATGATTAACTAGGTATTTCCTCCTCGACACCGTCTTCTCCTCCAGAACACGAAAAGTCTTCAGGTTCGCCGCTTTCAGCGTTAATTTCGTCTGATTTGGTATCGCTGGGAAGATTTTCAATAACAAAGTCAAGCTTTTGTAGTACATCTTCTGGGCTGGGACACTGCATATGCAACCATTTCTCCTGATCCAGCCATTCTTCTCGGATTAAACGATCGACCTCGGGAGAAAACATATGTCTATACTCTCCACTATGCAAGCCGTATGTATCACTTAATTTCCGATATGTAGATGCCAATATCCAAGCATTAATATTCGACCAGTCTGTTGCCTGGCCCTTAAGTTCTGCTTCTTCCATATCAGCAAATTTGGTCGTCAGATCAGCTTCTTCATCCATATCAAATTGCCCACCATCTTCTAGAAACTTTTTGATAAACGTCACAATCTGCTTCACTATAATTTGCACATCTTTTGCTGATTTCCATCTTACACGGAGGATAGCTCGAGCAAAAAATCGGATCCGTCGAGTATAAATTAAGCGACTAGATTGGAACTCTTTTTCAGTAGGAACACTTCCCCACCATTCTTTTGAGCCTTCAAGAATTTTAACACTTCCTCGACGAGTTTCGTCAAATATCAAATCGTAAATCTTTTGGAAAGGCGATGAGGGCCAATCAACTCCAGCCGTTATGTAGTCATCAACAACTGACCTGAGATTCAAAAATACCTTCCGAGCCCAGTCCAGATCTGGGTATCTGTGCATAAGCTCCCGCTGTAGATAAAAGGATCTAGATACAGCAGATGAATTACCTTCAAATGATTTCATCATTAATAGAAGAGTCAATGTCTTCATCGAGGGTATAGGAAAGGATTTGCATGTTTGAAGATTATATTCTAGTATGTCGATGATTGCAGGAATCGTGTCTTGACATCTCAACAAGGCACTGTACATGAAAGGCCCTACTTTACTGCATAAACTTGCAAAAGCCTGATAGTGATACTCGATCGCACTGTTATTCCCGTTTAGCGTATCGTGCTTATATTCTTGGACTTCTCTCGCAGTCTCCGAGAGATTAGACTCCTGTGGTACTTCTTGTTTAATAAACAGGCGCAAAAGCTCCGAGCGCACGTAAATCGAAGTTACATCATCTTCTTCTCCATATTTCAAAAACATTGAAATATAATTCTGGTTGAAGAGTGGAATATTGGTCTTTAGAGTATGTACAAGTGACATTAAGGAAAACATCTTTTCAGTAGGTTCTGTTTCATTTTGATAAAATTTGAACAGTAGGTCGGCAATAACTGCTCTAACTTCATTCATATCTGGAGATTTATCAGATACTTTGGAGCCCAGCATTTGCAACACTTTCACCCGATACTGGGGAGGTAAAGTTCCGACTGAAATCAAATTACTGAGAATTAAATGAAGCCGTCCCGGTGATTGCGGCTCATCTTGTGAAAATCTCTTCAACTTGGAAATCAAGTTCAGAATGATGTTAGTATAAGAATTAATCATTTCACTTTGCCGCCAAATTGTCCATAGAGCTTCACTGATATAACCAATGAGTCTTGGCTTACATGTGTTGAGCTTCTTCATTAATCTCTCAGTGATACTTTTGAGCATCCAGCCGGAAACCACATCGAATTCGCTGCTAATGAGACCAACAATAGGGGGTAGAACGTATTCTAATTTATGATCATTGCTTGAGTCTTCTTCCGCTAAAATCTCGTCGAGAAGATAAATCATTATCCGATTCAAGTGTTTCGACAGAAGTGTAGGGTACTGTTCGCTGCAGCTTTCCAAAAAGCTCCAATGATAATATGAACCAGACTCACTTACACCCTGTTCCACTAATCGCAGTATTAGTAATTCCAGGTGCTTCCCCATATTCATAAAAGACAAAAATTTGGCATATCCTTTCATTGCACCCATGCTAACTATAGGTCCACTCCAACAAGTTAGAAACTGATCAATTTTCTCTACAGTACTGTCAGAATCATTATCTCCAAAAATAATCGCTTGCACTCGCTTGCTTGCAAACTTCGATACTGGAGAGTCGAAGCATATAACCTCCAGTAGAAATGTCATCGACTTTTCCCTGGCCAGGTCCGTTTTATGGGAGAGATTGGCTTCAGGACTCCAATACTCACTAAGAATGAGTATCATTCGTTTCCTTACGGAAGGTGAACGGGCGCTGTAGGAAGATATTACATAATTTAATAATCCTATCTTAAATTGAACTGAGACTGCGGAATTTGTTGGGCTGCATAACGATAGCGCAGCATTTTGAATTGTAGGTCTCTCACTGAACAGCCCTTGAATAATAAATCCCCGAAACCTGGAATTAGAAGTCACATCGTATTTGGAGTTTTCCATGGTAGCAATTGTAAGTAGTAAGTCGGGCATCAGTAATGGCTTCATGAAGAACCGGTTTTCGCACATGTCGCTCACAAGAGCAACCAATTTGTCAAAAATAGAGGCATATAGTGGCAATGGCAGATATGAAGAAAGAGTCGGGTCCTGAAAATCTATACCTTTCTGTAAATCTTTAACCCAAGCACCCAGTAGCTCATCAGGAGAGATTGTCCGATCACCTTCTTCAGTCTCTTTCAGTAGCCTCATAACTAATATTGAGTTCAAGAGTTCTGGCCGTAAATGTGAGGAGCTAACAATATCATCTCGCTGGAAATGAGCGTAAGCGAGAGCAAAAGCTTTCTGAACAAAGGTCAAGGAGTCTACGCCCTGGTATTGTAAAGCATTTATGAAGGGCGCAAATCTTCTAGAAATCGCTTGTATCAGGGAAGCAATGGAAGAGAAAACATCATGAGCCTGAGAGTTTGACATTGAAGGTAAGGCTTGGTAAACCGCAGGTATCCATTCTTCTATAAACTGGAAAGCAGGTCCGTAGGATGTGATTAGAGTCAGAGACCTTAATTCATTGGTAAAATTTACAAGAAACTTCTCGGCACATACCGAGCGTTCATCTCCACTCAAAGTATTCAGTAGCTCCGAGCAAATATCTGAGTAGTCTATGCATGTAGAAGGCCATGAATTTAGGGAGAATTTTCCTTCAGAGATATATAAAAGTGGAATATAAAGTATCAAGTGTGTTAGACACGAAATACTTGTAGATGAATCGATTGGATGATACTGATGAAAGTATAGAGCCTCTGCGTCATAGTATTTCAGGGGCAGAAGTAGCGATCGAACGTAGTCTGTAGCTTCCGCTAAAGACCTCAATTTAGGAACCAGATACAAGACTAATTGAGTACTGGAGGACTGTATTTCGCTGCAAGCTTGAAGACAGGATTCAGGAACATCGATGTACAAACGTGGTGCGAAAGCATGAGCAAGCAAGAACAGTAAGCGATCTATGTTGTTTTCTGATAGCGAAAGTTTCTCTTCAAGAATGCAAGAGCTTAAAACTTGGATGCATCGAGAAATATCAGTAAGGTACATAGAATCGAGAGATGAAAAGGGGGTAGTTTGAAGAAGAGGATTGAAAATAGCGGTGAAGCAGTCTGAAACCAAATCGTCAGATGGGGAGGTATAATGAGAGATAGATGACAAGTATAATGAAGCTCTGACTGCAGAGTATGGAAATTTGGCAAATTCATTAGCGGAGAAGGGACAATCGTTTAGAGAAATATGAATAACCTGAGAGCAGAAAAAGGAGAGATGGTCCAAGTTTGAAGTCTCTAAAGAAACGTGAGTTGCTTTCATAAAAGACAAAACAGCTTGTTCAATTTGGTCCAGAGTTTTTGTCGATACAAGGTGTGCAGCATTGAGATCACAGACATTCACTAGATCCTGCAAAAGGGTGTCGAGTGCTTGAGGATCAGGAGTATCGTAATCGATTTCAATTTCCTGTACGTTAGAATTAGCTACACTCACGGGTTCTGCCACTTTACGTTTCTTCTCTACTAGCTGAGCCAAGCTTCCGACTGAAGAAAGAGCAGATAGGGGGTTCTGAGCAGTGGGAAGACCATTGACCGAGGTGATCAAGGAAGAGAGAATCAACAAGGAGGTGCGATCCAGATTACGAATATCGTAATCAGCAGCAGCAGATGCTGAGCTTAGACTTGAAGGAATAGGTGCATAGGATCGAGAAATGTTCTTGATGTAGTGGGGAGTGATTATGTCCACGATACTCTGGATGTCTTCCTCTGCCAATTCGGAGCAGTTGGCCAGAACAGGGGCAGAGGGAAGCGCTTGGAGCTGTGGTGGAGAAGTGGAATCGATAATAATTGACCCGGGAACTACATTGGTAACTGGAGTGACTTTTCTCACGTCTTCTATGTCGTGTAATGAAGGCATCAGCAGCCCCTTGTTGGAGTTGGTAATAGAGAAGCCAAAAAGCTCCAAAAAGCCTAATTGAATTTAGAGAAATATAGTATCTACTTCCAGCTTGTACAACTATAGGACTAGATTTCCTTTGATGCTATAAATTGGCCTATAAATTTACTTTTTAAATAACACTAACCTAACAAATATACGTGTTTTTGGAAGAATTTGCATTCACTGGAGGAACTCACATTTAATGCATTTTCTAAAGTGAGCTCATTGAACCCTTGATCTTTGAGAGTCCTTACTTCCTTGCTCGTCTCCCATTCGGCTGGGAGGTAGATGCTTCTCCGCAAACGATATTACCTCATAGATTGCAACCAAAGTATAGCATATTTTCCAGTATCCGCTTCATGGATAAAGAAGAATCATCACACAGACGTCCTCATAGGATTTTGGCACATCATCGTTCGGTTTCCCATGGTAAGAACCTGAATCGTCTGTCAAAGGTAACTTCTTCAGGCCAACTGAAGAGAGCCCAATCCTCCGGAACATTGAGTGAGAAATCTGGTTCAAAACAGACCTTATCCAAGTCTCACAGATCCAAAAGTAGTTTAGATGTGACACTATTACGGCGTGCTACTACTGATCTTAGATTGACTAAGCATCATCATACTCGCCCCAAACCGAGTAAAAAGGATCCTAAGCGTAAAGTTATCATGGAGATAGGAGATGGCGATTTCGAAGACACTAATATTATCTATGATTCAGATACCCCAGAGGCTGAGCTAAAAAATACCTCAATCGATCGAAATGTTGTTTACAATGGGGCTCCTGGAAGTATGCTCCCCTTTAAGGAAGACGAAGAGTATGAACTCACCTCTGATCACGAATCACTTCCCCATCCTCCTCCAGTGAAAACTAGCATGCTCTCCCAAGATGCAGGAAAGCTGCAGAAACCTTCCCCTAGTCATATAGATTCCGACTCCTCTACTCAAATATCTCATGATCGTCTCTCTCGTCTCCAGTCTAACCTAAACTCCAACACTAATTCGGACTCTGGACTTTCTTCATCTTTCAGAGATATGCACATAACATCTCGAGAAGGCTCTGCTGGTCTGCTTGGCGAGATGGAATTGGAAATCAACTCCTCGAGACCTAGTGATTCTGATGTACCCTCCGCACCGCTTTCCACTACACCGGACAATGGATCCTCTTCCAATCATTCTGGTCTTTCACATGTCAGCTCTGCTGTTAATATAAAGTATTTATCTGCTGGAGATGTTGGAGAGGTTAATACACGTACCCAGCAACGATTATGGCTCCAAAGAGCTAGTATTAATGGAAGCTCTAAACGGAAAGAGCACACTTTCTTGAATGCAAAACTGATCAGAGAAATAGAAAGAGCTACTAAGGATTACGATAGTGTAAGGAGATTTCATAACCCGGTCCTCGCATCTTTAGGTCGACTCTATGACGACGGGGCTTTGGATTCTATTCTTCTACAACAACCCTCCTCTACTGCTTTTCAGGGAGAGGCCCTCCAACATCCTTCCCGATCAGTTAGTACCCAAACTCTAAATTCTTCCGCTTCTAGGTTTGTTTCTTCTTCTAATATGTCTGCCTCTCCACGGTCTGCTCGTACTATCGGAGTTGGAGGGTCTTCTCCACTTAAGTCTCCTAATGACCAGGGGGAGTACCATGTAAGTGCTGAAACATCCCTCCTTCTTGAAAAGTTTTGGACTACCGGCTGGAAAAGGCCAGCTGTTCCTGTTGATACCTCCTCTAACACTAATTCTGAATGAGCATTGTCATGACTTTCCTTGATATTCGCAATTACCACCCCAAACTAATTATCTCTCTTTACTTCTGTTTTTTTTTCTATTTTTTCTTATTTTCCGTTTTCTACTTGTGATAAATTAGGCATTGCTAAGTATAGTAAAGTTCTGTATTATCACTCTTCACTATTCTACATATGTCTATATCATTTGCCGTATGTGTCCACCACCCTAAACATGACTCTTTACGTCTACGGGATCCCTGGGCTGTACATGATCACTTAACCGAACTAAAAAAAACATGTCATCGTAATTCTAAATTTTATTCACCTGGCGGCTTAAAGTTATGCTTCAATCCGTCTTGATAAATTTGTTGAAGCAGAGATTCAACCTCATTTCTTTGTTCGTATTTCTGATACTCTAGATAAAGATACAAAGCATACCTGGCATCTTCAATCGAATCATGGCTCTCTGTCTGGATCTCATCATGAAGAACATACCACACCAAGAACCGAAGAGAAAGTCGTCGCTGCCTGTCTGGTATGTAATATAAATCGAAAGTATCGATAATTTGCGAGTCTGGGACGTGAATGTTAATAGTCCGAAAATCATTTATCAATCCATGTCCAACAAACTTGCAACCAATATTAACTAACAGCCAAAGCTTCCTATACGCAGTTTTCAGACTAATCAGATGTCGAGTGGACTTTTCTGGGTCTAGATCATCCGCAACTACCCCAGAATATTTCGTAAGATAATCGACAACTCTGTCTTTGGTGAGAATATGGTCATCTATAAGTGGGATTCCTTCTTTACCCTTCATTCCCCACACAACAGAAACTCGCGCTAGTGTCAATTGAGCCGGGCTAATTATTGTTACCGTTCCGTCACTCCTTTCCTCAGTTTCAATGTCTTTCACCCGCACAAACTCTGCGTCTAAGGCCAGCATTAACTCGTTTTTCTTACTATAATCCAGCAAAAGTGATTCTGTTTCCCTGTCAGTAAGAGAGCTATCTTCGTGTAGAACATCTAGGTTAATATTTTGCCGCCAGTTATAGTCAAATTTATCTTTGTCCCCACTAGTGCGCCGGTAAACCAGCATGCTTGGCACTTTCCACGCTGCTTGGAAATTAACGGCCTCATCTTCGCTAATTTCTTTCACAAGAAAGTCGTTAAAAAGATGCCACTTGCTTGGTACCTCACCATCAGGATTGTCAGGTACTTTCACTAACGAGACTAAATGTTTCTTGCGGGAACTATCGACGACTTCGACCACAATTCCGGTCAACTCATACTCATCCAAGGCTAGAGTTGAGAATATAGGGGTATTAGAATCAAAAACTCGAACCGTATTGTTATTACTTGATGTTAAAAACTTTCTACTTGGCCAGCCTTTTCGACGCCATAAATCTCGGGACTCTGCATCATTGACATTGCAAGCAATAGTCAGACACTCCGGTAACTCGTAAGAGAAGTTCATAGAATAAGTAGTTGTAAGTTGTGAACAACTATAGCACCATTTGCGGTTCGTTTCTGCATGCGCGATACTGCTTTCAATCAATGATTCAAAGGTTTGATTACTGGATGAGTCTAAGGCCTGATATGAGAGGTCAAGTACATAAGAGAGCTCATCTGTTTTACCTTCCATGCCACAATTCAGACATTGCGTAACTTTCATTTGCTTGATTCCCAAGTAGGGCCTGTCGAGCTCAGGTGTATTGAAAAGAACATTCATACTTTCAGCAGCAATATTTCGAAGAAAAAAATGAGCGAATTTTTGTATTAGAGTGGCCAAGTCTGTGTCTGAAGAATCTCTATCCGGTATTAGAAGTCCAGCTTTCTCTGCATCGGGGTTTTGATAGAGAATCTTAAAAAAGTTGGCGGCCTGGCAATGTCGCCCTCGTGCTTTATCGAGCATATCAAACAAGAAACCCAACTGACAAAGAAGACAGTCTGAGTTATCACAATCTGCAGCAACGTGTTTCATTGTATATGAATACACTGCAGGGGTATATCTGTAACACTGCAGTAGTGCATTACAATACGACCCGTCCATCTGACCCTCCAAGCCAGCCCAAGAAGTTTTGTTATAAAAGCTGAAGTCGAAGTCTTCGATGCCAAATTTACTGTATCTAATACGAATCCTTCGATAGGCTTTGGATATTTCGTAAATTTTTGTGTCCTCTTGCTCGAGTAACTTGTTTTTCGTGTTCTGCTCTATGCCTGCACGAGCAAGTTCGCTACGAAATCGAGGTTTGTTTTCACTCTCCCTACGACCACCCGCATAATCATGGACTTGGTATCGACGATTTTGGCGCGGAAACGGTGCATATCCAATGTTTCCGATCATTTTCAAATTGTTCTGTACTTCTGGATCGATTGGAGTGAACGGTCTGGCCGTAACGGAAAGTAGAGAGGATGGCCAGACAGATAGCAAAACAGTGTTATAAGGAGGCATGGGAACCATATTAAAAGAGAATGTGTAATCATCAATTGATGTTATCTTATCGAAGTTAGGGATGGAATACGTCCAGTCTATGGGGTCAGGAGAGATGATCGACTGAGGGTAATCATTAGTACTGTATATTTGCACAGTACCGAATGTATCAACAGTGGCTATGATTTGGCTAGAAGAAGAAACGTCAAGACCTATGAGGTGGTAGTTAGCATACATGTTCACTTGTAGGATAGTAGGGCTTTCGGGACGATGAAGATTGATTATTTCGATTTGCCCTTGGTCAGAAGCAGCAACAATAGTGCTAGAGATGCGAGGATATAGACTAAGAAATTTGGCTCCTAAACTAAAGGGCAGTGGAGGCAGAACTCGAAAACTAGAAGCGTCGTAACATTTGATTATGGGATCATGACGCATCTGGCCGTTGCGAATTTGATAAGGAGAGCACAATAGAGTATCGCCGGCGACCACTATTCGGGAAATGTAAGATAATGTGTCTAGTTGATGAATCAATTCAAAAGAACTGGTGGAATAGAACTGTAGCATATGACCGGAAGACGCTACTAAATGGTTTCGGGTTTTCACTAATGAAGACACATAGTCAGTAGAGTTCCGGGTGTAAGATGTGATAGTCTGCGTGGACAAGTTGACCAGAATCCAGGCATCCTTTGTCGCGGCTACTATTTCTTTAGTGCTGAAGCGTACCATTGCAGATAAGTTCTGAAATTGGGGACCTTCGTACCGATGCAAGATTAAACCCGTGCGAGTAGAAACAGCAATAGAGGAGCTTCCCAATGATATAATTGAGTCTTTTTCAAACATAACATCAATAACTGCTTTCTCTTGAACCCGGAAAATCGTGTAAGGATGAAACTCTAAGACCGAGAACGACTGGATTCGGCCGTCTTGGCGAAGCAGCCAGACAAGCTCCTGGAATCGATCGAGTCGTAGATCCAGGGCCTCGGTGGCGCCATAGACTTGTTCCTGTCTCAACTTGAGTTAATTATCTTGTCATTTTAATTGTTATAGTAACTTTTCATTTATTTTCTGAACTTACCAGGCGCCAGCTGTCCATGCCGGGCTAGTGTTTGTGTGCAGCTGGGAAACAGCAAAAGAAACAGGGGTTTGTGTTGTTGGGAGAGTAGTGAATGAATGACGGCGCTGGGACTAGGACTACTACTACTATAGGAGCGTCTTTCTTTGTAAAAGTTCTCGGACAACTTGCACTGTCACTATACTAAGTAACCTCCACAGACGGTAGTGTTTTTCCTATTATAGTAGCTAGGACTGCTAATACCTCTAGATACTGATAAAATGCTGCATTATCCAATCAGTGGAACCCGGGCATGGAATGTCCAACGGCGTATACTAGGCTCGACTGTCCTTCGCCTGTTCCGGTCGCCGGTGCGATACTCACATATAGGCAGTGCACCTATTTTCCTTCCTGATGAAGCATCTGTAAAAGTATCCGAGCATCCTCTTAAATCAGGTTGGCTAACAGCTTTGGTCTCAGGGCCTCGAGGCTCGGTTTCCTTAGACTTACCAGGTTTTGTGTCTGTGGTTGAATCTGCCCGAAAACTCACGGTCTCTGTAGCCGATCCCACTATTAAGAAACAAAGGCAAATGTGGGGAACTGCTCGAGCTTTGTTGTCAAACCACCTACAGGGTGTTACAGAGACCCATGTCTCGATCTTGCGGTTTGTGGGAACAGGATACCGCAATCTTCTGAAAGATAACGATCGAACAGTAGTGCTGAAGGTTGGCTATGCAGATGATATCACAGTTCCAGTTCCTGAAGGTCTTACCGTTCAATCTCCGCAGCCCACTCGTTTGGTTATCCGAGGGGTGGACAAAAATCAAGTGACTCAATTTGCAGCCAAAATCCGGGCCTGGAAAAAACCTGAGCCATATAAAGGTAAAGGTATCTTTGTGGATGAAGAAACTATTAAGATCAAGCAGAAAAAGGCTAAGTAAGTCTTAGCAAGTTTTACGAGTTATGTAAAAGTATTAGAAAAAAAAAATTATCATGTCGAGTTTGTATACTAGTAGGAGAGACTGGAACTGTACTCTCACAAAAGGAACATACTGGCCTAATAAGTAAGTGTATACAAAATGAGATTACTATACGCCTTCGTTGATCTTCTCGGCTACAACAGTTTCAACGGCGTCCAACACCTTTTCGAAAATTCCAGGATTAGAAGCAACAATTCCCTTGTTGAACACCAGTGTCCTACCCTGGCCAAAATCCAATGGAGTGCCATACATATCCGTGACCACGCCTCCAGCTTCGGTAACAATGACAGCGCCTGCAGCATGGTCCCAAATTTTCTCTTCGTAGAACTTGTTGATCGGGAGACGGAGATAGATGTCTCCATCTCCTCTAGCAATCGAAGCATATTTGGCCTGAGAGTCCATGCGGACCGGCGTTTTAGCTATGCCAAGTAGTTTGGCAATCCGCTCGTTATCTTCATGAGAGGAATGTGAGCTCTCAAAAGATTCACAGAATCCAACCTCTTTAAAGTTCTTTATGGGGCGGATCTTCAGCTTGGTCGGGTCACCAAAGGTGCCGGTCTCTGTATTTAACTGGCGCACATTTGCGCCGGCTTCTGAAACTGCAGAGAACAGAAGACCGCGTTTGCCATCGGGCGCTTTAGGGTCTACAGGAAGATTCGGACAGCCAAGTACTCCGACTCTTGGCCGAGAATCTTCTACAAGTGCCAAACATATGGCATATTGTCCCTGTCGAATATACCCCTTGGTTCCGTCGATAGGATCCACGGCCCAGAATCGGCCATGGGCTCCACCCTGATACTTTCCGGAATCCAAAGCCTCTAACAAATCTTCCACAGAATCTATGGTACTTAAAGGAAAAGTATTAGGATTATGATGAGCCTTATGAACATTCTGTGTCTCCTGGACCAAAGCGTAGACCTGATCCAACAGCTGTGGATTGGCTCGAAGTTCAGCGGCATCTTCTTCGGCTATAATGCGATCGGTGGGGAAAGCTCCTAGCAGTGCTTTGTTTATTAGAGCCTGAGCACCAAGATCAGCAATTGTTACCGGGGACATGTCAGACTTGGTCATAGTACCCAGGTTGTCTTGGGCTGCAACTTTACGGGTAAGAATAGCTGCCCGAGCTACTGCCAGCTCGGCAACTCTTAGTTCTCGTACATAACCCATTGCTGCAAAAAAATCTTTCCAAGATTTAATTCTTGGATAATCGATTAGTGGTACCCCTTCGTGGAATGGGTTGTGTGGTGTAGTAGAGAGAAAGTACCTCTTGTCCAAAACCTGCTTGGGATATATATGTGTGTGTGGTGTTTCCCGAGGTCGTAACTCTCGAGCAACTATGAAAAGAAGCATCTCTGATCTGGTGGATTCTTACCTTGGAGATTCTCCAAGGGCATCTAAAAAGGCCACCGAGATGTATAAACGGATATACGAATATCGAGACAAGGCCAAGATGGAAGGTAACCAGCCAAACAAGGCTCTGCTCCCTAGATCAAAGTATTGTCCCTGGAGCAAGGCCGCACTGCTCGATCGCATAGAGACTTTTCAGTTTACCAGGTGGCCTTTTGATGAGTTTGAATTTCCACAAATGGCTGCGCCAGTGTGGGCTCGACAAGGCTGGATATGTTCTGGTCCTTGTACGGTTACGTGTGTGCAGTGCTCGAGGACCCATAGCATGAAACTCGTCGAAGATCCGGAGGTAAACTCTGTACTGTGCACAAAATACCCATCTTTGCTTAAATCCCATTATCCAGGCTGTCATTGGGCAGTTCGGGGATGTGCTGAAGACCTGTACTCTATTGATTATTCTGTGGCTCGCCTGAATGTTCAGGTACATCAGGCGGAATTTGCTCAATTGAGCTTGCCAGAATTGAAGAAACCAGAAGGATGTGAAGAATTAACTGTTGCGGTGTCTTTGGCTGCTTGTGGCTGGATTAAACAACCCTTGTTTCATGATAGCGTTTTAGTGCGCTGTTCTTTGTGTTTTCGAACTGCCGCTTTGGATGAACAGTTTGATATGGTTAGTGCCCATCGGGGTTACTGCCCATGGAGAACAGAACCAGGATACCGTGCTCTAGTCAAGTTACTCAAATCCAGAGCTAGGTCCATTGTTGATGGAATATAGTTGTCTACATGTATTTCTTACGTACGCCTAAGACAAGAAGGTGTCGCAGACAAAGCATTCATTTACTGGCAATGAGTTTGGATTAATTTCATTCTATCCCTGTAGTTTGCAAACCATTAGTACCACAGTTGCATTCTGTTTTCTGTTTTCATCATTCCTGTGTGAGTTTTCTTTCATATGAGAGATGAACCGTTGTCATCCAAAAAAGAAAAACCTACAAGCCCTTGCCATAATTGCCAGACTCGTAAAAAGCCTCGATCAAGTCGACAATCTTCTCCAAAGCGTCTAGCCACTCGCACAATTGTTTCATAACTTTCTCTTGATCATCGCCCAATTTGGCATAGAAGTCCTTGCGGTACGGTACAGCTTTCATGGCTAATTTGAAAACCGGACGAACCATCATAGAGTGGTACTTCGACAATGTTGTACTATAGGCGTCGGTAAATGAAGCAGTCAGTTCCTCGGCAGGGTTGCTGGCGTTCTTGCGAATGGCAGTAGCAGTGAACCTCAAACCACGTGTTAACCACAGAAGCCCCTGGGTGGCTTTAGTGGTATTGTTAGCCTTCTCATCCAGCACCAATTTCTGTAGAGTATTTGCATCCAGCGGTTTTGACAATAATCTTTCCCGAATTTTCAATACATTACCCTTCATGTCTTTTTGGACCACTCCAAACGCAGTGGAGTTGAGGAGATCGAACAAAGCAATAAGCGATTCTGATGCTTCTAGAAACTGTGCGGTGTTGATTCCATCACTAGTGATCTCAACATCAGCAAAAGATCTTTGCATTCTATCAAAGAAAGTCGACATGATTTCCCCTATCTTAAATAAATATCTGGTTTGGAATTGGAAGCAAGTCTTTCAAAAAAGGGGTCCTTCTCTATCTATGGGATATATTTACGCCCAGGATCCCCCTTACAAGACCTGGTTGCCATGCCAATTGACCCTAAGTCTGGCCGCTGATCCTGTCTGGCACACCTCTCTCTATCCTATCGACCACATTTTCCCGTCCCTAGTGCTTTCATCTCACATAGAATCATCTGATCTAATCTAAATACGAGGTCTTTTTCTTTTTTGAGTCGCTCTGACTCAAAGGATCAGGTCTCTTTTTGGCTGGCTAGAAATTCACCAAGGATAAATCCCATCTAGTTGTCTGTCTATGTTCGGTTCGTCCTTCCTAATTTCCTTACTAGAGGATCTGCCATTTATTCTAACTTTTGTTTCCGTTTATATTTTAGTAGATCAATGGTTGTTTTCTCGGTATTTTCTCGCTTCTCGGGGATCGATTGTTCGGAGAGTTTTCTCTGCTACCATCGGCCTTTCTTTAGTGATGGCCCAATTGGTTCTGTGTGAAGTATCCGGTTGGCTTCCTGAAGATGCTCGAGTTCTTATGTGGGCCATTGTTACCCCATTGTTACTGTTTTTACTGATTTTGATGATCCCTGCAGCTTACATTTATAGTAAAGTTGCTTCTTGTGCTTGGTCTCTAAGAGCCAAGTTCACTATAGGGTTGCTGGCCTATAGCAGTTTAATTACTGTAGACCTGGCAGCCGATTCATTGTTCAGACGGTTAATTCCCAGCCAGAGAGATTCATTTTCCTCGTATCTGGCTTCCTTTTTTCAGAAATATACTGTATCCTTCAATGACACTTGTTTAGAGCTGGTTGGTATGTTTGGAATTACTATGATGTCCCTTTTGTCGGGATTTGGTTCTGCTTCAGCGATTTATGATGTGTTTTTCGACAAATCCCTCTCTACACCAATCACGGAGGACTCTATTATGCGTTTGGAGCAATCTTTGGCAACCACGGTGGATATGGCCCACGACAAACATGCTCAATTATCTGCTTTACTAGAACCGGATCGCCAGCTGCACCCAACGGGTTCAGAAGCCGATCTTAGATCATACATCAATAGCTCGAAGAGAGCGCAACAAGATCGCGGGATCAGGAAAAGTCTCTCTAATATGTTTGTTCCGAGCCTCCTAAGTGCGGTTTTAGGAGGTAAAGACGCAGATATTAGGGCTCTCAAGGAAGAGTTGAAGGGCCTACGACTGTTGGAACAATCTTTGAACCAGGATCTGGCGGTGATGCGCCGTCGAAGAATAGAACAATTGCGACGTAAAACTATGATTGGAATGGTTTCTCGTGTAATGTATTCTATGTTTGCGATGTACTGTGTGTATCGGTTACTGAATACCGTTATTGTGCGGGGAGCACTGACCTCAAGCTTACAGCCTCAGCGCAGTCAAGATGTACAAAATACAGATATAGTAACATTTATATTGGCTCTTTGGGCTAGGTATTTGGATCCAGACCTAGATCTGGAAGAATGGAGTCGACAGATGGGGTTCTTGTTGTCTGGAGTGGTGTTTGTATGTTCATTATCGTCGATGATGTCGACACAGCGACTATTCAAGAAGATATTTCGGCATCTCAATTACCAATCTGATTTTTTTGCATTATTAACCTGTGAATTGGCTGGATCATACATTGTAGCCACTTCGTTGTTGTTGCGATCCAATCTTCCGGCGACACTATCTAGTGCTATCTCTACAGCGATCGGCGCCCGATTAGACGTGAGTGTGGTAGATCGTTGGTCCGATTTAGTGTTTGCTGTTTCGGGTTTAGTCACTGCTTTGTTTTTATTGGGGGCTCGCTTGACTTCTGCAGATCCTTCGGATCTGGAGCATGATGTAGAATCCGGATTATTCTTCAAAGAGGCCTGAGGTTACATGTGTAATGTTATGCATACACCCAAAGGCTGGAAAGTTTAATGCACAACAACTTTTCGGTTCGGGTTACGCTTATGGTAAATGACAACTTACGATTTTTGATGATATTTAGTAGTTATTGAAAAATATAGACAACCTAAAGAACCAATTTCTTTTTAACCGTAAAAAGTCGTTATACAATATGTTAATATAACATCCTTATGCAATCAGTTCCTTATGGCCCTCTTCTTCCCTCTCCGATCCTTGACCTAATTCCACGAACTGGTTGCTAGGGAGTCGCGGTCTAAAATTTTTATTATAAGGAGCTCTTTAACCGTACTACTCTGTTCCTTTACCTGTCATCCTCCAGTTTCTCGAGGGGCAAAAAGGGGATATTGATCTTTTATCTCTTTTTTCTTTCTATAATTCCTTAGACACTAGTCTTTGTGTGTGTGTGACAATTAGCCAGACTCTTTAATTGCTTCTGATTAATTCTCCTACTATATCACATCGTCTTTTCTCCATTATAGAACCTATACCAAGCAGTTCTCTGTTCTCGTCATATACCTTAAAAAAATTATTAAAGGTGTATACTCGTATATACTATTGTGACTTGATTATCTAGGACTTTTCTGTTGATTGTCTATTAACTCTTTAGATCGCGTTTCTATTTTGGTTATATTTCAGATCCAAACACAAATCGCTTTGTTAGAAGACTTTACTCAGTCGATCGGAACCTTCTCAAATCCATACTCCCCTGATTTTTTCATTGGCTCAGAACATCTTTTACATATTTCTGATTCGATCTTTTTGAGGCCATTTTTCTGAAGTTACATTCATGTCTGACCCAACTACCAAGCCCACTTCGGCAGGTACATTTGCAGCAATGGCTGCTTCGGCAGTTCCAGCTTCTGCTCCTGTACCAGATGAGACTTCTCATACGGCTTCTTTGAAGAAGAAGCAAGCTCAATCTCAGTCCCATTCTTCTGCTCAATCTGCCCCTGAATCTGTCCAAAACCAGCTTCCACCCGCTCAGGCATCTCGTCAAAGTCATCCTAGAGCCCCACCAAGCTCAACTGGTCCTAACGTTCGCACTCCTTCAGGTGTTCCTACGAACCCTACTCCTCCTCTTCCTCCTCATGGTCATGGCCAGATGCCCATTTATCCGCCTGGTCCATACATGCCCTATGGATATCCGGCTGCAGGACCTGGACAGTTCTATCCCCCTCAGTATCGTGGCTCCGTTCCAATTATGGCTCCTGCTATACCGGGACAGCCTATCCCACCTATGATGTCTCCTCCATCAATGCCTCCAATGAGCCCTTACTCCACTCCTGGTATAGCTGCCGTTCCTACCATTTCCCCCGGCCGAAGCCCTGTTCCCGGTCGTCCAGACCTCGTAAAGCCTGCCCGCAGAGGTATCAAAATTACCAATCCTAACACTAATGAAGAAGTCGATATTAAACAATTCGCTGCTAAAACGCATCAGCGAACTGCATCTACTTTATCTGCTACTCCTTCATCCAATCCGGCCAGTCCGCAACGATCAGTTTCAGTTCCGCAACCTTCCGTCGCGTCTCCTGCTCCAGCTTCTGCTACTCCAGCTAGTAAGCCAGCGAACGTTGATACTGCACCTACTACTTCTAATTCGTCGTCCAAAGGTTCTTCTAGTTCGGCTGAGGCTTTCAAGCAGAACTTTCTCGAGAATCTTAGAAAGCAGGGATTTACTCCTGTGATGCCTAATCTTGAACCAGTTTCCTCTACTCCCACTACAACTGCTGCTCCGTCTTCTAGTGCCCCACCTGCCACTTCCAGTGAACAAGCTGCGGAGCCTGTTAAGAAACCTGCTGAGGAGTCTACTGAGAAACTTTCTGAGAAGACTGTTGAACGGTCTGCTGAAAACCCTGCAGATGCTAAAGCTGAAGATTCTGTTACTTCTTCTGGCAAAACCTCCTTAGAACCTTCCAATAATGGATCACTTTCCAAAAGAAATAACTCTATGATTGCTCCAGATGAAAAGATTGAAGGCGCAGTTCCTCCCTTAGCTCAGACAATGTCTGAAACTTTAGCTGAAGCCAAGAAATTTGCTGCACTATTGAAACGTGCAACTCCAATTCGCGATTTCAATAGTATAACTTATCCTTCCGGTGTTAATCCTCCTCGCGCCAACCTCAATGAAGGAACTAAGAAGCCTCGATATGATCGTTCCTTCTTACTTCAATTCGCTGATGTCGTCAAAGGGCATATAACTGATGACTGGGAAGTCACTCTTTCGAGCCTGCAACTTGACCGCAAGTCAACTCGCCGTTCCACATCTAAGGCTACTAGCACATCTGGAAACTCATTTAGCAATATGCCTATGGGCTCAATTGGTGCCGGGCGTGGTGGAGTAGGACGGGTCAGTCAGTCTGGACCCTCTCGCGGCTCTCGTGGCTCTATTCCTGTTGGCTTTGGTAGCAATCTCGGTGGAGGTGATCGAGGCTCTAGTAGTCGTCAAGGATCTTCAAGACGCCGTCATCGGGATAGAGATGATGCAAAACCCCAACCTCCTTCTGAACCTTTGGAGTTTCAGCATTCTGAAAACAGGTGGAAACCTCGTCGTCTTGTGGAGGCTGAAGAACGTATTAAAGCAGCTAAAGCTGCTCAAGAAGGTAAGCCTGTGGAACCTTTTGATCCCTCTATTATGACACCAGAAAAGATTCGAAGAAAGGTTCAAGGTTTACTCAATCGTCTCACGCCTGACAACCTTGAGGCTGTTATGGAGAAGGTTTTGAAACTAGCTGATCAATCCAAAGGTGAAGAAGATTGTGCAACTCTTCGACGTATTTTGGAATTATTGTTTGCCAAAGCATTGGATGAACCTCACTGGTCTCGCACTTATTCGGATGCCTACATGTTCTTATATCACAATATCGATCCTGAGTTAACAGACGTTACTAACCCTGTGGATAAAGCTGGAAATCCCTTAAAAGGCCAAGTCCTTTTCCGGAAGTATTTGCTGGTACTCTGTCAACAAAGTTTCCAGAAGCAAACACAAGACGAACTACCATCTGCTACTGATAAAAAAGAAAAACCAGCATCAAGCGAATCCGATGACAGCACAGAAAAATCTAAGGAGGGAGATTCAGAAGGGGCCAAAGCTAAGGAAGGTGAAAGCAAGACTCAGTCTGAAGAAGCTTTGGCCGCTGCAAAAGCGCTTTCTGATGAGTATTATCGTCAAGCCGCTATAAAACGTCGTGCATTAGGTCTCACTCGATTTATCGGTGAGCTCTATCAATTACGAATGGTAAGTGATCGTGTAGTTGATACCTGTTTCCAGAATTTGTTAGGAAATGTTACTACTGTTGATGAAGAAAAAATCGAGATGGTTTGCAATTTGTTTATGAATGTTGGAAAGATATTTGAGATGCATGAAGCCAATCGAGCATTTGTGTATTATAGCCGATTAAAAGCTATTCTCGAGAACAAATCCATTAGTGCGAAACTGCGGTTCAAAAT
The DNA here is from genome assembly GCA_030574535.1 of Tortispora starmeri. Lineage (NCBI taxonomy): Eukaryota > Fungi > Ascomycota > Trigonopsidomycetes > Trigonopsidales > Trigonopsidaceae > Tortispora > Tortispora starmeri. The sequence goes on along the minus strand of JAJMFD010000005.1, from coordinate 196,217 downwards.
CATGGATGTCTTAGATGCACAAGAACGGGGTTGGCCTGAGGATACAGATGCTGGTCCAAAAACAATTGAACAACTACATGAGGAAGAACAACGTCAACAAGCTCGTGACTCTAGCCGAACACATCGGGGAGGTGGTAACCGCGGAGGAGGCGGTAACCGCCGGGATGATAGAGGTGACGGTTGGACTAATGTGAGCCGGCAAGGTTCATCTACTCATCTTGCCAATGATCTTGAACGGTTGCAAAATCGCCCAGAGCGACCGGGAGCATACAGTAGTGGTGCTGATAATGGGTTCTCAATCTCCCGCGGTGGATCTGGACGGAACAACAGTCAATCGAAAAAAGGAGACATGCGCCAAAACTCCCCTGCGCCTGTGAGTGGATTTCACGTCTTGTCTCAAGCGAAAGACGAGTGATCTGCTTTATTGTTTTATGTTAGTGCATCATGTACTGAAAGTTAAAGAAAAGTTGAATATATTAAAATTATATAGATTATTAACTAATCCTATAAATTGACGCTAGTTTAAAGTGAATAATAGGTGCCGACCGCTTCAATTATCCAGCTGTGCTTTTATTTCTGGAGGAGCGCAGGGACACTCTGGCATGCAGAGTGAAGGATCGTGAGGTATATAATCATCGTCTTCATCTTCCTCTTCGTCGGGGTTGGCAGGAGAGGGATTGTGGGTAGAGTCGGCCGCGGGGTGTTCAGACTGTGGATCGAGATCATTTGCTGAATCCGGATCTATGGGATCGAAATCCGGTACTACAAGAACCCCGGTTTCGATCAATTGGTTAAGAAGAGATTCTAGAGACTTTTTAGATAATTTGGAACGAATAGAGGTACGAGATGCATTTGATCTGACGGAATTGGCTTTGGAGAGGGATTTTGAAGGGTTCTTAATTTCTGGGGGCGCGCAAGGGCAGTCCGCATGGCAGATTGAAGGATCATGGTCTTTGGCCAAAGTGTGAAGGACTGTTGTGGTATCGCGAGGACGACGGTTGGAACGATCAAAGCGGGAACTTAGTTGTCGCAGAGAAGATTTAATGGTCGGTCGAAGGTCAGCGGAATTCGTTGGGTAACTATTTACTGGCCATTCAGATTCATGGTAGCCAAGCAAGCGATTGGCCATTTTCCTCAGTCTGTAGTTGACGGATCTATGAGAAAATCTCTCGTCTCTTCGTTGATGCTCAGCATAAGCTAAAGAACGGATAGTATTTTCCAAGACATCAACTGCCTCTCGACTACCGAGAGTACTCAGATGATTGGTTTCATTCAGCAGTGTAGGTGAAGTTTTATGTGGTTTTTTAGGTATATTCTTTAGAGGAGAAATAAGTTCTGGGCCAGAGTGAATAGCGGTCTCCTCGGGGGAGGAGAAGGAGTTAGCCTGAAGAAGGGTGGGCTCAGTAGGCTCATCGATAGCATCTATAAAATGATCTATAACGGCGACGGAGGTCTCTAAAGGCCACAACATAAACCTCTGAAATATGATAGTAGCTAGCTCAATGCATATGGATACTAAAACTGCACTAGAAGCAATCAGACCTAAGACCAACACCAACGGGGAACGAAGCCTTGAAGATCTGATCCAGTCAATAACGAAGTACTCTGCGGCTTGAAACATTAAAACCAAATATAGCGGTATAAAGTAAAACAAATAATGAAAATAAAGATACAGAAGGTACAGAAAGAAATAAAATGAGAGAGGGAGCAGGGATGCCAGAATATATGATATGACGGGTTCTAAATCCAAAAAAGCTAAGCACCAGATAATGAAATGGGGTACTGATATATATGCTGAGACGACACGTGATCGCCCATTATTCAAGACAAAATAACAAAATGAAGTGATTTCATGGTATGAGGTTTATTGCAGCATAATTTGAAGCTGGACTGACTAGGGTAACATACATGAAAAATAAGTGTTAAATTGAAGAAATTAAGGTCGTACGTATGCTTTTAGAGTAAGTACATTGGTTTAGAGTTTAGTAGCAAAGGACGAGATTACCTGCACAGCCAATACAGACTGATAGTATGTCATATTTAGAAAAAAATGTTATTGGCAGAAAATAAAAAGCATTTGATTAATTAGCATCACGTTCATCGATAATGAGTTGGTGTGAGACTCTTTTAGCGAGAATCTTTGGATCTCTGGTTCTATCTTACTTTTCTTGTGGAATATAAAAAGTAAGTCAACCCAACTAATCTGACCTAACTGTACACCTGGAAATCGGCAGGTATTTCGTGTTTTACAGCACAGCACCGCTCAGATAGAAATGGGTCGGAAAAAACCTGAATCAAAGAAACTTTCCAAGTCTAAAATAAGTAAGAAAACAGAGCCAGTATCCTTAGCTGCTAGAATAGAATTGAAAAAGCCAAGCCTAAAGGCATCGGATAATAAAGCTAAGACTCTTCGCCCCGCCAAAAAATTGGCTTCGAACCCATTGTATCAAGCCATTCATGGGATTCGCAACGATGAAAAATCGGTACATAAATTAAAAGGAGTTGTTAAGTCTGAGTCGGCAAAAGCTATGCTGAAAAACAAAAATAGCATTTCCAAAACTATCGAAGCCAAGAACTCAACAAAAACGCCGCTATCTATTAAAGGTGCAGCAAAATCGATCAGTCCCGTTGTCCGGCTCGCTAACGTTGTTTCTGGAACTACTGATCGTGATATTGCAACTTTTGTTGGCCAATTTGGAACCGTACGCGCCGTGCGTCTACGTGGTGTGGGCTCGGCTCTGGTAGCATACATACTGTTTACTAAACCACATGCTGCTGCCATTTGTGCTAGGGCATTACATGGACGTAAAGCAGACGGACTGATTCTCGAAGCTGAACAGGCTAATTTGCAAGATTCTTTTGTCCAGGAGTTGATGGAGGAGCATTCTCGAAGTGGAATAAAAGGACACGCTGCTCATTCGGGTCTTGTTGGCTCTACTAATGTTCCGTATTAGTATATGCCTCAAAATATTTAAGACAAGTTAAAAATATGTATATTCAATTCGGCCGGTTATCAACAGTAGTCTTTCATTCATGCTTATTCAGATCCACCGTCTGGCTTATATAATCTTATTTGGGAGATCGACAACTAATACCCTCGGGCTGGGCGAATAATGTTTGTAGACTTTAAATCTTAATATCTACCGGCTCTCTCTCCCTCTCTACATCTCTCCCTACTCCGTCTATATTCCTCATCCTTAGTAAACCCACCAATCAGTTACCGTTCATTTAATAATAAAATGTCCTTAAAATTTGAGGATCCTTCTCCCTCTGTTCGCAAAAGAGCACCATCTGTTAGCCTACCTCAAGGTCGCCGCCCTTCCTCTCCCCCGCCTCCACCCGCGTTCCACCCCCAGGTTTCCTTCGATACCTTTTCCAACCCTGATGCTACTATTTTCTCATTCACATTGCGTTGCAAGCACTCTGACTACCGGTATTCCCGGAGATCCCGCACGTTTCTATGTGGTTTGGACGCTAACGACTATTCGCAGTTTGCTCTGGACTGGTTGCTGGACGAGCTTGTTTCTGATGGTGATGAATTGGTCTGCTTGCGGGTGGTTGAGCCCGGGTCAAAACAAGCGCAATTGGATGAACATGAATATCGCAAGTTGGCGAAAGATCTCCTTCAGTCTGTGTTGGATAAGAACTCCGAGGTCAAACGTATTTCTATCGTGATCGAATTAGTTGTCGGCAAGGTAGAGAAGACAATTCAGCGGATGATCCAGGTATATCAACCCTCAATGTTGATAGTTGGTACTCGAGGTCGTTCTTTGAATGGCTTTCAGGGCCTAATGCCAGGCTCAGTATCCAAATACTGTTTACAGCACTCTCCTATTCCGGTGGTGGTGGTACGTCCTAGTGTTAAACGCCAAAAAAAGAAAGAGAAAAGACAAGCCGATCCTAATCGCCGGAACTACATTGATATATTAGAGAAAGCTGAAATCGGTCCTGAGCCCGGCCGCTTGGGTCCGGATGACTCTCTTGATCTTCATCTACCCCCGTTTAGTCACATCCCTCCAGACTCCCCTATGTTTGTAGAGTTCACTCAAACTCCAAACATGTCTCGCAATGCTTCTCGTAACGTATCTCGGGATAGAAATCAGCCTTATGTGCCTGATGATAAGGATTCGGGTGCAATTGACCCTGCGCATTCTGCCTCGGCCGATCTGCAGGATTGTATCCGCCCTAAAGTACCAATTAACATCATACAGCCTGACGATTCCCACGAAGCAGCCAATACAGATGTTGCATCTGATACCACAGAAGTTCCATCAGACTCTGTAAGGGTGATTGATTCTTCTACTGCATAAAGTAGTGTCTTCTTGGGCTGCCCTGATATTCCCAACATTCTTCCCCTTCAACTTTGGCCTCGGCATCAATTGCAGTATAATTATTCTGTGCATTCATTTCATTTATCGATTAATGAATTACTCATGACACTTGTATGTTTCTAAAAAATGCATTTTTTTCTTTCTTGTATATATAAAATAGCCTTTAGTTATTATTAATTACTAGCTATACTTATTTGTTCTGGAACGAGGGTTCACGCTTTTCGGCAAATGCAGCCATTCCTTCCTTCTGATCATGAGATCCAAACAGACCATGGAATAGTCGGCGTTCATACTTAATACCTTGCTCCAAAGTCAAGTTGTATCCTTCGTTGACTACTTCTTTGCAGGCTTTAACAGCGATCTGAGAATAAGAGGCAATTTTCTCCGCGGTCTTGATCGCCTCGGCAACCAATTGGTCCACCGGGAATACTTTGGCAGCCAAACCCCACTCGTAGGCCTGCTGTGCACCGATCATATCCCCAGTTAAGCAAAGTTCCATAGCTTTAGCCTTTCCGATTGCCCGAGCAAGTCTCTGAGAGCCTCCGGCACCTGGAATGACTCCTAGTTTAATTTCGGGCTGACCGAACTTAGCCTTCTCGCCCACATACATAATGTCGGCCATCATAGCCAGTTCACATCCGCCGCCTAAAGCAAAGCCATTGACAGCAGCAATAATTGGTTTCTTGGATTTGATGACTTGGTCGGACCAATTTTCAATGAAGTCCTTGCCAAAGGCCTCGGCAAATGTCTTATCCTTCATCTCCTTGATATCAGCACCAGCTGCAAAAGCCTTCTCAGAGCCAGTTATGACAGAAGCACCAATTGAAGAATCCTTCTCAGCCTCCATCAAAGCACTATTTAGCTCTTCGATTAAAGGAGTGCACAAAGCATTCAGAGCTTTAGGACGATTCAATTCGATCAAGAAAGCACCTTTGGCGGTTTTCGAGGTCTTGATAAACTCGTAAGCAGCCTGGGAGGAAGATGAAAACCGGCGAATGGGGGATAGAGAAGATCTAGCAAAAATAGAGCGACAAATCATGTTAATACTCAAAATTGGCGAAAGTGTGCAATTAAAAGAAGGGTAGACTAACAAGGAAGATTGGCGGTTAGGTTACCCCGGACTTCTTCTCGGAGGTCCCAAAAAAGGCCACCGCCAGAGAGTGTGTGAGAAAGAAAGGACGCTTGAACTTAAAATCTCATCGGTTTCGTCGGGTGACGAAACTATAAACCACCAAAATTGCAGTTACAGCTACAAACAGACTATTAATAAACAGTTCCTTGGTAGATTCCTTCTCTTTCAGTTAGTATGTGTATTCATTTGATAGATTCTTGTATTAGTTATTTTGGTACTTACGAAAACACCCGGAAACCACGTTTTCCAGTTTCATCCCTTCGCACTGTTCCAGCTGGTCTAAACATAACTGCCTAGTGCATGTGGAACACGTTTCTCCTTCCTTTAAGGCTATAGAAGTAACGTTTTCTAAACATTCACATAAACAAAACCAGTTTCCGTATACAATTTTACTTAAAAGGACTAAGGTACTTAGGTTGGGTACCATAATTCGATAATGAATGAATGGTTTGTATTTTCTAACTTTTAGCCAATTTCTCCCATTTCCCTAATTGTTTAGATTGCTTTGCTAAGGATATCGAAGATCATACAATACCTATTCTCCAATTGTTTCGAACGGTACTACTAGTGCTGCACTTATATACAGTTACGACCTGTAAAAATAATCCAAAAAATTTATTCCCTTGTTATAATTAATTAAGACTGTTGTTCAATTATCTTTACCGCATGATCCATCATCCATGTTCGAGCCTCTTGTTCCTGGCCCTGGGCCTGCTGAACAGCTAACGCACACCATGCACGTCCATACTCCCCTTCTTCCACTAACCAGTCCACAACCATGGAGTTTCGAGTGGAGTCTTTATCTACACAGAGATAAAGAACTCCATTCTTTGCCTCTTCCATCAACCGAGCTACTTGTGATTTCACATCAGACATCGGAAGTTTTTGGCCGGTACTGGTAGCACACTGTGGATTATGACACCAACTATGCCGACATCCTTGAATCAATTGAATAAAGTACTTACGCTCAAGTCGTCCTCTTAGTTTAGACCCATCTGGGTCCAATACTGAAGCATACAATGGACCGAAGCATACAGAACACAGTTTCAACTCATTTTCCACCCGGTCAATCACACGCACACAGTTCTTATTGGCACACAGTATTGGTTCCTGAGACTCTTTACGTTTATGATCATGCCAGTCTAAATGAACTGGAAGATCACGAAGTCGAACCAGCTGACCACATATGTGGCATTCAGTGGTCCGGTTACCACATTCTGCCTCATGCCCCGAGAGTCCATGCATACTCTCTATTGCAGTCGCAGTTCCTTGTGGAACTTCTAGATGACAGTAGCGACATAGTTTGAGTTTCGCTGGACAAACAGTTGCCTTATGCTGAGCACATTCTATTGCAGATGCAAATACCAGCGATGATGAGCAGGCATCACATTTTTGAGGAACATGAAATAGCTCGTTATGTTTCTGAAAAGAAGTGGGGAAGTTTCCACATATGTTGCAGATTGAGCAGTGCCAATGAACATCCTCGGGGGGTTGCTGGGGATACTGCCGTCGATTGAATATTGCACCACATCCATAATCACATACCCGATTCATCCGAGCACAAGACGCAGAATGAATCATATAAGCCGACTCAGGAATCATGCTGTGACAGTTTTCACATTCTTTAGCAGCAGAGCCCGACTCTGCAACATTCTTACGGGAGGCAGACTCAGAAGGACTAATATCCAAAGTACCAGTTCCTTCAACCAAGAAGTATATATCATCATCAGGATTTGAAATCTGCTGCATTGTACCATAAGATATCCACTGGAAAGATGAAAAAGTAGGCACTGAACCTTTATCGGCCACAGCTAGCCCTGAACAATGGAAACTCACGGGTGGTGGAGAATCAACGCCTAAAGGACGACGAAGAACGAATACACCTGGCCCAGAAACCGAGGATCCTAATTGTACTTCGACTAGATCACTAGTAGAAACATCGCCTTGAAATTCAGGCATTTGAATAAAATCAACCTGTAGATCAGTGTTAATTAAACTGACTGCATCAGAAGGTTCCAGCTTGTCGACAATCATGGAGATGAGAGCCGAGCCTGATCCTATAGTTAGTTCCTGATTTAAACTAAGAGTAGTATAATTCTGACGTAAATGAGATTCCAACAAAGCTTTCCAGTCCGGAACGTTGGCAGAAGAGAGTAATCGGAAGGTGGCATTGGTACCCTTAGGAAGCTGAACTAAACGGAGAAGAACCTCAGACGCAGTGCCAAAAGATTTGCGAAAATCGGAGGAGATCATAACAACACCATCAGATGCAGAAAATTCCAATATACCACAGTGGAGTGAAGATTCGCCCATTTGAAACATTAGCGGCGAAGGTAAATTCTCGCCATACTGATTCACCAGAGATTCTAAAGCTGAAGGCGGTAGTATAACCCGATCTCCTATAGCTTTATCTGATTCTATTATTGTGAAAGATTGTTTCCACATAAATTTGTGTAACTAGTAAAAAATTTCGTTAAATGCTGAGTAAATGTTGGAATAGAAATATATGGAAATTTGGAATTTAGATTGGGTGGTTTAGTAATTTACCAAAGGTGTGTGTATATTTTTATAGTGTGTAAACTCTTTGATTGGGAGGAAGTTCATCCATCGTCTTTATGTATATGTATGTAGACAGAACTTAGGGATTGTTTGTGGTTAATATTGCTGCAATTGTACAGATTAATAATTATTACAAAAAATCAATAAATCAGACGTAAAATGTTTCATCAGGAGGTTTAGGACCTCTTTTCTTTTTTTCTCTGATATTAGAATTATGTGACATATGACTGATATATTAAGCAGTTCCTGAGGGCCAGGTTTCTTGGTAGTGGGATCCTAAAGTTTGTTTTACCAGCTCAACTAGCTCTGAGTCTTTCTGCGAAAGTGCTGATTCGCGAGCTGATTCAATGGCATCATCGAGTTCAGCAGTGTTTAGACAACCAAGGATACTAGGTCCGGGCCAAGTACGCAACGAGAAGCGGTAAGCCAATTTAGATATATCTTCGCCATGCTCTTTCAGCACCTTCGATGCTTCTTTAACGGCTTTCTTTAATGAATCTGGAGCAGGGTGGAAGCTAGGAGGCCCGGATTGTGTCAACATCCCCATGCTCAGTATACTAGCGTTGTACACTATAGGAACATCACAAACATTTAAGAAATCCAGGGCTTGGGTATTCTGCAGACAGTAATGACAGTAAGTAATTATGACATCCAGTGACCGTCCATAAGTCTCCTTAACAGCTGCGGCCACGTCAGCCAAGAGGTTTAGAGGATAGCCAGATATGCCTACTCTGTCGATAACCCCTTCAGCTTGCAGCTCATACAATGTCCCTACTGCTTGAACTACATCATCAAACTTCCCAAACTCAACATCATGCACTACCAATTGATCTAGGTAATCTGTGCCTAAACGATCTAAAGATCTGGCGACAGAAGCTCGAATATGATCGGGAGAGTAGTCCACAGTATTCAAACCGATCCGGCCCGTTTTGGTAGCCAAGTAATAAGAGCTCCGAGGAACATTAAGTTTTTTCAGGGCTTGACCAATTAAAATTTCTGAGGGGCCATAGTACTCCGAGGTGTCAATTCCAAACACCTGGTTCTGAAACGCATGCTGCAGAATCTCGGCCACTGGCGCCTTTTCAGGGTCAGGAGTATACTGGGTATTGAAAACAGCCCCACCGATAGTCAATCGAGGCACCTCAGGGAATCTGAACGGTCGTCCAAGCTTGATTTCCTTAGAAGACATATACAAGGTGGAAATATTGAGCACACGAATAATTCATTTACTATGTCTGATGCACTCATTACTAATAACACAGTCACGTGACAAAACGTTACAGTGAACTACGTTTAACGACATCTCCATCTCCGAAACCTTAACTGCTAACCAATTAGTTGTCCGCACAGATATCGATACCAAAAGATAAGAAAAGTGTCTGCATAGCCTACCTTCAAGTGAATTATAGAGCCTCAGTTTTTTTCAACTACTCTAAATTTGAACAAAGACGAAGTAGCTAGAGCTTCAGTAACGGTATTTGCTTTCGCGGATTATCAAACCTTATATCTTCTCGACCCTTGCTGTATCGTGAAATACTAGCGCCATGATGACACATAAGGCTCTATATGAGCATATAGCCATTATACTCCCTGACAACTTCTACAGAGATGGGAAAGAACTGGAGGCCCAGATTCGGGCGGCAATTCCTCAAACTGGGATAGTAGACGTGCGCAAGGTCAAATTTCTTCAAAAAGAAGGATTCCCTGACGAATTCTGGGCCAATGTTACTTGCCTGGTGACATTATTTGTGTTTCCGCCTAACATAGCCACTGCACCGCACTTGAAATACGTTCAATTGATCTCTGCAGGTACCGATTACGCTGTGACAACCAATTTCTATAAAGAAGTGGTCGAAAGGAAAGCAGATGTGACTATCTGCAATGCCTCTGGGGTTCACGGCCCTCAGATTTCGGAGTGGGTGATCATGGCAATGCTCGCCCACTTTCATAAGCTGCCCCAAATGCTAAAATGGCAAGAGAAGCACTTTTGGGGCCAGGTCAGCGTTGCTTCTGGTCCCCCTCTCGGGGATCAATGGGGCCGTAAGCTCGGTATCTTTGGATATGGAGCCATTGGGCGCCAAGTTGCCAGGGTAGCCAAAGCTTTAGGCATGGAAGTTGTGGTTTATTCACATCGAGACCTTCCCAATAAAGAACACAAAGAAATCGCAGTACCTGGATCGGGAGACCCTGAAGGAACAATTCCTTCGAGATGGTACGCCGGCCCTAAAGACTTAGACAACTTCTGGTCCGCTGGGTTAGATGTTCTTCTCATTTCTGCTCCTTTGACAGACTCTACCAAGGGTTTATTCAACTATGATGTTTTTCAAAAGTTGAAAGGGGTTTATTTGATTAACGTTGCTCGAGGACCACTGGTAAACCAGCCCGACCTTACGCGAGCCTTGGTTGATGGCACTTTAGCTGGAGCAGCTTTGGATGTAGCTACTCCTGAACCCCTGCCATCCAGTGACATGTTATGGGAGGCTCCTAATCTTATTTTAACTCCTCACGTATCGGGAAACACTCAGGAATATGCCGATCGAGTTATTCGAATTGCTATTCACAACTTGCTCGAGTTCGAAAAACCCCATCCTCGACCGATCAATGTTCAGAATTAAGACAGTAATACTATTCTTTGAGCTATTCGTTAAAAATAATCAACAGAACACTCCTATTGAGTTTGTTATTAATATTTATAATCGGGCCAATTCGATTGGAGCCAGGCATAGCTTTCTTTTCCTTCCCTATTGATGTATTAATAATCTACTAATTTCTCCCACTTATCGTAACTGACCAATCAATCAAGGCCTACTGGGACCTACTCCACATCTCATCTCCCAAATTAAATTGCTCGTCCGTGATTCTTTCAGCTTCTAACACAATGTCGTACACCGCCACTTTTGCTGTAGAGCTTCATTGCCAGGATTGTATCGACTCGGTTGAGAATTCTTTGAAGTCAGATTCTCGTATTACCAACGTATCATCTGACTTACAAACTGGACTAGTGACTGTTACTGGAACTGCTCCTCCTTCGGCAATAGTCCAATCTATCCAGAGTACTGGCCGCGATGCAATTGTTAGAGGTACCGGCGAACCTGATTCCGCGGCAGTGTGCATTTTGGAATCTCACAATCCTGAACCAGGCGTACCACCTGTACATGGATTAGCTCGCATCATCTCTATACCCCCCAACTTGATTGTGGACATGTCTTTATCCAATCTAAAACCGAACACCGCATACTATCCTACATTCCGCACCTCAGGAGATATATCTCAGGGCGCTGCTTCTACAGGTCCTCCTATTTTTTCTTTAGACCCTCTAACTACAAGTGTATCCGGTACAGCGCAGTATTTCTACACTGTGCCCCGCTTAGCATTGTCCAATCTAATCGGAAGATCCATGGCGGTGTCCACTTGCTCCGACGGATCGGTTGATCCTACATCCCCAGTAGGTGTTATTGCTCGATCTGCGGGTATTTGGCAAAACCAGAAAACCGTGTGCTCTTGTTCAGGCAAGACTATATGGGAAGAACGTAAAGATGCCCAAGCTCGAGGAATAACTACTTAGAATTATATTCTGTTAGAGACCGTAACTTCCAAACTTATTACATCATAGTCATGTCATTAATATAAAAAATGAAGAAAAAAAGAAATGTTAATAAGTAGTCTCATATTCCCCATACATGGTCGTCATCCTGTTCTCGCGGCTCTCGCTCTAGAGATAGATCGTACAAGTCATCCATTGTGATTTTGTCCACACTGTGTCTGCACCCGTCCAGCCAATGCTGTATTTCTTTTAGCGGTTCAAAGTTAAATGGTGTCGATTGATATTGCTGAATCTCCCGAATTATTTCCGCAGTCTTGAGTCTTTTGGCAAAGTTCACGTACTGTTTCGGCGGTTCTCCTAAGTCTCCTGGAACAGTAAGTATATCTTGGTTTCCATCATCAATAAAAGTCAAATCTGTCAAATAAACACCAATAAATGGTATACAAGGTGGAACTGTATTGTGCAAGATCTTTCGGTACATTGCAAAGTTCTTGGTGGAGCTCAGTAGCCGATGTAGTCTCTCAAGGCTAGCAATGGGTTTATTACCCACGAGCTCCCATGATTTTCTTAGTCTGTACACTGCAGCTCCGTAAAGCGCAGACACAGTATTCATTAACACGGAAAAGTCACGAATATCATATGCCTTTTCAGCAAAAGTTATTAGATATCTTATGACATTGGCTCGACGGCGAGGGTCTGGTTGAGCTAGAACTTGTAGGGAAAGCCAGTTAGTCAACAAATTAGAATACCGAATTATTCGTCGAACATTGAGAGCTTCACTAATAGGAACCCCTTGACTATTCAAATGCAATGAACCATCGCTGTATGGTTTTAATGACCACGCCTTGTGCATCAACTCTGGTGGGTCGATTGCCGAGAGCAATCGATGATCTCGTAAAGCAAACTGGCGCGCCAGTTCCTCAGGATTTATATCAACAATCGTTAACTGGTTCGACAAAATGTAGGAGTATAGAGAAGATGATACAATAGGACTAGGTCGAGGACCAGTGTTTTGTCCCATGATTTTAAGATTACCGGTCTTGCCTGCCATCCGGACCGCAATAACATCAAAAAGAGGCTGTAGAAAAGCTTCTGAAGCAAAATGCTGTCTTCTTAGCTGAGTTGCAAATGTTTCAAAGGATTTCAATAAATCCAAGGTAGCTACTCGGCGAAATTCTGTGCTTTCATTATGATGGTCCCCAGTGTCCGTGACCGAATCCTCATAAAAATAAGACTCTAACCATGTTTTCAATATATTGAACGCTCTTAACCTAGTAGGTTTCTGTTTTTTCTCGATCCAATCATTAATCTCATTAGTTGAAAGACCTACTGGTGGCTGCATAGCAAACCTTCTAGTCAGCATTTCAAATAAAGAGGCAGAAGTCATAAAAGAGCGGTATGTTAACAGCATTGCAGCATTAAATTCTGGATCATAATGGTCATGCCTAGTCAAATTCTCCACCAGTGCTCGTACTGTCCCTGCACGCAGTTGAGTTTTATTGATATATATCAGCTCAGAAGCATGCTCAAGTTGGTACCATTCTGGCATTTGGGTCTCAGAGGGTGAAGAACCAACTTTGAGTTTATTTAAATTACTGGAAAGTTTTGTTGAAATGTTTGCATCGTCATGCACTCCGAGAATATCACGAGCTTTCGAGCTCTTAGGCATTTCGTAACTGTCGGAATAAGATGGTTTGAATAAGGAAGAGGAAGTTGATTTTAGTTTCTCGGATATGATTTGCTCTTTAACATCTTCTGAGTATGAATTGACTTCTTCAACTAAAAATGAAACTGCAGTATTTATGTGACTTAATAGATCTAGAAACCTGGAAACTTCGGCTGATAATAAGTCAATTTTGTCAGGGGCAAACGAATCTGTCTTTCTTTCGAGGCAAGAAACAGAGCTAGGATCCGTAAAAGAACTAGGTAGACCTAGGGTACTATAGGTGCAATGGTAATTGAGATCAGCATTAAATAATGGCCCAGAAAGAATTTCCTGCAGTAACATGGTAAGATCGGCCATAGAGCTGTAATATCGAGATTTCACATCAAAAAAGTCCAATAGAGACGGAGATATAGACTCCTGGGTAGTTTTTGCATACGGAACAGATGATGCATAGTTACCATGACTCGCGCGAGGTGAGCTATGATGTCCACTAGAGTCTGTGCTATAGCTAGCCATGCTGGCTACGGATGTACGAGGGTGTTCATTACTCGAACCTTGAGTTTGGTCAGTAGAAGGAAGCAAGAAATCCAGGTCAATGGAATCTAAAACAGTACTGTAATTAGTCATAGAGGCAAACAGAGGCGCGGAGAGTTTAAGAAACATTTGTGCAGCTATACCGGCTTGAGAAGAGGCGCGAAAACGGATACTAGCCTCACGAATAGCTTCAGTATCATCACCAGAAACCATTACTTTGATACTATCAATATGCGTCGATAAATGACCGATAGCACCAACTACAACTAAACGGTGATGTTCCAAAATGGTTAATAGAGACTCATTTAACGGCAAATAGCCCATTGAGGATACATGCGAGTTGAGAAGGGCGTCATCAGAAAGAAAAAGGCTGGGATTGGGCACAGGAACAGGTCGTAACGAAGGTATTGGTATGTAGTCGCCGTTGGATTCAAAAGAGGTGGCGCTAGTTGCAGTAGAGACTGAACTAGAGCGAATATACCGACCAGTAGCAATTCGAGCCTCTTTAACAAACGATTTAGCGGCTGTGTGAATATCAGTTTCTAAACGCTCGATGTCCGTTTGACCCTCTACTACATATTGTGCCAGATTGGTCGGAAGAAGAATTCGCCGAGGCTGAGAAGGAGAATAAGGAATGGTAACAAGTGCACTATAAAAAGTCATAGCAGAAAAACGGGATACCTTGTTTGCGAGATTAACAAAGGGTTCCAATAATGGAGAATATTTAGGAGGAGGACGCAACCCTGGACACCCCGTAGATAAATCCATATCATATATAGTATCAAGAAGGTTGTCTTGAGCTCGCAAAAGAGCACTCTCATTGGAATCCGACAGCGCGAGCTTAACCTTTGCTACTGCAGCAATCAAATGATGGTGTAAAGCTTCCCAAGAAAGTAGAGAATTGTCATCAAGAGGAGAGAAATCAGGGATGCGCCAAAACTCCACCACGGATGTGCGTTGTATTCCCATTTCTTCCTCAGTATTATAAGAGTCATTTTCTTTGGTATTAGCAGCAGCAATCCCCAAAACTGGACCGTCAGTTTTGCCCGCTCTGATTTGGTTCAGCTTTTGTTTCTCATAAATATAAAGAGCTGATTGGCGAGAGGCAGCAGGCATACTGTAACTTTCAGCAGAGGGATCGGGAGCATAAAGCTTGGTGGCTTCAGCAAGATCTGGCCAAGAGAGTTGTTTTTCTTTGATTAACGCCAAATCCTTGATTCGGGCATCTTGGACCTGTGGGGACCAGGGCATCATCGGAATGCCAATACATACACTGCCATCGACATGGACAGCATACAGATGGCCTTCGGCATCAGCCTGGGGGATCCACATGGTCTAAGAAGGAAATACCTGTCCGATACCAGAAAAGAGAATAGCTGATATGAGCGGACTGTTAGAAATGATAATGAGGAAATTTGGCTTGTGAGAAGTAAGGGTTTTGGGAGATAGTGAGTGGATAATAAATATAATGACAGTTACCAATACCAAAAAAATATTTGTACGATATACACGAATTAAGCGGAAATATAATAAAAAGACTACAAAATTGAAAAAAATGTTACAGAAGACAGCTACATAGGGGAAAATCGACTAAAAGCTTTTTTGCGAATTTTTATTCTTAGACACATTTTGTCCTATAAAAACTGTTATAGCCCAATACGTCTACGCAATATACTTAAAGAGACCAAGTATATAAGTAGACGATGCTTATTAGCTAAATACTGCCAAAAAGATTTTTTTCTTCAATGAGTGTGCAATTTATTTCAGTTAATTGCGGCTTAACCCTCTCTCGAACTGTGTACGCTGCCCCGCACTTTCATATTATATTGTCTTGGTGCACTACCAGTAAATACACTTTCTAACCCCGCATTTTCCCATTTAGGCCTTCTCCAATTGTATATATCACATACCACTATTTTTCCCCACTTCTCCAATTTTTTTCCTCTTCCCGATCATTTAAGTACTACTGCAGTTAAGTCTGCTAGTTTCACAGCTCCATTGATCTGTAGTGGTAACACTTATTTCCCTTTAATGATCTCGCACGGCTCTGATGGATATCCCCTCGGCTTCTCGAGAGCCCTCTCCATCTGCTTCTCTTCGTAGTATGCAATCAATAATATCACTGGAGGCTCCTTCAGCACGTTCCAAAACCAAACCTGAACGAAAATATCTCTGCGCGTATTGCTCACGAGCTTTTAGCCGATCAGAACATCGGTTGAGGCATGAACGTTCACATACGAAAGAACGTCCCTTTCATTGTTCAATATGTACCTCCACTTTCGTACGCAGAGACTTACTTTTGAGACACTTGCGAACCGTCCATTCTTCTCACTCTAATTCCAAAATCGGTAACAAAGCTGCTTCTTCAGCTGCTTCTTCCTCCTCTGTTCCGGCATCAGCATCAGCACCAGCACCAACGACTGCCCTGAATGCTACAGTTCCTTTGATCCCTCATCCGTCTCCTTTTCACATCTCTGAACGCTCCAATGATATAAGTGTCTCACCAATAAATTCTTCCAGTACACATTCTTCCGTGCCCACAGACCCCTCCAATTCTATTCGCCAGCAACCAAACACAGCGTTCGAATCTCTGATCTCGGCCGTTTCTTCAGTCACAGGCCATCACAGTTCTCCTCCTTCTAAAAACATTAATGGAACACCTCTAGTAGCTGCAGGTGGCGCTCCCCGTCGTTCTTCCGTATCATCATTGTCTCATGAGGCATCCCCTCTCAATACCGATCCCTCTCATCGTCACCACTTATCCACAAACGACCCAGACCCATCCAGTCTCCGGCAGACTACTGTTTTCACTAATCTTAGCACCAATATCAATGATACAGGTAAGCCAAGTCCTGATTTACCTTCTCCACATTTGGATCTTTCTGCCCTTGGCTTACCTTCAATGTCTATCACTAATTTTACTCGATCTCTGATCGTCAAGAACATCTCCCGCTGGGATCCAAATGGATCCTTACTTTCAGACTACACTCTGCCTTCTGCATCTTTCTTGAATTCTTGTTTGGCTGCTTTCTTTCTGCGCGTACACCCTACTTTCCCAATCCTACACATGCATTCTTTTGCACCTGCCGAAGTTTCTTCTCCTTTGATATTGGCTGTTTTAGCTTTGGGTGCCCGTCATCTTTCTCAGCATCTAGATAGTCTGTCCAACAAACTCTTTCATGTAAGCCATAAATTCATTTCTCAGGCTGTTGCTCAATACACCAGTATCTCTAACTCGGTTTCCACTCTTCATGACAACTCGAATGTTTTTACAGGAGCTTCAATTCATTCCAGTGCTTTAGAACGCCCTGGATCTTCATGCCCTGTTTGGGTGCTACAAACTGCTACGCTGAACTTACTCTTTGCACTGAGATACGGTGACTCATCATTGGTAGATGTAATGGCTACTATTCAATCTTCTTTAACCACAATGCTATCCAATACTCTTTATGAAGAGTATGTGAATGAAATTACAAACGTACCGACCGGTCAAGCACATACTGTCACCCCGGCTGCACCTACTATGTTTCACACAACACCTGACACAACTGTACCGGATTCCAGACCTCCTTGGCTAGCAAAAGAGTCGTGCCCAAATCAAACACGGCACAAAGAGAACACTATGTCCGATTGGATTGCCCAGGAGTCTACTCACAGAACAGTATGTGGAGCATATATCCTTTCGGTTATGCTTACGGCAGCCTACAATCTCAACGTGACCGTATTGAATCCGTCCAAGAATATGGAGTTTGGTACTATGGATCTACCATGTCATGAATCATATTGGCGCAGTTCAATAGACTCTGCAGATAATGATATCGGCGATTCAGCTGGATTGAAAGAACCTATAAGATATAATGAGATGAAGCCTTCTCTTCGTGCTCCACCGGTTACCCTCTTGGAGGCATTGACAGCAGTCTTCGACAATAATACTACTAGCAATAAAGCAGACCAACTCATGCCGTTTTTGCACTCTCCATTTGGCACTGCATTTATGAGTTGTGTGCTGTACTTTTACATCAGGGAAGCCTCCTCTCTAGGAGCAGTGTTAGGTCCGAAAGGCAGGAACTTCTCTGACAAGCCTCAGCTTTTACAGGCCGTGGCTAAGCTAAATTTACACCTTGATGCTTGTACTAAACAGGAACGGTATTATATTAATTCTATGAAGTTTGATCCCCACGATCAATATACTCACCCTTTGATTCCTCTCGCACGATCAATGGTACAATTGTGTCGTTTAGAGCTGATCAATGCTTTATTTGGCGGTCCATTTGATAGTACTATACCTTCAAATCGAGCTCCACCAGGTCCTAGTAAAGATAACCTGGTAGTCCCTACTATACCTCGCACTACTTTGTATCGAATAAGCTGTGCACTACGATATCGGCACGATTTATCTGAGGTGCACAAAGATCTTAGGGTATTGAGCCGTGATGACACTTCTTATGTGTCTAACGGATCCAAAATGGACGAGGTACTGACTGACGTGGAGACACTGTTTCATATATGTCGTACATTGATCGATCATGTTCTGCTCCTATTCAGTTCTCGACTTGCGAGTGGCAGTGCGGATGATCTGTTATCACGTGTGTCGCAAGGAGAAGACCCATATAGTAGTGTTGAAGATAACCAAAGAAGCAATAAAGCCAATGGTGTCACAGATAGTGTTGAACGCCTATCAGCGTCAATGATGGCTGGAGTATTCCACTCAGTGATGTGTCTCGCGCTATGGATCGATCGTATGGAAATTTTACTCAATGAGAAACCGTTGGCAATTGCTCGTGAAGCCATAGTTCTATTGGAAGGTATCCAAGCCTGGGTGCTCAATGGGCCGATTATGAGCCCAGAGATGCGTATGCGTCTCCGGGGCACTAAGAACAACGGAAACACTGCTGTAGCTCTATGCAGGCGTTGCGCATTATTGCTGGACATTGATGCACCACGTTATGGAGGACCTAATAGTAGTACAGGTTTGAATTCACTTTATGCTTCGATTTTGCGATACTACGCTGATCAATTGGAGGCTCGAAAGCTGTACCATCAACACCATTATATGTATTCGTTCTGAATACTACAAAAGTGGGAGCAACTTAATCACTACAAAAAAAAATACGTATCTACATTTGCCAGCTACCTTGTAACTGACTAAAGATGAAATAAAAGCGTAAAGTTCTACAGCCTGGTCGGTAAATACCAGACAGAGAGAGAATCATTAACCTGCTAATCGTAACGCACAGCATAAGTGCCACAGGCCCAGAGACAATATATAGAAATAATCTAAGCCTCGAGACGCAAACGGGCGCTGGGGTTGGTGACCTTAATGCCGAGGGCACGGGCCTTGGCAACAATGGCCTCACGCTTCTTGCTAGAAACAGCATGGGCAATCTCGGCAGCGTAAGTTTTGGTGTGTAGCAAAAGCATATCAAGCTCCTCAACATTGTTAACCAAAAAGACCTTACGGCCAGACGGGTTCAAGAACTTGGTGCGTTTGTTAGAGCCGAAACCGACAGAAGGCATGGCAGCCCGACCACGGAACTTGCGACGAAGAGCTCCGTCAATACCTTTAGGCTTGCGCCATGAAGCATCCACACGCTTGAACATATCGCTCTGGAAGCGGTTGAACCGCGTGGTTTTCTTCTTCACAATCTTCTTGCTGTAGACGGCGGCCATTTTTTGGTGTGGGAATGTGGAGGTAGGTCGAAGGACTAATCGGACTTTTGGGAGTGGAGGTCTTGCGTGGTAGCTCCCTTCTGAAGAAGACGGGACTGCTGGTAGGGCTGAATCTCCCAACCCACCTCTAGGGTTTTATCTCCTCACCATCACATCTTTCAACTATCATCTGGGGTCAGGGTTATGACAATTTAGATTAAACCTTAATAATCTACTACTAGTATTACGTACTGGGGATAATGATGATACTCATATTAAAACTTTAGTGATGAGTTTCAAGATGAGGGCTACCGGAACGGAGCACGGCTCATTCAGAGATTTTTTCCTCTTAAAGAAGATAGTATGCGAGATCTTTTAGATTGTTTAGAAATTGGAGAATTCTCAGATTGAGAATCTTCAGGACTTGAGGCTTCCGTAGTCGCTGTAGGCATCGGAGAGAGACTATCATTGGGTGAAATCGCTCCATCAATACGGATGTTTTCTTGAAGATGATTGGGACTATCTCGCATATTTTCCCTAGACCTAATCGATCCACGGTCATCGGCACAATTTTCACGTGCCGAATCATCTCGTTTTGTCTCATCATCGCCATCTAGGCTGATTATTTTTGATAGCTTTGAAGGTTGACGTATCCCGTCACCTTGGCCCTCATCACCAGCAGGAACAACGTTCACCTTTGGTGGAGACTTTGGTGATTTATCTCTGTGTTCTCTCGCTAAATTTGGATCACTGATATCCTCTAAAGAGGTATATCGCTTATAACTAGTGATTTGGCGTACTCTTCGGACAGCCACTTTCTTCATCCGTGCTCGTCTTGTCAGTTTGTTTTCAATTATAGAGCCCGTATGAGATAAAAGCGTTCGAATGATATACCTCTTAAAGTGATTAACCAAATCTAGGCTCGACCAAGTTTTGTTATCATATTTTATCTCAGGGAGAGTGAGCTCAAATTCGTGCAATGATGCCAGTCTCTTGGCCCCGGGACCGCGATAGCTGATACAGAGCACCATACTTCGAATACAAATGTGCAATAGACTCATGTATCGTGATGCTCGCAACTGCATTAGCTCAACTTCTTCCTGTATCACTTCCTTAGAACTGGAATGTCCCCGTTTCCTACTACCTCCTACATCACTTGAAGAGTTTATACTCAAGGACGACTGCGATCGAGGTCTGAGTCCCGAAAGCGCTTTTCTTATACCAATTCTGCCCTTTTCTGATCCATCGTTTGCAGGATTTTTAGGCGAATCTATTGCAACAGTGGAGGTGCTTAAGACATCAGACGAACTTGCCACCGAAATCGAGTCCGAGTCTATACTGGTACCATCATCATCATCGTTATCATCAAATTCTAGCTCATCCTCATCATCATTCGAATCTGAGGTCACCACCATTCTATTAGACGATTCTTTTCCAGATTTCCTCAACAAATCTTCAGCAGCACTAGGAAACACGATTTGCATCAATTTCGCCCCAATCTGATGTTCTAACTGGAGTTTCAAGGGCAGAAAGGCTGCATCAAACTTCAATAGAACTGGTATACCGCCAATAGGTTCGAGCATGATCCAGCTAATATCAATCATATTTGAACCCGGATCGGGTTCTTCAGACTGTTTAGGCCTCATATATGGCAGGAACAAGTCTGGATAAACTGAACCTTCCACTAGATTAAATCCTTGCATGACTGAAACAAAAACATGGTTCAGGTTGGAGCCATCAACACTTTCAGTGCGGCGAAAATTTGCTCCAGCCATTGCAAAATCTACAAATGGAGCGCGGCTTTCATCGAGGAAATGACATATAAATGACTCACCGGTCACCATGAACTTTCGGCTGATGATAGCTTCAGATTTCTTCTTGGCATCAAGTTTTCTACCTTGCTGAACGTCAATAGCCCGCATCAAATAGTTCAATTCCTCCATAAGATCAAAATGGTCCATTTCCAACTTCCGAATTTTTCTCAAAGTGTGACGGCCCTCCTTATTTCGAGTTTTCAGTAATGAAATACTAGATTCTATGACCCTAATACTATTCTGAAGATTTTCCACCAAGCTAGAAACCCCTTTGATGTTAGTAAAATCACTTTGGAGAATTATCTTTGAGATTCGATCTTGATGTCTGGATCGAATAGGCTCAGAATAGAGAAATAAGTCGGTTAGTGTCATAAAGCATGCAGCATATTGGTCAGAATCAACGGTCAAAGAAGCTTTCGTAATATAAGCAGATAAAACATTTTGAACATTACTCCTCGTACTATGGTTCCGACCATAGTCTGGATTGGCTGGTGCATCTTCTTTGCCAATTCTCAAGGGATTTCTATGACTAAATCGAATAAACGGAGTCATTGGGTTTGATATCCGACAAACTGATAAATAGTCATCTTCCCAAAGCGATTCCAATGGTAGCCATGGTGGCCAGGAAGAACCTTTCTCTGTACCATAAGGCAGCTGCATCAAAAGATTCAAGGAAGGCATAGTTGAGGATCCTTTAATGAAACAAAAGACTTGAGCATTCTCTAAGGTTGTAGCCCATCGAGTTTCAACCAAAGCTTCAGGCTCCCCTTCGGTTTCAGTTTTGTCCACAATATCAATGGTACGCATTTCTCCACTTCGAGCCGTAAGAATTATGGCTGCATCAGGCCTCTCGTCACTGACCAGTTGGAATTGTGGAGTTATCATCCTAAAAAAATAAGAGTCGATTGACTTATGTTGATCTGACATACAGGCTTCAGATTCTTTATCAAAGTATTCCTTCTGCTTATGGACATCAGCGCCTTCTGGCATTTTAAAAATATCATGTGTTTCTCTTTCTTTTTCTGATTCAAATAATCTCGAAATCATATTCTCAACCTCATTTTGAGATAGACGAGGTCCAGTGATCTCATCTTGTGCTTTCACTAAATCTGCTATATAGCTAGCAGCACGCTGTGATAAATAATACACATCCGCCCGTCTATTAGATACTTGGTGTCCGTAGGACAGCAGGCAATTTCTAAGTTGATTATTCCACTTCACTAAAGGGTTATGGAGTATAAATCGATTGTGGAATATACTTCGATCATCGGATCCCCAGAATGCATCAAAATCATGCGACCAAGAAGTTCCACTTACTGTAGACCAAGATCTGACTGATTCGAGAAGTACGGTATCGTTATCAAAATCGCCTTTTATAATATCTTCAAAGTTGGTGGAGCCATTATCACTATTTCTGAGTGAAGCGGACTGTTTTGCTTTTGCTGCAAACTGAAGAACAGCCTCGCAGTGTTTCAAGGACTTCTGCAGCTCTTTGCATTCTTCTTGAATGGACGTTATGCGAGCCGTATCCTCAGTACGACACTTTTTCAGTTCTACCAAAATCTTCGAATTTTTCTGAAGTAAAGACGTCAAATTTTGAGCCCTCATTTTGACTAATGTCAATTGTAAAATGGATGGATCGTCCGTACCAATAAAACAATGATGTGAGGGCTCATTACCGAACTGATCCGCCTTAATCGGATCTGAACCACAAAATGCATCAACATTATCATCCTTTTGAGATTTTTCTTTCAGTCTGGTATCTCGAAAATAAGTAAAATAAGGAGTTGTAATGAATGGATAATAAGAAACGGTATCAATTTTGTTACTATTTCCAGAGAAAATGGGACTTGTAAAGTCATCCATATCTACCCAGGTAAAATCATCGTCTGATATATTTATATTATCCCAGACTGCATTCAGATGAGAGGACATAGAACCTGTCCGTGAGGTAGAAAATGAGCTTGGTTCACGAATACTGGAGCTTGAATCGGAAACGTCAGAATGGTCATCCGAAGACGCAATATGTGTATAGGTTTTCATTTTGCCGGTCACGGCACGAAGATCAACATTCACCATGTCAATTTGGCCTAAGTATAGTTTCATATGCTTGACCAGTTTCTCACGTTCCAATTCTTTGTTGATACGATAAACTGGTTCTCGGCGTTGGTGTAAATCCATAACGAACGTATCAAGCTTCATCTTGATCCCAGAGGCCGTTGTACGGTTCTTGGAGATATCTGTGCCATCCTGGTGCATATAAATATGGGATATGTGTAACGGTGCCAGGCATATACTATATTTTATAGTAGTTAGATGTTGCGAGAATTTGCGCTTATCCACCTCTAGGGCACCAAACAGTTTACCATGATTTACTGGCAGTGACATCACACCAGAAAAAAGTCGCCACCAACTGAAAAAATGTTGAAAAACATGAGGAGATAAATGTACCGAGTTCAAACTCCGACTGTGTGGCAAGTCTAATCCGGACCTTCTATCCCATGGAAAATCGTGTGGACCAGTAATTGATACTGCCAAATGAATATGATGGGTCCTGAAACCCTTGAACGCATCGTATTCTACCCCTTGTTTCTTCATCTGTTCAGCATAATAGGGGTGTAACGGTTCTATTTTATAGTGAGGTGTGGTCTCATAAGTCAGTTTATTATCTTCGGTTACTCTTTGAAAGAGAATTCCTAGAAGCCACCTCACATTTCCAGCAATCTTCATGATAACTTTTTCAACGCTCTCATTCTCGAACCCTGGATAAGAGTGTGATCTGAAGAACGCATGGGATTCACCTCCCCTGACTGAACCAGTGTCACTCACTAATGAAGAGAAGTCTGGGATTATTAAAAAGAATTCTTGGCTTTTGATTTCCATAAATTCTTTAGGATCATTGTTATGTGCAATATTCCATTCAACTCCATCTCTCCAACAGAATGAAAGCCCAGATCCGTCACCTATTACTTTGTAAGGGGATCTTGATCGAGATCCCTTCATGTTCAATACAAGATCGCCAGTACCTAACCATTTCATGGTTATTTCTGAGTGTATATGTAAGCGTACCTTGTCCCAAAACCCGATTGGTGGTGATTTGTCAATTCTAGGCTTACTCAAGCTTTCCAAGCGAGAAGTGAGTCGGCTGAGAGCTGGCTGCACACATTGACTCCAGCATATCCGAGTTGACTGTTCTGTATGAATATGCAAGTGGACTCGGGAGTATGTTTTAACTGGATTCAAAGTACGGGGAACGGGCAACTTCCATCCTTGTTTTGAGATACCAGGGCTTTGAGGGATAATAGGCACTGAGACATACCTGCGAGAACGTGGACCAGCCATTTCCTCAGCAATGACAAATGTACTTGTCATAGACCAGGCAGGAGTCCCAGTGGGCTGTGAATTCTTCGGCACATATATTAAAGGTAAAGGATAGTCTCGTAGTTGCACAGATACTTCAGACGCATCAATATTCAACTTGAAAGGAAACAAAAGGTTAAAGGCTGTATCTCGGGGTATTCCCTTACCTATACGATTCAAGAAGTCAGGAAGCTCATGAAGAGGAAAAGATGGTGACCCTAGCTGAATTTTTGCATTCTTGAATAGCATGATTCCTAAAGGATATACGTCAAACTGGGCGACAATTTTCTCATTTGTAAGAAATTGTTTTGGTAGATCAAAGTTCCCAGTTAGTTGGGTAACATGATCTCGCGCACGACTTCTCTGTGCTGATCCTTCTTCTCGAATTCGACGAATCCATGATGTAGAATTGTACTCATCGAGGCGTTCACGAGCTTCTAGCACTTGCGCTTCAATAGACTGATGGGCTGTATGAGAAAGTGGCTTTTTACCAAGTTTGCGTAAAGTTGAGGTACTTGAACGGTGCCGAGAGTCCGACAAGTATGCTTCGATTGAATTCCGACCCTTTGATGGGCCTATCAAAGTATGATTAGTAGATAAAGATTTTATTGCTTCTCTGATTATCGGACTATTGCCGCTTCTATGTTTGAAGCTTTCAGGATGTAAGTCACCAATGCCACCAGATCGCGCTGTCGGTTTTGCAACAGAAGCCCTCAGAGCAGCTACTTTGGCACTGAAAGCAGCTTCTCGAGCCAACCTCGCACGTTGTTCCTGTTTACCTACCAGAAAAATATCTGCCAACTTAGACTCAAAAGGATCGTCCTGTACCGCGAATACAACACTGTTTGTAGATAATACTATTTCGGGCAGTTTTTTGGCTTTCTTTTCACGAGGAGTTAAAATGTACTCTGGTTTTCCAACTTTGAAGGTGTGAAATAATTGTTTCAAGGTCTTGAAATTATTCATTAGTCGCTCAATAACCATATAAGGCCTGGATTGATCAGGTATATTGAGCAAGATACTCCATGCATGCACATCAATTATACGGTCTAGATTAGAATCAGGGACGGGTTTAGGAGGAATAGAGATAGATAGATCAGGAGCACCGATACAATGTGCCCATTTACCAACCATAACTTCTGAGGAAATCATAAATAGAGCCTTTTTGGAA
This sequence comes from Tortispora starmeri, assembly GCA_030574535.1. Taxonomy (NCBI): domain Eukaryota; kingdom Fungi; phylum Ascomycota; class Trigonopsidomycetes; order Trigonopsidales; family Trigonopsidaceae; genus Tortispora; species Tortispora starmeri. The sequence continues at coordinate 170,457 of JAJMFD010000005.1, read as the reverse complement.
TCGATACGCAAGAACTTTAGATTATCTCTTGAGATGCAAAGATCGCCAAAAACAAAGTAGAAGCCTGCTTGAGTACATTTGATCCCCACATAGTCCAGGTTTAGTTGAAATGAGCTATGAAATTTACTAGAGACTTGGGTTCTGGAAGATTGGGAAAGCATATTATCCGGATCACTAGTATTCGCAGATTCATGAAGCGCATCCGAGAACAAGAGCCGATAGTAATGAATGAAAAGTAACGTACACCATAGAGAATACGGCGTATACTCAATATAAGCTGAAGAAACGGAGATATTGTAATGTGGTATAAGCTCCATATTCTCTAAACAGCGCAAATTAATATCAAGAGTCAAAGTAGGAATATAAACGCATCGTTTGTCTGATGCTTGCCTTAAAGACTCATAAGGGGAGATTGAAAATTCATTAATTTTTAGCTCCAATCGTCTTCCATTGATATTCTGCAAAGTATCGATAGACCATTCATTCCCGCTTAAAGTGGGACCGGAAAGCTCTGAATTGGAGGAAAGAGGCTTTAAAGGAAGGAAATGGCACAGAGTTTCATCCTTCTTCGATCCAATGGAAAGATCATAGCACCTGGATTGATCTAAGTAACTTTCTATTTTCTGGAGATCAGTATCATATGATCTCATTACAATATTAAGGGCCTCCAAATTAACGGTAGACCCACGTACCTCCTCTGGTTGGTTCAAATCCGGAGAGACTGATGTTATTGAACAGGATTCAAAACTGACGTGCAGATATGTGAGCCACCAAGGAATCTTTGACAGAGTAGGAACCTTGGACAGAGATGGGCTGTTAGATTTATGCGATAACTGAGACGCTCTAAACCGGTTTCGCAAAAATCTGGTAATATGTTGAGCGGTTCCAGTTAAATTTTCTGGAGAAGGGTATGTTTGCATATTGCGAGCATGTACTTTACAAGACAATCCCAACTGATACCAGGAGGAGAAATCAGTAACTAAGCCCCCAGATTCCAATGAAAGCAGATCATGACTGCGCTGCCCATCTGCTTCTGAATAAGCTTCCAAGGATCTATACCCCAGCTTCAATCGATGAACGTACGATTGAGACTTGAATTGTAGAGCATGAAAAATGTCACCAGCTATGTCATACTTTGCTAAAAATATGGGTTCTATAAGCATCATGACACTGCCACAGGAAGCAAAAAGTACCCCATCACAAGTCAAAAGATCAGAGCTATGTTTGTCAATAGATAAGCGGATAGCAGGTTCTTCTACAATGAGTTTCATTGTGATTCTTGGTAGAGCCCAATACAAGATATGAGCAGCTTGCTTAGTGAGAGACATACTACCCCCCGATGAACCGTGCGACTGCTGACCAGATAGGTCAGATCTGGAGGCCAGATAAATTTGCAGTCTTTGATGAACGATATCGTAATGCTCTGGGAACCTGTAGGAAGCAAGGTCAAGGGTAGGTGATGAAATAACGAGGGACCCTTGTAGAATGTTGGTATCTGGAATATATTGCTCCTTTCGAATCAGATGAAAGATATTGAAAAGAGCATTGGATTTGGCATTGAGACTAACCACTGGGATGTAGCCAATCTCACGATGATCGCCATTAAGAGAAGATCCCAGAGCTAAAGAGAGAGCACTAATTATGACTTGATGGGCATCATCACCTTGGCTAAAGAGAACTTTGAACACAGAAGACTCTGGATCAAGAAGACGGGAATAGAAGGAAAGTTCTCTCACAGATATATCATACACAACTGGGGAATCAAGTTTGTGCGTTTGAGAGTAGTTAGAAGGAAAATCGGTTGGAATAAAAGGAGTGGGCGGAATATTGGATATGACAACTTTCTGGAGATGAAAGTCTACCTGAGTGAGAATTTTGAGAACCCGATATGCACAATAACCAACAGAAAACAGACCAGCAGTTTCAACATGAGGGAAATCTTGAACAAAATCTAAGGAATCACGGAATATATTAAAAGAGTCGACGGGTTCAGTAGGCGGAACTGTATTTTCAGAACGGCCGTGGCGCTTTCTGTAAAGGTTCAGAAGATAGTACAACCTGTCTATCTCAATAGTTAGTGAACCGACTCGGAAGTAAAGATTACAATCAGAAAGCTGGGGTATTTTTGATAATGGGCTGGTGAAAGATAAGGTAATATAATCAAGAAAACGAACTCTCGCATCTGATCCAGGGCTGGAGATACCAAACCCACGCAGGGATGCTTCCAGTTCGAGAATACGAGTAAATTGCAAACTGTTCTTGCAGTCGGAGGCTATTGGAGGAACAGGAGAAGAATCCACCGATGCAGAAGTGCCAGAGTTCAGTTCAGCCTCTTCGTACTTAAGTATTTCATCTGCCTTTTTCGAAGCAGATGATATTATATTTGAGTTTATGAGGCGCTTATTGGAGAGGACCTGGCCTGAAGCGAGGTAGAAAGACACAACGTTATCGACTATTATCGAGACATTAGAAACCGAAAGATTAACGATACATAATATAGATGCCACCCTAACCACCAATGAAGCATATCTCTCCAAAATAGCCGACAATTGCTCTTCAGTAAGAGGAGACCTTTCACAGTGATCAGAAAATTGGGGTGTTCTCGGATCTGTAGTTGGCGCAATGTGAATAGTGAGGTCAGAAATCTGAACAGATAAGAATCCCAAAAAAGAAATGTTAGGACGGACAGGTCTAAGCTTAACTCTTGCAACCGATACATGTACACCAGGAGCTGCAGTGAATGATATTAAATTTACAGAGAGTAGTCCGATATATCCGATCTTGACTTTGAGATACCAACGAAAAGCCAGATGAGCAATCAGATTAAATGCAACAATTGCTATTAAGCAAATAATATACCAATTCCATGATATGGACATCGGCCAATTGAACAATTCGGCCGAGCCTATCATGGCGACAGTAGGAAATGTTGTTGTTCGTGGCAGAAAGACACGAATTGTGGGGGAGGGGGAATTGGGAGAGAGTTACTATCAATCGCGAACGACAGTTGTTGGGAAAAAGCTCCATAAGAATCAAAATTTAGAAAATGAATCTCGTCAATAAAAATTATTAGGTAAGCACATATTCAATTGAGGACTAAATATATTAATTTATATGTCAATTTTTCTTAGTAGCGATTTATAGCGAGGGCTTATGAGAGTGTTACTTTGAGTGATGTAAGTCCTCCTATCGAGATTGAGATTTAGGTTATTCATGCAAGAATTGTCATAGATCATAGTAGAGATAGTAGGCAGACTTCTGAATCAGATATGAAAGTACTATCAAGCGAATTAGATTTTTACTACGTATAAATACTTAAAAGCATCTTTTATAATGCTTAATTAATTTTATAATCTATAATGTGGCATTAATCCTCACACGCTTATTGAGCCTACTTACCTCAGTTGGTTAGATAAACTTTTTAATTTTTTAAGAGAAATTTCATCCTCCCAAAAACAGGCACTTTTTTCCCTTCTCCTCTCCTTACCACTTTAGTTGGTGAATATTCTAAACACCAACACCCCCCACTTTAGGAAGTTATAAAGAAATTCGTCTTTAATCATGGCTCCTAAGAAATTTAAGAAAATGAGTCTCGTCGAGTTTCAGAGCGACACCGCATATGGTGAATCAGCTTTGGAATCTTGGGTTGACGACGAGATTATTGGAACCCCAGGCCGCGAGACCTTTTCCCAGCCGGAAGTGGCTATTCCCGATGCTCCTCCATACACCGCATATCTCGGCAGCCTTTCTTACACTGCAAATGAAGAAGCGGTCCGAGCAGCATTTAAAGATCTGTCTATCGAATCGGTTCGCTTGAACAAAGATTTCGAGACCGGCGCAACTCGTTCTCCTGGGTTTGTTACTTTTACAAATCGAGAAGACTTAGTGAAAGCAATAGGAATGAATGGTTTAATGATCGATAACCGATCAACCCGTGTTGCTGTCGCTGCTCCTCGGGAAGGGGGACCGGGAGGTAGCGGAAGTCGCGTATCTAATTTCACTAACTGGCGTCGGTCCGGTCCCGTTGAGGAACGTAAGTTTACAGGATTTGGCAGTGGGAATGCCGGCGAAGAGTCAGAAAGACGTCCTCCTCGCAATTTCCCAGAGGCCATTCCGAGCAACTGGCGTCAGGCTCGATCCAATGAAGACCGTCCCACTCGTTCTGGATTTGAACGGGGAAACCGACGTGATGGTAGCCGTGGCTCGCCATCTTTGCCTTCGTTTGGGGATTGGAGAAAACATGACGATCCTGTAGAGCGTCCTTTACAGTTTGAACAACGAGATCGTACTCCTCACAGCGAACGTCGAACGCGTCCCAGCCCTGTGACCTTAGGCAACTGGCGCGAACATAAAGATCCTGTCGAGAGAAGCGTCCCAAATGAGCTTGAGGGAGATGCTAAGATCTCCCGACCTTCTCGTGATACTGACGGGCCTGATCGCGCTACTCGTGATCGTTTAACAGCTCGTAATGCCGCACTAAACCTTGGCCCTTGGCGTAAGGATAAACCAGAAAGCGGAGATGATAAAGGTTCCGATTCGGCTGTAGTGTTAGAGCTCAGTGGAAACCCCTTTGGCACCGCAAAGCCCGTGGATTCAGCTACAAAGTTACAGGAAATTGAGGAACAAACATCGAAACAACAATACAAGAAGCCTAATCGCCGTGGAGACGTGAAGGATGGCGGACGCGGTGAGAAGAAAAGCTTCCGAGTCGACCAAGATATGATTAAGAAATTTGCAGAGTTACGGATGCGCAAATCGGCAGAAGACGCTCCCAGTCAGCCATCAGGGTCGACTACAGAAGCATCCACAGAATCCAAAGACTCTACTCCTGGCCCAGTTGATGAGACTGCAGAGGCTGCCGAGAAAGAATCTGAACCCGTCGAAGATGGATGGGCTGTGGTTGGAAAAAAGAAGTAATGTTATGATTAAGTCCACTGTACTTATTACTCAATCTCTCTGCTGAACCGGCCGGAATCGCCTGCTTTAGAGGTTAATTTAATAGGATCTGGCTGCTAAAAGAGATAAATCAATAGAGACGTTAACTTAACCCTTACTTACTGTAACAGTAACTGGAAAAGAAATAGAAAGAAAAGAAAACCTAAGGAATATTTCAAACGTATATTTATTAGTTAAGCAGCACCGCCAAGTTACTATACTACGATGCACTAGTTACTGTATACACTGGGGGATTGTGTGCGGCTTAACTTGCTACTTTATTTGGGCTACTACGGGTTATGTTTCCAACCCCATGCCATGTGGTATCAAAACATACACCTGGGGACTGTATTCTGGATAGGTTTCTTTTCGTTTTTCGGTACAGCTTCTAGATTGGGTATAGGAAATCTTGCGTCTTACCCCAATGCAGCCGTATATCCCTCTTTATGGGAGAACTTTACCGGTTGTGTGGTTCTAGGACTTATTAGGACGGTGGCCCAGCACAAACCATTCGGTGTTGGCGCATCTAAAAACATGGCTATGCTCGAATCAGGTATATCTGTAGGGTTTGCTGGATCTTGCACTTCCTTTTCAACTTGGATGATCGATCTGTTCTATGCCACAGCAGGAATCGCTGGCTTTGAAACCACTGATTCCGGCTATCATGCCTTAGGAATGATTACAGTGTTAATATGCACCTGGGCTGCATCTGAGTTTGGAATAATAATTGGAATCATGTTGGGGCATATTATTCAAGAGTACAGTGCTATCTATAAATTAAATCGGATATCACATTTCACCTCAATTGGGGTGATACTGTTTGTTACTGCAGCTGTAGCTGCAGGACTTATCGCAGGCTTGGTTCCATCCAGTCGTTCTTATATGCTCTCTATATCTATATCACCTACTGGTGCACTGCTTCGATACTTTCTTTCGGTTTTGTTCAACAATCCACAATGCTCCTTTTTTTGGGGCACTTGGCTAGCTAATGTTATTGCTACCGTCGCTGCTTGTTTACTTTTGGTTGGTCAAACAGTGCTTCAGCACAGAAGTACCCATTACTTTTCACATCCAATGAAATGTGCTGGATTTGATATGGTTATTCAGGGATTTTGTGCCACACTTTCCACAATCTCAACATTTGCGTGGGAGCTGCACATCTTGAGGACTAGGAATGCCAATAGATCTTACTGGACCTACTTCATATGCTCGGTTATTTTACTATATGGTATAACTGTCCTCATACTAGGAGTAGTCCACTGGAGGTACTATTCCTTACCTCCAGTAGCATGCCCCTGATTTTTCGGCTCGATACGTAACGCGGGGTATTACGGTATGCCATACTAAACAATTGCTTTTTTCTCCCCAGGAAATAGTTGATATTTTTCATGACTTTAAAGATCTTAGAAGTCTCAGACCCACTAGATCAAAACGTCGGACATAAGCTTTTGTTCTATTTTATCTGTCAGATATTTGTGGTTCGATTAGTTCTAAAATGTTGGCCGGGAATGCACTCATTGCCTGTTCGCGCTAAACTTGGAACACAGTTTTAATTCATCGAGACAGTATTAGATGGAACGGCACTCTGTCCCCAAATCTTAATTTCAGCGAATCAGAGACTGGAAGAAGTAATATATGACTATCATAAAGTTTGATTACCCTTACCCCATGCGAGCGTGATATTAAACAAGGGAACAGCCATTTATGGATCACATCCACCTCAGGAAGTGCTAATTCATTAAGCTTCCAGAAGAGAGTTATCCAATAATGCTAAAAAAAAGGGTCGGGTGAGATTTGGTGTTATCACAATAATTGGATTAGCATCAAGATGTAGAACTATTGGCCCCATTTATGAGGTACGTTAATTTGAAGATGACAATTAATACTCAAAGTTATCAGAGAAAATACTCACCATTTATGGACAATCTACATGCGATCACCAAATAACAGGAAGGAAAAAGATCCAGAAGAATGTTACCTGCGAAGCGGATCGTCGGAAGGCAGTTTCGGGTGCATAGCGTTTGTCTGTATGTGGCCTCACAATGCACATTTATTGAATGGCCGACGGGACGTCGAAGTGTCTATTTAGTTAACCTTTCCTAATTTGTCCAATCGTCTAGAACTTTGCATTCCTCCGCATCGACTTGAACACGTCCTATTCTCACTAAAAGGTTCTGAAAATTCTCATAACTATAATAGGAACTATACAACCTATTACATTATAATTACCAATGCTAAAACTGCTCAAATGAGTGATTTATCCTTCGTCGCGCGTATTTATCTTTGTCCAGCCCATCGGCAGGGTTGGCTAGGATAAATCGCATCCCTTTTTGGTTTGGGTACCGAGACTTTTTGATTGGTTAACTTTAGACCGTATATTGTGACGAAACAGCCATACAAATGGGCAGGAAATACGACTGTGGTAAACGGCCAACTCCGGCCGAGCCAGACAGAACTTCTCCAAAAAAAGAAACAGAAAAAAAAAATTAGCAAAGTATTCCCTTAATCTCATGTACGACATTTACTGCGACATTTTCCTAGCTTTTGCGGGGTTATTTCTCCTATCAGCAACAAAAGCCTCTATCTATTCTAGTGCTACCCGATAAAAGCCTCTTTCTAGCCTCGGATTTGCGACCAGAAGAAAATGCCTCCCGCCAAATCCGGGGCCGCCGCCCGAATATCCCGCTAAATCGCCCACTGGCCCTCTCCCTGTACCGTTTTGGGCGGCGAGGAGTCCTCTGATTATTTAAGGTTTTCCCACCAGGATGGCGATGGGATTCTTCTGGGCCAACCTGTATATAAGAGTCTCCATTGGCTAGAACCGGTAAATTAACCCAATTAGTCGTTAATTTAAGTTCTTATCCGCGCCAGGCGACTTGTTCCCCGTTCCGTGGCGGACAAGTCCGACTTGCTTAAATACTGCCTCTAGACCTCGTATGGCTTGACTTTTCTCCGACATTAGTTATCTTGTCTGTTTCTATATCTTTCTTCTCTCTTCCTCTTTGCACTTCTTTGAGTCCTATATATTTTATTGTTTCTCTCCTGGTCTGTAGCTTTTCCTGGACTCGTCACTTGTATCTTCTTTATCTTCTTGTTTTGTTCATCTAGGCTGTCCTTCCCCTATCAGAGGTAGTATTGTCGTTCTGGCTGAATCATTTTTATAACCTTACCACAGGTTATATAATATACCAGTACTTTTAACGATACTTTCATCTCCATTTTGACCTTATATCTTATTGGTCAATAGTTGATTCTTCTTAATATAGTAGCTGATCCTGGTTTGTATCCTTCCCCCGCCCACCTATTCATCAGAATGATGCTCGGCGTTGCATGCCCCCAGTCATCATCTATGCACTCTTATCACAGCCGTCAGAAACATCTTTCTGCCTCAGTGGCATCTTTACTGGCTCAGACGAGGATTCCCCCTCGTCGGCGGCTCAGTCAACTCGACGATCTTTTGGTTCCTCCTCCTCTCATAGACCATGATGATTCTGATTCTGCTTCAGCTTCGTCCATAGCTTCATCTTATACCTCAGCGTCTACTTATATTTACGATGATACTTCTTCCTGTCGAAAAGTTGCCGTGATCTCTGAACCTGTTCAAATTCATCCTTTAAATGATAATGATAGCTCAGTCCTCCCCAAGCTTCCTACAGAAGATTTCCATAAATCACACATCTCCAGCAGACCCTCTTCTTTGATTTCAAATTTGACTCTCTCTTTGCGTAATCTTGGTCGCACTATTAGCATGGCTGCTGAGTCCAAGTTCGCTTTATCGAACCATGATTCTCTAGCCGCTAATTCTTCTTCCTTAGATATCCATATAGCAAAATCTGCCGGAGATGCAGTTCCTTCTACGACTGAATCTTTATTCAATCGAAAAGTCGAATTTGATCATGCTCAAGCAGCCAGTGTTTTGGCTTTATGGGATACTGACGAATCTGAATCCTACGCTTTTGCTCATCAGCTATCTGAGCTCCCTTCTTCCAATAGATACCAGGAAGTCGCATTAGGCTATGGCGTATTTGGCCGCCAGTCTCAAAGGTCCCGACATGCCCGGGTAGGCTCTGATTTTATGCGCCTTCTGGCTATTGAAATGTCTATGAGACACACGGGTAAACTTCAGGCAGCCAGTTTTGGCTGTTTATGCAAAAGTCATATGATTATGGCTCCTCGTGAAAATGATATTTTACGCCCAGCTTCTTTGCGCTTAGCTTCTTTATCTGCCGACTAATAAACCACACCTGTACCGATAACTCCTTAATTGGGTGTGTGTTATATATATCTCAAGTTACCCCTCTCTAAACTGGATTGTTATGGTCTTAAACTTCCCCCCTTGAATTCAGCTTTCTGCCTGCTTCCTCTTCTTTTCCCTAAAATCTCTTTACTTTACGAATTATGATGGTACTCTTGCATGGGTTTGGTTATATATGTTACTTTACACTATTTTTTTTTGATTTATCTTGTAGGAACCTTGGTATTGTTATTTCATTAATCGATGTCTTTAAGATTCTTCCGCCGATGAGCGATATGAAGATGAGCTGGTGGTTTGTCTTTTTTACTCCTCATTGTTTTGGTAGTTACTATGACTCCTAAGCGACTAGCGGAGTTCCATAGTTCCGTAGTTAGTTTCCCTGGAAGCTTTCTTCCGTATAAGCACTGATCTACAACCCACATGCCGACCACAAATTCGGCTCGACTCAGATATCCTTTCTGGCTGCGATCTACCAGTTGCCAGATCTGATACAAGGTTTCATCTTCCAACCGACTTCGGCGCCATATATCCCTCGCTATTAGACCATGGATACTTTCATCCTCGCGATTTCCAAAAGGGTCTAAAGCATCCCTATACTGATCTGGTAAGGGATGACCAATTGCAACCGCTTCAAACCCAAACAAAGGTGCTATTCTCCAGTCATTCAACAAGAATCTTCCACGATTGGTTTCCCAAACCCCTTCATATCGTTTCCTTTCCGCTTCGGATAATTTAGTTCGCTTTGATGGACCATGATGCTTCCAGGGCTTTTCTACATTGAACACTTTGCTCGACCTTTCGGCCCTCATAGTTTGAGGTAATTTCAAGGGTGAAATATCGCGACGGAGTACCAACGGATTTAGTACTGGGGATTTTAGACTCGGCGTGGATGCTTTAACTCGACGGCCTCTACTGGGCTTATTTATATCTATACCAACAAAGTCCGAGACAGGAGCCTCAGCATCGAGAAAAGGAGATTCCAGAGGTTCGAGTTGTTGCTCAGGAGAGGAGAGAGATACATGCGTATCGGAGTAAGAGCCAAAGGGCGAGGTAAACTTAACTCGAAATTCTGGTGACTGAGATGCCGATGGGCAAGAGTAATGAGTTTGGTTCTTCGGTAAAGACTCCTCTGCTGACGCAGGCATGTCGGATGATGAAACTGGAGATATTCCCGAGCCTATTATTGAAGAGTCAGGGATGGATGGCCGGGAAGCCTCTCTAAATACAGAATATCCGCGGAGACGGGCACTTTGAGGGGTACTGATATCGACTGGGAATGACTCCACAACTGTTTCAACTATGCCAAAAGAACGGCTAGATCGCACACTAGGAGGGATCAGATCATCCAAAGAAGGAGAAGTAGCGACATAGCTCTGCTTTCTCAGAAGTTTTAGCCGAGATTTCTCACGTTTTGCTACAGCATGCTTCGAAGTAGGTACAACTGCATCGGCCACTGCAGTTATAGGTTTCATAGGCCGAATATATCGATGATGGTGCTTTTTAGGAAATAGACGCAGTATATATGATGGTTCTGTGTGAGTAACGACTTCTGAATCGGAATCAGTAGCATCACCATCGGAAAAATCGACTTCATTATCGTGAGAGGTATTGTTTCCAATACTTTGGGGATGGGAACTATGTTTTTTCCGATTAAACACACGGGAAAATACGGAAGCATGTTTATGAGTATCGTGCAGGGGACCCGCAGGAGCAACTTCTTCAGTAGTTTTGGGTATCCTTATGGTTTGAGGTAGTTTAACCGGTTGGCTTACCGGAACGGCGGGTCCAGTAGGGAAGGAAGAGAAAATATCTGGACTGCTGGGAGAGCATGATGAAGAAATAGACTGGCTAGTAACTTTCGCAACAGGTTTGCGTTTAATAGAGGTTTGTTTATACTGTGGTTGACTAGAAAGATGAACTGGCAATTCTGTACTAGAGGAGGCGGGAGCCGTGTCAAAAGCTCCAGAGCTGGAGTCCAGAGCGGTTGAAGTACTGCTAGTGTATTTATTTTCAGGCGCAGCAGATTGTCGCATTCTATTTAGAAAATCAGACTCTTCTCTCCAGTATTGATCTGAAGATTGATTTCGCCGCTCTTCGAGCACAGAGATGTCATGATTTCGATTGGCTGCCAAAGCGGCGGCGTGAGCTGGAGATGCTAGAACGGCGTCTTTCGTATCTACTGATTTGCTTAGTCCGGCAGCTGAAGCTACAGCTGAAGCTCTAGAAAAGGATATGCTTGTTAGCTTAGTAGTGGAGTCTGGCTCAGACCGAGTAGGTGATAAGGGTCTTAAAGTGGACTGAGGACGAGAGGATGGCCCCAGTTCGGTATCTGAAAGGTGTTTCTGAGTAGCAATACTAGCAGCAGCTTTACTACTAGCATTTAAATTGGGTGGTAAACCTACATTCATTGACGGAGACGGAGAAGGGGATGCGGACCGAGAGAGCTGGGCATTCGCGGACCGCTTGGCAGCACCTGTGGCAGCCGAAAGAGCAGCAGACATGCGATAATCAGACTGGCCATTCAAAATAACATTATTCTTCTTTACTGGCTGAGGTGAGTGTAATTCTGGTACGGCCAATCGATTTTGCTGAGATTCAGAGGAAGAAGCAGCGGTAAAAGAACGAGGCAGGGACGAACTGATCTGGGACTTGGCCGGGTTGGATGATCTTCGCCCGACATTGGGTCCATTCTTTTCGCCTTTTATATCTTCAATGACTGGCAAGCCATTGCTGGCTAAGAGAGATTTAGAGGTTTTTGACTTGGTGTAGTCGATTATGGATGGCGGGGAGGGGGCTGATCTGTCATCAGCGAACATACGAGCCACAGAAGTGGCGGCTGCCAAAGCAGCATTGTTCACTGGTGCAGGATCTCCCGAATTACCCATTTATTAGGCCAAGGAAAACGGAGAACCAGGCGGAACCAGACGGAACCAGACGGAATAATGGCCTATAATATATTTATCTAAACAGAGTGAGAGGCTAAACGTTGCATCAGGATTGGGAGTTAGCACCTTTTATGTAACGCTCCCAATCCCAAACAGGTATATATATATAGTTTGGTTAGTTGCACCTATACCCCGCCAACTCACTTCTGGACTCACTAACTATTGCTGTTCCTTTTACAAAAATGGGGCTATGGCCGAAATAGACCAGAATTCATCTACACTAAAACCCAAGTCTTACCCACTGCCGGTTAACCATGGACCATCTCCTCCATTCTCATACTTGATCGATTCCATCTATCGGCCATGCTACTCTCAAGTTACCCTTCGCACGGGTCGCACCCGTGTTTCGTACCAGGCGAAACGTCAGATTCTTGATCGGTTTATTTCAGACTGGAAACTGAAAGTAGGTCAAGATATATATCCTGCGTTTCGACTTATTTTGCCTCATAGAGATCGACATAGACTCATGTACCACCTGAAAGAGAAGGCTTTGGCGAGTATACTGGTGAAAGCACTAAACATCCCGCCCAACTCTGACGATGCTTTACTGCTTACCAACTGGAAAACACCGAGCTCCTTGTCTAAGACAACTTCGGGAGATCTTGCTGACCGCTTTAACAAAGTAGCGTCCAAACGTCCCAGCAAGATTGAGTACTCGACCTACACTATTGATGACGTCAACCAACTCCTAGACGAGTTAGCCACTATGACTAAATCTGCAGAACAGGTACAATGGTTTAAGAACCTGCATCGGTCTATGAATGTGACTGAGCTCACTTGGATCGTTCGCTTGGTACTGCGTGACCTCCATATTGGTTTAAGTGAGCGAACCGTTCTGGCTGCTTTCCACTTCGAAGCCAACAAACTCTATAATATAACATCATCTCTGAAACGTGTATGCAACGAACTATATGATCCTAGACGTCGATTAGATGATGGTTCTCGCGAGATTGAACTATTCAGTTGTTTTCAACCCCATCTTGCTGCGTTTCCTAAAAAGTCTTTGGAGGCTGTACTGACCTACATGGACCATAAGACCTTTTTCATCGAAGAGAAGTTTGATGGTGAACGTGTGCAGCTTCATTATGCAGATTTTGGCGCATCGATAAAGTTCTACAGCAGACGTTCTAAAGATCTCACCGATCTGTACGGTTCCTCTACGTCCGACAATTCGGGCTCACTTTCAAAATATATTTCCGATGCGTTTGATTCCCGAGTACGCAATTGTATCTTAGATGGTGAAATGGTTGCCTGGGATCCCTTTCAGCAGTCAATAATGCCATTCGGAACATTAAAAACCGCTGCACTAGACTCTTCTAACGAAAGGAGTCATCCGATGTTTGTGGTCTTTGACATTTTGTATATGAATGACTCAAGCTTACTCCAACACCCCTTGGAACAAAGAAAAGAACTAATGAGTAAAGCTCTGAAACCTGTGATGACTCGGTTGGAACTTATTAACTATCATATCGGTTCTACAGTTCGTGACATTGAACAACACCTTCGAAAAGTCTTGGAGACTAGTTCTGAAGGGCTGGTGATTAAAAACCCACGTTCTTCATACACACTGAACATACGAAATAACGCTTGGATAAAAATCAAACCCGAATATCTTGACGAGCTTATCGAAAAGCTAGATTGTGTCATAGTTGGAGGATACTATGGTTCAGGTAAGAGGGCAAACTTATTGGCTTCATTCCTTTGCGCAGTCAGAGTCGATGACAAAAGCGATGATGATCATGCAAAATATTGGTCTTTTGTCAGGGTCGGTGGAGGTTTCTCATCTGAAGACTATAATACAATCAAACAAAAGACCAGAAACAAATGGCATCCGTTTTCCGATACTCGATGGAAAGAATTTTTGGAGATATCTAGCCAGAGTAATGTTCGTGATAAACCAGACGAGTGGATATATCCAGAAGATTCGCTAATAATTGAGATTAAAGCAACAGAAATCGTCCCTTCAGATGTTTTTAAAGCAGGATACACTTTAAGATTCCCTCGTTTATCTACCATCAGAGAAGATAAACCTATCACCCAATGTTTAAGTTTTGACGAACTCAATGAGCTTCGATACGCTAGTACCAAAACTTCCGTTACAGAATTTACTTATGAGCCTGGACCGATTGCCAAGAAACGGCGCATTAGTTCTCGTAAACCGAAAATTCTAGGATCAAGTTGTTCAGAAATTCGCAAAACTGATGGAATCTTGGAAGGTTTGAATTTTCTGGTTCTTACTGGGTCTAAAGTGCCTACACGACACAAGAAAGATGAGTTAATTCAGATGATAAAACATCATGGAGGAAGTATTTGTCTTGAATACCGAGAATCAATCTCTAATCTCATAATTTTGGCTGAACATGACACCATTAGGTCTGCCCCATTAGTCAAACTAGGTAAAACTATTGTTCGTCCTAATTGGTTATTAGAATCTATTTCTGCTGGCAGTATTTTAAAGTTCGAACCTGAGCACTATTTGTATGCATCTGATTCAGAATTAAAAATTGCCAGGAATCGTTTGGATTCTTTTGGAGATAGTTATGTACGTGATTTCACTGCTGACTCGCTTCGTGATATGTTGCAAAGGGTTCCTACTTCTGAGAATGTAGATACCGCTGAGTTATCAAGTTATATTATGGAGGATCTAGATCATATGAATTCGGGTACACTCTTCAAGAGGATTAAAGCTCTCTTTGTGGAACCTTCGGCATTCACCCTAGCAACATTTTTGTTTGGAGGAGGACAAGAAACTGAGGACTCTCCATCGCACGTTATTGTCAGCAAATCATCAATAACCGATATATCTAACCTGATGAATAAGTTCCCAAGATCTCGATTCGTATCTACGGAATGGGTTGAGAAGAGTTTTACGGAGTGCACCCTCTTACCGGAAGAACGATTCACTCAATTCAAGACTGAAACCAATGTGGTTGCTGATGTCAATGCGATGACTACTCGTTTACTGAGAAAACGTCTACAATCGCTTTAAATGTACAAGTATACCGAATTAAAGATAGATTATAGAGGAAGTCATATGTATAATACAGATATAATGTCATAAAGGTTAGTTATCTTGATGAAGTCATTCGCTCCAATGCCTGTTTTCTCCATTGTTCATATTGTAGTTCCACTGCTTCATCTTCATCCTCACTGCTAACCTCTTCATAAGGGACCCAATTCATCGATTTTTTAGGGGAAGACACCAATGGCATCCGTGTTCGAGAAACAGCCACGGGTTTTACTGGAGATGATGATTTATAAGAGACATTACTAACAATATCAATATCCTTTAATGGGGACCGGCGCAAAGGGGGAAGCTGATATTGAGAATTATCAAGCGCGTGTTGCGGTGATTGTGACGACAAAGGAACAATATTACGCGTAGTTCGCGATGATATGTTAGACCGAGTATTCATAGATTGTGGTTTCTGTTCAGAAGGTTTTGAAGTCTGCCTGACTATTGGACGCCGTTTAGTTGGAGAGAATGCTGGACGGGATTTAGCACGAGCATTGGGCGGCTGAAAGCCACCAGAATCGGGTTGTTTTCGTTTCAACGAGGAGGACTGGGAAGAACGAGTAGAAGTTATACCTAAAGAGGAAGAAGAAGTAGATGCAGGAGTTTGACGTTTCATTTGAACGGGAGGGGGTCGACGACTCATATTATTTTTGGACACGGTAGTGGTGGTAGTAGTAGTTGTGGTCATAGCTTGTGTAGAGTTAGAGGAGACTTGACGACGAGATGAGGTATTTCTTGTTGTTGTGCGAGAAGCAGCATCTTGTGCCTCTGCTTCAGTAATTATTTGTGATAAAGGTCGACCATAAACCATAAATTCAGAGGTACCAGTTTCCACTTGTTTCTGGATGGCTGCCTTTAAGTTTTTCAAAACAATTGGTTTACGTTTCTGAAGCCTTTTACGAAGCTGCTCTTCCTTAAACAAGATTTTCGAGCTATTCCGTCCAGTTAAGCGGTCGGGGTTTTTCATTGATTCCTCAAGTTCCTGCTTATCCTTCTCCAAATCGAAGAAATTCTTGACTAATGAGAGAATAGGAGCGAGTTGCTGTTGCTGTATTGTAAGATCATGAATTCGGGCCTCTAAGTACTCTAAAGTCTGTTCTGAGTCATCATCTAAGGACAGATCAAGGTACTGGGATCGGTCTCCTTCAGATAGATATAAAGCGTCACAGAGATCATTGAAAGATTTGCGAGCATCGGCGACAAAAACGGCCATATGCTTACGTTTATTTGCCGTTTGATGTTCGAGTTCTGCTTGATAGGCGGAGATATTTTCCAAAGACATGGTAGAATGCTTGAGTTTGAATTGATGAACATGGTCAGGGTCTTCATCTAAGCGATCCCAGAGATAGGCGACATTAGCCTGCAACTGTTTAAACTGTTCCAAGCGGGTTTTGCGATCCTGATCTAAAGAAACGTAAATAGACTGTAAGTGGCGGATATTCTGAAGAGATATAGACTTGATAGAGTCAGGTTTCTGATCTAAATCTAGCACCATTGGATCGATTTGAGATTGAGGCAGTTCTAGCTCTGAACAAATAGTCAAAATGTCTTGAGCCACAGCTCTGGCTGATTCAATCCTCTCCTCAAGTATCAGACGAATTCGCTTGGATTCTGATTCCAAGAATCCTAGGCGAGAATTAGATAAGACCTTGGGGTCATCTTGTTCATCAAGAGCTTCCTGCAGATCTGAGGGTACATCTAACTCTTCAGGATCTTGAACCATGGGCGCAATAATATCCAACAGAGACTTCATTTTATTAAGTCGATTTGCGTAGACTTTTCCCACCTGATCTGCCAAGTGTGATAGCATGGAATGAAGGGGTAGAAGAGGAGGCAGAATTTCTATAGTTTCCAGTTGATCGGACGAGAGTTTTGGGTGTCTATAGTCCGACATAACCTGAATCATCCTATTCAGATCGTTCTTTAAGGCTTGACATTTCTCTTTTGTAGACTGGCACTCTTCCTCCACGGAATGCAGGTGGTCGTCTATAGCATTAGCAATCTGCTCGTAAACTCTACGTTCGCGGTCTGGACGATCCGATTGCGGCACACCTAAATCATCGTACAGTGACTGTAACTTCACATCCAAGTCTTGTAGTTTTCCGGCCAGTAAGGATTGCCCTTTCTGGTCTGAAGACATTAGGAAGGAGAATTAAAAGCAAGATAGAAAGCGAATGTAAACAAATGTAGCCAGGTGGACGGATGTTGGGACAAGACCAGGCAAGCGGTCGTCCTATTGGTGGAACGCTAAGTTTGGCCTAGCAACCGATCGCTCCTTCGCTGCCATCACTCGGGTACTAATACTTTAGGAATAACCAAAGTCACTCCCTATTAACTAACATATGTTATTTATGCAATGGTATCTCGGCGTTGTTTGTGGCCCTATAGTGTTCTGACATTGAGATGGTGCTTACCTATTCACTGGTCTTTTCAGGACTAAAGGTGAGCGAGCGATCTGATGGGAAAAGGCCTAATTAGGAAAGGGAAGAAAGGTTAACGCTATTAGTGGCTTACCTTGCTGTGCCATTATGTTTTCATTACTTAGAATTAACCCGTGTGATTAATATTATATAGCGATGATTCGTACTCTGCGTGGTGTCAAGACCTAATTACGTATCTTGGTTTGGATTTGGGCTTGTATGTGATTTTGTTAGCTAGGAGCTTACAACGGCTGTTCTATATAAGATTTACCTATTCGCTATATCTAGTGCTGACATTAAGAGCTATTTCTGTTTTCTGAACATTTCCTCGATGTGTATGTGTTTCTATGCTAACATCAATTTTTGCCGATACATCTAGCGGGCGTTATTACTTGAAGAACCCCAAACAACTTATTCTATAGTATATAAAGCAATGCATTGTTACTATTGACCACACCAAAGTTTCTTCTCTTTTACCTAAAATTTGGGTTTACGTTTACCGCGGTTTATGATCTGGTATCTCAACCGGCTCTAGCGTGGAGATATTTGGTACAGATGTGGTTATTCACAATCAGCGAGTCGTGTACTTATGCAGCACAATCACTAAACTATCTTCAATTTATGGCTATCTGGTAGATTATGAAGTTGGCTACTCAGCTAATGTAAAGTCTTAGTAATCCTAAATGATTTGATGAGATCCAGATCAGAAAATGGTAAATAGATTTTATATTGATCATAATCAAGGTAAAGTTTGTTGTCCGTTATGCTGATTTAACCAAATACTGGTAGCAGATGACCAGGAGCAGTATAATCAGAATCGCTATAGACAAAATCTTGATCAAAAGGCCCAACATACTAGTTCTTAACGCAGCACTGTTGACTTGTACTAGTTCTGTCAACATTTTGTGGCTTCGAAGGAAGATCTGAGATCCTTCATCAATAACATCTTGTTTCTCTTCTTCGGTCAGAGAGTTGCGTGTTTCCAGTTCGTAGGTACGTTTCCAAATAGCACGAAAAGCATCTGGATCCTCTACATCGAACTGGAACAGATTGGTGCCCTGGGCAGCAACCTCTTGCTTAGTCATTCCCGGAACCGAGGGAAAAATACCACTACGGGAAACCGTGGCGCGAATGATTTTACCGCCAGCAAACAGGGCCATATACAAGACATGGCCATAGGCTAGTAGAACATGGGGCTTTTCGCGAGTGATAGCTTCAATATGTTCACAGAATTCAATTTGAGCGGGTCGGATCGGATGAGCAAATTTCTCCTTGTCTTGGTAGAAATACATCATATCCTTTGTGAGGGGGCCAGTTCGGGCCATCTTGTCCTGCCAAACAGCTTTGAGAATGTTGCCGACCTTGGTGTCCGCTTGCATTTCTTCCTGCCAGCGCTTCTCAAAAGTCCGGAACACATGATAGAAGGCCTGCATGGTCTGGCGATAAACCCGACGGTCTCTTAGAACAAAGAACATTTTCACATCGACCAAACCATTGATTTTATCATGGGCATGCTTAGTTTCCGCATTAATACGGTTAGCCAAAGCTCCGACATCACTCTTCAGAGGAATTATGTCGTCTTGAGTTAGAGACATTACGGAAATATGTATATGTAGGTAAGGATTATAAGTGATTCAGGGGGCCAAAATATATAAGAAGTTTTAGAAGTGTTGCTATATGTATTTCTAGTGAAATAATTAAGCGGAAGTTATGGTGGACGATGAGTTGCAATATCCGCCAGTAATTTTTGAAGCTCAAATTTGGCCAGACAGAGGGTGCCAGTGCTTGAAAAAAAGTTAAAGTTCGATTATCTGATTGATCGGAACCAATCAGATGGACTAACTGTATATTATTGGCTCATTCCTCGGCGAGGGTTGCTTCTCAGAACTCTCGGTATAGCCCGATATGCTGGGCCTTAATAAATTTGGTAAGCCACCGTCAAAGAGAAAAAGCGAAAATAAATGAAAGAGAAAAGCTGGACTCCTTTTATGTTCAACTGAGCGTTTGAGCTCGTACACTGATCCCGCCCTGCTTCCTGATGAGAGCTCTATATTAAAGTGCTATATTATCGATACGAGTTTTTGTACAGCATGAACCTAATCCTGGCGGGATTCTTGGCACACATGCGGTCGAAGTGCGGTACAGACAAGGTTTGGAGCTCGTGGTCACGTGGTAGAAGGTCTCAAATAGTTCATGAGTTAGAGGGTATAGTATCTATTTAGCAAGAGAAAGTATACATAAATGAAAAACAGACGAATGATTGACGTCCTGAGAGTTTGGCATGTAATGACTCACTAGTTTGGGTTCTCCCTACAAGGACGAATTACCTGGCAGTCCGGTTGTCGCCGAGAAGTGCGTTGTTGGATCCCAAGCACTTTTTTTTAAACTTTCAAAATTAACAATAATCTGCGAAATACTGTATATGATACTAGCACATGCTACGTATTATGGATGGAGTTTTTGCAGTAAATAAACCCAAAGGGTTGACCTCGTCAGATGTAGTCAACCAACTACAAAAAGCCCTTTCTAATACTAAATTATGGCAAAATGAGTACCAAAGACGTCTAGATACTGAGTCCGACCAGTTTGCTTTGCGGAAACTGAAGAAGACTAAAGGAAGGATAAAAATTGGCCATGGAGGAACCCTGGATCCCATGGCCTCGGGTGTTTTGGTGATCGGAATCAATAAAGGAACCAAAAAACTACACGATTTTCTTGCCGCTAAGAAAACTTACCGAGCCACAGCTTTGTTAGGTTACTCTACTACTACTTATGACGACGAAGGCCCTATTTTGCTACTGGGAAACAAGGACTGCAAGACCATCACCCCGGAAATGATTAAAGAGTCGTTAAAGTCATTCAAGGGGACCAACTATCAGATGCCCCCTATGTATTCTGCTTTAAAGATGGACGGAATGCGACTCTATGAATACGCCAGAACTGGTCGACCTTTGCCGCGAAAGATCCAACCCCGGCCAGCTATTATCTATGAGTTAGAATTAGACTCGGATGGCTTGGTTTGGGACCACCAATACTCTATAACTACCACACTTTCTTCGGAGGAGGAGGTGGAGGGTGAACTGGTTCTCAGAAAGGCCTTGAAAGAGGCCAAAGACCGTCCGATATCTGAGCCCTCTGACCAGCAGTCGGGACCCCAAAAGCGTCCGGTTTCACCAGAACCAAATTCTACTGAGTTGCCAACGAAAAAGGCTAAGACTGATCCAGAGCCAGAATCTTTACAGGACTCTTCTATACAGAAAGACAGTCGATCCCCTCCTAGCCCTGAAACCAAACTGCCAGTTATCAGATTACTTGCTACTGTCGGTTCTGGCGTGTACATTCGATCTTTGATCAACGAACTAGGATATTCCCTCGGAACGGAAGCCACAATGGTGGATCTGGTTAGAACACAATGTAATCAGTGGGATCTGGAGAAAAATGTGATGGACTTCCAAACTATCACTACTAAACCCGAATCTGAATGGCTGGACCAGCTTCTAGGCTACTTGAATAGCCCATAATAAATAGATTCATGAATTTTCGAAAATAAAATAAATGTTTTAACGAATGATTATACCTCCTCTTCAGCGGTTTTTTCATCCTGAGCCCTAGCAGCAGTTTCAGCGTCTATCTTCGCTATTTTCTCAAGTAATGTAAGCGGTTTTTCTGCTTGAGTAGATTTACTGACGAGTTTCATACGCGTAAGTGAAACTCGATTCTCACTACTACCGACCAATTTGCCTTCTGAATCAAAGATCAGGTTCATTCCAACTAGTGCTTCCCAGTCTCCTTGGTAAACGGTTTGCCCGATCCGAATGAGCGGTTTTTCAGTCTCTAACCCGTGAATATCCACCGGTCCAGAAATATTTATAGTTCCGTCCTCATCTTCTGGTATATCTAAGGTAATATATACAGTCTCTGTTTCTTCTTCTGGCTCCATTTTCCCGTTGACTGTCGAATGCAACGGGTAGCTATATTGTGCAGGGGGGAAGTCTGTTTAATCATATTATCGTGCGGCTCGGATTGGGATATCGAAAATATTCTTGATTTTTTTTCCTTTGTATCTTTACTAGACATAATCTGATCTGTCGAGATTCTCGATTTTTTCATTGTTTATTTTCAATAATGGGTTTATCGCAGAAACGGCAGTTAGATCAAGACTTGGGTTCAGGTTTGGTAAATGACGATCAACCTCTGTTCCCTCGTGGCGGTGGTTCTTTACTTACTCCTTTAGAACATCGGCAAATTGTCCATGAGGCTACTATAGAAGCAGAAAAAGAAGCTAATGATCAAAACCAAATAAAACAGCCACTTAAAAAGAGGAAACTCAAAAGCCGTCGTGAGATCGCGAAACCTCCTCCTATTGTTGCCACTTCTTTGTCTGCTAAACGGATCGAGGAAGGCTTATTATTACTGGGTTACGTCTCTGCAATTGGTGCTAGTGACATTACTGTTTCCCTCCCAAATGGATTAAGTGGGTTTGTTTCCCTAGATTCAGTGTCGCCAGTTCTCTCTTCCATATATCAGACCTATGCCGAAAGCAATGAAGATGACGCCCAATCTATCGATATCCCTTCCTTGCCTCAGCTTTTCTCGGTGGGCCAACCTGTACGGGTGGCGGTTCAGAAGAAACAAGCCTCTAAAATTAGTCTTTCTACTTTCCCTTCTATGGTCAATGGAGCCTTAAGTGTTACTGATATACTCCCCGGCATCACCATTCAAGCCACT
Organism: Tortispora starmeri; assembly: GCA_030574535.1. Taxonomy (NCBI): domain Eukaryota; kingdom Fungi; phylum Ascomycota; class Trigonopsidomycetes; order Trigonopsidales; family Trigonopsidaceae; genus Tortispora; species Tortispora starmeri. The sequence continues at coordinate 148,158 of JAJMFD010000005.1, read as the reverse complement.
GTAGAAAGTGTTCAAGACAGAGGAGCGATCTGCGACCTAGGAATACCGGGCGCTTCTGGATTTATGTCAAAACCTAAATCTCCCCTAATTCCAGGGCAAGTTTTGTTAGCCACAGTTACCAAGAAGCCCTCCTCAGCTGGGGTCGTGCAGCTCTCAGTAGACCCCTCAACCACCATCGGTGACATAGAATCGGCATCAATTGATGCTATTCTACCCGGCACACTTGTCTCTGTCCTAATAACCAATGTTCTTATCTCTGGGGTTATTGGTAGAGTTTCTGGCGCAGTTACTGCCTCGGCAGACTTGTTCCATTGTGGAGTACCAGATCCTGCCCGTGTTCAGTCTATCTTTACAGAGGGCGAATCCATGCCTGCCCGTATTATTGCCCGTTTTCCAAACTCTAATAAGGTAATGGTTTCTTTTCTTGATCATAATCTGAAAATGTCTCCGTCTGCATTAGATATAATCGACAGTTTTCAGATTGGCCAAAAATTTCATAATGCTAAGGTTAAACATATCGTCGAAGATGTTGGCCTTATAGTGGATTGTGGTGCTCCTTTGCCCGGTTTTGTTCATATTTCTCGTTTAAGTGATGAGCGAATTGACAAAATAAACGACTCCAATAAACAATACAATATCGGCACGGTGCATGAAGCCCGCTTTTTATCTATTTCATGGGTTGATAACCAGATGATTATGTCAATGCAACAAAGTGCCTTAGATATGGATTTTGTCACTGCTGACCAAGTTCCTATTGGATCTGTAGTAAGCTGCATTGTTCAGCGATTTCTTCCTAGCGGTGCATTATTAGTCAAGTTTGATAACGGCCGGTTTCAAGGTTTAGTGGATACTAACCAGCTTTCTGATGTCAAACTTCTCCTTCCCGAAATGACCTTCAAAGAAGGAGCGAAAGTTAAGGGTCGGGTAATTCTAAATGATACCACCAACCACAAAATCAAGATCTCCCTCAAGAAATCAGTAGTCGCTTATTCTGGTGATCTGATAGATAGCTATGACGAATCAATGATAGGGAAAAAATGCATCGGAACAATTGTAAACATCAAGCACTCTGGTTGCACAGTTACTCTTTTCAATGGAGTAACTGCCTACATACCGTTATCCGAGATGTCGGAGGCCTATATTCATGACATCAACGAACACTTCACCGTGGGCCAAACCGTCATGGTTAGGGCAGTTGAAGTCAATCCTGATGAACAGCGGATGATTGGAAGTTTGCGCGAGTCACGGCTAGATTCAATCGAGCAGAGAAAAGCTTTCGACTCGTTCGAACCTTCTGCCTTGTTGTCGGGAGTCGTTACTCAGAAAACTCCCGCTGAAGTGTTAGTAGACCTGGAACCTAGTGGAATTACGGCTGTTTTACCACTTGGTCATTTGTCAGATGAATCTCCTGAGAAGAATCGGGCTGCCATGAAGAAAATAAAAGTAGGCCAGAAACTTGATGGTCTACTCATTATCCAGAAAAGCATCCCCAGGCTGTCGGTCACAGTATCCAAAAAGCCTTCCATGGTGAATGCTGTACAGAAAGGAGAGCTCCCTTTCACTATCGAGGAATTAGATATTGGTACTGCCATGCCTGGGTATATTAAAAGCATTATTAACTCTGGTGTCATTGTTGGATTTGCCAATGGACTCACCGGATTTATGAATAGATACGATCTGGAAACAGGAAAGACGGAAGATTACTTTTTAAACCAATCTGTCCTGTCATATGTGAAGAAGCTCGAAGAATCGCAGGACAGATTTTACTTGACTATGAAAAAGGAATCTAAGATAAAATCGCCTAGCACTGAAGGCCTCATCAATCCTGTGGATGGTGTATCTACATCAAAAGCCGATTATACCCCTGGGTACATTACAAAATGCAAGGTATCTTCAGTGAAAAGCACACAACTAAACGTGAAGCTTGCTGACAACTTCCAGGGCCGGATTGACATCTCTGAGTTGTACAACTCATTTAAAGATATCCCAAATCCATTGAAAGTATTGCAAGGATTCAAGACCGGTGCGATTATGGATGTCAAAGTTTTAGGGTTTCATCAAGCTCGCACTCATGCCTATTTGCCAATTACTCACCGAGATGCGGGAACTCAAGCTGTACTGGAGTTATCCGCTCGAATTGACAATGGCGATCTTTCCAATTTGCAGCTTAGTGATATTAAGCCAGGTCAGAAGTATACTGCATACGTGAATAATATTGGCCAAGACCATTTGTGGGTTAATCTGACAACTAGCATCAAAGGTAGGATAGGCTTTTTGGAGTTACCAGAATCCACTACTACAGAGATTACTAGTGCATATCCGATAGGATCAGCCATAGTTGCTACTGTGACTGATGTTGATTATGACAAAGGCCAACTGAACTTATCCTTAAAAGAGAATTGCATAAAATCCACGTCCGATATTCATATTGGAGACAAGGTCAATGTCCAAGTGATAAAGACGGTTTCTTCAGGATTGGTAGTAAAAGTTAGCGATAAGGTCACTGGACTTGTGCCTATATGTGATATGAGTGATGATTATTCTACAGCTAGTTTATCGGATTTTTCCGGTGGTGAGATTCTTACAGCAGTAATTACTACTGTTGATACAAAAAACCAGCGACCCTATCTAAGTTTACGTCCAAGTGAGGTAAATGCTGCTGATAGCACTACCATTGTTGATCCTGTTATTCGCAATGTGACCGATCTGAGCCCGGGTCAAATTATTCGAGGATATGTGGTTAATATTGCTGATAAGGGAGGTCTCTTTGTGGCATTAGGGCATAATATAACTGCCCGAGTAAAGATCACCAATCTTTCTGACTCATTTATTAAAGAATGGAAAGATCATTTTGCTCTGGGACAGGTTGTCCAGGGAAAGATTTTATCTATAGAGGAAGATCCTGTTCGTGTGGAGATGTCCCTTAAAGAAAACACTATAAAATCTGATCTTTCTACTTTGTCATTCAATCAAATAGTGCCTGGTGAAGTTTATAAAGGGTCTGTATCCCGGGTTGAAGAATACGGTGTTTTTGTGAAACTTGCCGACTCCAAGGTATCCGGACTCTGTCACAGAAGTGAATTGGCTGAAGATTCTGTCAAAGATGCCCGAAAATTATTTGCCGAAGGTGACAAGGTGATGGTTAAGGTATTAGCAAAGAATGAGGAAAAGCGCCAGTTGTCCCTAGGTATGAAGGCATCTTATTTCGACTCGGATTCGGATTCGGATTCGGACTCGGACTCGGATTTGGATCCCGAGGGTGAAGCAGAGATGGATTTGGAAACCAGCTCCATAGCTAATGACGAGGATGGTGAGACGATATTTGAAGCTGGCGAGGTTGTCATGTTTGATAATAGTGATGGAGATGAAGACTCTAACAACATGAGCGAGGTGGAAATGACTGATGAAGACCAAGATAAAGAAGAACAGAAAGAGAACGTTCTTGATGTTGGCGGATTCAACTGGTCAGGCGATATACTCGGTGATGGTGTGGAATCTGGGTCTGAATCGGATAGTGACGCGGAGGATACGTCTGCACCCAAGAAGAGCAAGAAGAACAAAAAGAAACGACACGCGGTGGATGATATTACTGGAGAACTTAGTACGCGAGCCCCACAATCTACCCAAGACTTTGAACGACTTTTACTAGGATCACCTAATTCATCTGTTCTTTGGATCAACTATATGGCGTTTGAGCTTAATCTTTCTGAAGTAGATAAAGCCCGAGCAATTGCTCGTCGAGCACTATCCACGATATCATACCGAGAAGAAGAAGAGAAACTGAATATCTGGGTTGCATTAATGAACTTGGAGGTTGCTTTTGGTGACAAAAAGTCACTGGAGGAGGTTTTCGCAGAAGCTTGCAAGTATAGTGATCCGGAAAAGGTACATGAGAAGCTTATCACAATTTATATTGCAAGTGAGATGCTAGACGAAGCTGAACAGCTGTATGATCAAAGCGTGAAAAAATTCGGCAAAAATGTCCAGCTCTGGGTGAACTATGCTAGGTTCTTGATAGAAAAGATCGGTAATAAAGACAAGGCCAAAGGATTATTAGCCCGAGCTATTAAAGGGCTGCCTAGTCGTAGCCAGGTGGAGGTGAGCGAGAAGTTTGCTAAGTTAGCCTTCGAAACGGACTCGGCGGAGCAAGGCCGAACTTTATTCGAAGGACTAGTGGCGTCTTACCCGAAGAAGATCGATATATGGAACGTTTATCTGGACCAAGAGATCAAGGTTGGAGATAAGCAAATGATCGAACGACTATTTGAACGGGTATTGGCTGCCAAACTTTCTGCGAAACAACGATCATTTTTTGAAAGCAAACGAGAAAAATGGTTAAGCGGCCAGAAACGATAAATCATTATTAAAATTATAGATCAAGACAAATTCAATGAAGATAATCGATTGATGAGATCTATTTGGAGATCACGATCCCTCATGATTCGCAGGCCTCTAGATCGAGGAAACCGAAACCGCACAGTATGCGCTCGGTGCTTTTTTATGATCTGGCCTCGATGTCTTGTAGTTTTTCTAGGTATTTCAGTAGAAGGGCACAATAATTCTGCAACTAACGCTAAAATTAACTGATATCCAGCAGAAGATGCCGGATCAATGCACTTCAAGTCCAGATGGTATCGTTGAGCCAAGTAGTCTTTTAACCCTTGTTTCGCCAAGTCCAGGTTGGCAACAGGTATATTCTGAGAATACACAGAGTTCACTTTTTCCACTATACTTAGCAAGTTAACATCACGATCTTCCATTAATCTACCGACTGCTCGTTTCTACGCAGTAGTAGTTGAATGGGGGGAGAAACTTTATATTGTACCCTTATTTACTGCCCTGCCTGGTTGTAACTTCCATTACCCTAGCTGTCACCGGCTCGATCGATGCAGAACTATACGAAAACAGTCTTTCTTCCAGGGGCATTGGCCAAAATGGTGGCACATGCTGATTCTGGTGGGGAGAAAGAAATCATGGGATTGATGGTTGGCAAAGCCGAAGATTCGACCTTCTACGTACAAGACTCCTTCCCCTTACCGGTAGAGGGCACCGAAACTAGGGTTAACCCTCAGGAAGATGCTTATGAGTTCATAGTAGGATATACTCAATTGCTACGACAGACCGATCCTGGATGCAATGTGATTGGTTGGTACCATTCACATCCAGGATACCGTCCATTTCTGTCTGGAATCGATGTGGAGACTCAGATGCAGAACCAGAAATACCAAGACCCGTTTGTAGCGGTGGTGATTGATCCCTTTCACACCAAAGAGACCGGAGAAGTGGATATTGGAGCGTTCAGGACTATAGACAACTCTAGTAAACCGGCGAAATCGGATAACATTAGTAGTGCTGGTGCCAGTGCCAGCAACAATGCTGATCTTGGGGCCCACGCCCATCGGTTTTATAGTCTAGAGATCGAAGTATCTTGCTCACCAACCCAGCAAAAGTATATGGCCAAATTCTATCAAGAAAGATGGACAGAGAAACTCCGAGAAGTTCCATTGCAATCACGGTACCAATATGCCACCTCATTAGCGATCAAGTCCGCCGAGGCTGTGTCCTCCACTGCATGTCGACCCATGATCGATTCTGAACTTGATGTAACTGTAAGGTCTTCTTTACCACAGAAGATTAAAGAGCTGGAAGCCAACTTGACAAAAATACATGGAGAAGTTGTTGTGGGACAAATTGCTGCCGATGCTCGTGATGCTATCCGTTCTACTCTATTTTCTACTTGAACTAATCACCAAACGAATAGGGATATATTCTATACCGTATTCGAACAACCCTTCTTTTTTTTATTGAGTCACTATATACCTTTATCGGAACTCAATAGCTGACTTCGCACGAGAGATCCGAGCTTGGATCTTCGCCCGATCTATGTACGTGGTTAGCAAATTCACAGACACACCGGGCTGAGATTGAGCTAGAGCGAACCGCAGGCACTGATAATCATTTTTACCGAATTTGCGTCCCAGATTTTTCTTGCATTCTTTTTTCAACGCAGGCAGAAATGGATGTTCAGGATCCAGATTCATAGCAGTCTCCAGTAGTACTAAGGCCTCCTGGGCTGTTTCAGGAGTCAAAGACAATAAATAGGCCCGAGAGTTTTCATTAGGTTCTGGATTGGTGAACAATGCTTTTAGAAGATGGGATATATCGTTTAAAACGACCATTTCGTTCTTGATATCTTTTAGAATCGCGTCCCAAATCGAGTTGTCTTTATAATTAAAAGCATACTGGGATTGGTCAGGATAAGCTTGGAATACTAGTTGTTGAGTTTCTGCAACCATTTCTGACCGAGAAGAATCATTCTGCAGCCGGCGAGACAGGTAGACCTTATTAATATAATCGAGTTTATCGGTATTTACCTGGGCAGTTCCATTAGTAAGATGAGAGATATCGAATCGGCGAGCCATTTCCTGTAAGCTCATGATTTCGGAGGTAGATTCCGGTTCGCCAGCTGCCGCCCGGTTTGCAGACCAACCGAACAAAGCTATGAAATTAACCAAAGATTCAGGCAAGTATCCTTTGGCCCGGAAATTACGAACCGCCGTATCGGAATTTCGCTTTGACAGTTTGCCCTGGCCAGAGCCTTGCGAAAGCAAGGGTAGATGGGCATAGGCCGGAACGGTATAGCCTAAAGCGCGGGCAATATATACATGACGAGGAGTAGACGGCAACCATTCCTCGCCTCTTAATACATGAGTTATGTTCATCAGATGGTCGTCTACCACCGAGGCCAAGTGGTAGGTAGGCAACCCATCGGATTTGAGCAAAATGGGATCATCATAGCGCCCGGTTCGATAATCAGCGTGACCTTGAGGCTGAATATGTAAGGATGTGCCTCGAATAAGATCATCTACTGCCGGGTATTGATCAGGACTTTTCAGCCGCACCACCCGGTCTGTACTACTGACAATGCTAGCAGAAGGATGATGCAAACAATGTCGGTCGTAAGATGCCATGCTAGGAGGTGAAAAACGTCGAGCAGAATCCCTCAGTGTATGAAGCCGATCAGAATGGCATGTGCAATAGTAGGCATGACCGGATTCTAAGAGTTGTTCTGCAGCATCGCGGTAGAGCCGAGTTCGCTCTGATTGTACCACAATGTCGTCCGGAATCAGGTTTAACCATTTCAACTGATCCAGAATATCATCAACAGCTCCAGGCACTATACGGGTTCTGTCTGTATCATCTATGCGCAACAGAAACGAGCCATTTGTGTGCTTAGCCCACAGATAATTGTACAGTGCGGTACGGATCGATCCTAGATGGAGAAACCCGGTGGGAGAAGGAGCAAACCGAGTTACTGCCATTCGTGGTGACTAGCACCAGGAAAATTATATTTTAGAAGAGGAAATATGGCGTTTGTGCTTTTGCACACTATAAATAAAAGGGAAACCGGCAGTCCTACTCACACACTCGAGAATATTAAGAAGAAACAAACTGTGATCTACCGACTAATATTATATGGTTGGTTTCCCGGAGGAGTGGTTTTTCTTTACCCGGCTCAAGCCAGGTAGTTCTGTCAGTTCAGTAATTAATGAATGAGTACAGTTGTCCCAACCGAAACGCTGCTAAGTGTCTAAGAATAAAAAACCTAACCTTTGATCCAAAATACCCTCTCCATAATTGATTGTTGTTCCTGGGGTACATTTTAAATATTATTCGGATCCAGTTCTGTAGCTACCATTTCCTGTACATATCTGCCTACACACATAAGGTTCCAGTCTTGGTTTAACTGTCAACTGGCATATATACTCATACCTTTCTTTGCGATCGACGTCCCATGGATTGGGCGGCCCAAGATCTTTACCAGATTCTGGGGGTGGCGGCATCAGCGTCACCAGATGATATTCGTAAAGCCTATCGTAAAGCTGCTTTGAATACTCACCCTGATAAGGTTCCAGAACATGATCGTGAAGCTGCTGAACGCCGCTTTAAACTGGTAGTGCATGCTTACGAGGTGTTATCTGATCCCGACCAACGGCAGATGTACGATGCTGGGGTCGAGGACCCAGTATCAGCGAAACCGAGTGCCAGAGAGACAAACTATGCCTACGAGTTTTCTTATACTGAAGCTGAAGCCGAAGCTGAGGCTGCGGCGGGCGGAGGAGCCCGCCCCTGGCCGTTCTGGGGCCAGGGCCGGACCCCGGATGCCCACATGGACCTTGAGGTCCATTTAGAGGATCTATACCGAGGTCGTACTTTTAAACTGGCTACTTTACGTCAGGTTATATGTAAACGATGTAATGGACGAGGCACCAACGCGCGTGGGGTTGGCCATACATGCCGGGCGTGCAGTGGCCGAGGAACCCGAAAAACCTATATGCAGCTGGCTCCCGGGTTGATGGCATCTTCAGTTAGCCCGTGCAGTGTATGCCACGGATCTGGAGAAGTGTGGAGCAGCGTGCGACAATGCCGCAAATGCCGTGGGGAACGCACGGTGAAAGAGCGACGAGTGATCGAAGTGTATGTGTGGCCCGGGGCTGCGTTTGGCGACGAGATCCGGCTCGAAGGAGAAGCCGACCAGGCGCCGAACCAGGAAACCGGAGACATAATCTTGACTATCTGTGAGAAGCAAGACCAAAGCGACATTGCTTCACAGTTTACTCGTAAGGGAGCGTCGTTGTTCTGTACGATCCCGATCGGATTAGGAGAAGCTTTACTGGGGATAGACCGGGTTGTTTTGACGCATTTAGATGGAAGAAATCTGCGAATGAATACTGGAGGCAAACCGGTTTCTACGGGACGTGTTATGGTAGTCAAAGGGGAAGGCATGCCTATTGCCGGTACCACCGAGCATGGTGACCTTTTTTTGTCGTTGCAAGTGATATTCCCCGATGAAGCCTGGTTGCAGGATGAGCATATCAGACAAGCACTGGCCCAGTTGCCGGTGCCTCAAGGGAAAGTAGCCACTGGGTCGAAACCGCAGGCGGATTTTAGTAAAGAAAAGTGGTTTTCAGGAAAAGCGCCTGGCGATAGCCATATTGAAACTCGGTCGACCCGATCGTCTTCATCGTCCTCGATCTCGGGCGCATCCTCCTCGCCGGTTCGTCCAGAAACCCGACAGGGGGGATTTGGGGGAGGGTCTGTTTACGTGGATGCCGATGAGGTAGTTATGGAGGTGGACGAATTATTAGAACCGAGCGAAGTGCCGACTGATTTCGATACGAGTGACGATGAACGATTAGCTGATGGGTATGCGTGCCATGCACAGTGAAAGCTACACCAAAAAACAAAACAAAACAAAAAACAAGAAACTAAAATAGAGAAACTGGATCTGGTATTTAGAATTAGGAGCTAGGAAATTACATGGAAGGTAAATGAAACTATAGGCGAGATAGTTCATCATGAGAAAGAACATCATCAAACCGAATAGTCACATCTTTACGAGGAACGCGTTTAGCCGGCAACCGGCCTCGATCATGAAGCAAGGATATTAAATACTCATCGCCAATTGTGTGATGAACTGAGAAGTTGGGTTCTCTAGCTAACAGAACTCGGGCCACGTCGATCAGAATGCGGGCAGTTAGTCCCCAGATCCGGTAGCCGGCAGGATGAGTGAACTGGTGCATGACATAGTTGTGCCAACCGGCCCAGTTCGAGGTATTACCTTGGTACCAATGGTTTTCGGCATTACTATCGAGCATATCGTTCAAACTGCACGAAAAGACACTTGACACTTCATCGGGATTGAGCTTGAGGTTCAGATCGAGGGGTATACCTCGCTCGTCTAAACACGATTGAGTTCCCGGGAGGATCATTACGGCAGGTCTAACGGCCAACAGGTTGCGACTAAGGTAAGGAGGCAAAAGCAACAAGGGTAAGATGTTTGTAGATAAGCCGATTTCCTCGAAGGCTTCTCGTTTAGCGGTGTTGTAGGCGGCTTCATCGCCAATTCCATCTTCGAGATCGGACTTCCCGCCAGGAAGAGCTACGTGGCCGGCAAAGGAGCCTAAAGATGACGATCTTTGAGTCAAAACCACTCGATATTGCTGATTAGCTCGAAAAAGAAGAACCAATACTGATGCTCGACGACTTAGAGGCAGTTCTGCCCAGATCGACATCTTTCTTTACTTAGCGGTAGCCGCAAGAGGAGAAAGAACTGCCTCGGGACAAATGTATGAGAGGGCCTACTTTGTAAGTAGCAGAGCAGCAAAAGCTCTAGAATAGACTTGTCTCTTAAGGTCTATTACAAAATAAGTAATAAAAGTAACTAGAATCGCTTTACATTTATTTTCTATTTGAAGGTGATTAGTGGACAGCAGGGGTTACTATTGGGCTTAGAGCTGGTTGTCGATCAGACAGAATGAATGAGTTTGAGCAAGAATGGCTATGACGCAAGATCAGGAGCAGTCTAAGTTTCTAGATAACTAGCCCATACCTGAATAGGACAAAATACAGAGTTAATAATGTAAATAGTTAATCGTAAGATAATAATAACTTTTTATTTATCTCGCGTTAATTAATGAGTAATGTATCTTCGCATACCCCTAAGTTAGACTGGAGCCATAACTAAGTTTCAGCTGGGCATGTGGAAAAGATAAGCTATTTAACGTACGAGAATTAAAGCAAAATTTAAGCCAAGCCGTAAGGAAAAAAGTGGTTATTGGCACCAGCCGAAACTCGATTTTCAACGGCAACCAGTATCTGCAGATAGCTAAGCATAGCCTCTGTGTCTGTATGTAGAATTTATTACCGCTTGCTATCGCGGTAATTAATGTACAATCTATATGAAGATGGTTCTCAGTATACAAAAAACACCCTAACCTGAAATAGCCGAGCAGTAACTTTAGATAGGTGAGATCTGTGGTGGAAAGTAACAATTGCTATTGGTTGGTTTAGGTTAATTAATGGTTTCGTAATAGACTGAATGGAACCATACAGGTGTAATAGCCACAAGTACCTCGAATCCAGTTCATAGTCGAAAAATAGAAAGAATATTCACTAAAAAAGTCAATCAAAGAAACTAATAGTATACAGCCTGATATATCCGGTATATATTAATATACTATGGGATGGACTTGGGACTATGAGAAAAAGCCTAGTATTGTTGCATAATTTCCCGTAACATACTTACATACATTCTCTGTGGTTCGTTCGCTTGCAGGTTTGATCGCTACACTCAAATTAGCCGGGGAGAGAGAGTTGTTACTAGGCTAATCACTTGATTCAAAGGGAATTTCCAGCATTACTTTACCCTCGCATAACTCATTGCTGTTTCTGTGCTTCCTATTCGCTACCTCTAGCCAGGTTTCTTCCTTCTGATCGTTCTAAAAACCTTATAGGGCCAAAGTGCGGTGCGCTACAAAACCTTGTGACCTATGAGCTAAACCACCTCCGTCCCGTCCCAAACTTTAGGCCCAAAAGGCCCTGGCCCTGCTTGTTTTCGTTCCCGGGCCAGGTTTCCTGATCTCGGTCTTGAATTTGCAACCTTTTCTTTCTTTTTTTTTTTTTTTTTTCTAGGCACGGTTTGTTTCCCATTTTTGGTACTTTTCTCTGTCTTTTTGTAACCGCTCTGATAGGCACGACCCTTTTGCTGCTTGCACTCTTGTTGTGCAAATGCAGCTTATCTGCCCGGTAGTCTGATTACACTCAAGGTTTCGCTATAAGGTTTCGCTCTAAGGTTTCCCTAGCATTACTCACCTAACATCATATGAACCAAAAACTCAATTCCTATTTGGATTGTCCTCCAATCCGCTTGGTTTCTCTTTTATACTTAATTCTCTTGTGTTCTGCCACTGTGGTTTTTGATTCTATTATCTGTCTGTACATTCCGTTTCTTCTTTCCCCCAGCCCCCAAATCCTCAATTCCTACTTGGCAGGCCGCAATGGAACGCCACACATGCACTATCTGCAATCGGGCCTATATCCACCGCAAACATCTTCGGCGGCACATGGTCTCCCATTCCGGTGATCGTCCTTATCGCTGCAATCGCTGCGGACGAGGATTTGCTCGTTCAGATATACGCAAACGTCACACTGCTAAATGCACCGGCTCTCTGCCCACCGGCCTGGCTCCAACTACACCTGCTTCGCCTGCCAAACCGCCTCACGGTCTTGGTGGTCGCTCTTCTTCTACCATCTCTGCTAAATCTGGCTCAGGGCTCGCGAAACCACGCGGGCTCAGGTTGGATACTGCCGACTCCGATTCCGATCTCGATCTGGATAATGACCTTGAACCGGAATCCGCTTCGTCTGATATGGCGTCCTCCCCTACTATGTTTGTAGAGAGTCCCCAGGCCAATGCCATCTTGTCATCTGCCCCTTCCTCCTCGTCTTTATCCTTATCATCCGGCCCTTCGCTATCACCGCCTCGATCCAAATCGACCTCTTTGAACTCTTTTGCTTTCCCTCGTCCTCCTAAACCGGTGACTGTAGGACCGGTCATTCGCCAGTCGGTAAATTCACCCTTGTCTCCATTCGACGGTCATGATAGTAGCCCAATTCCTACTCGTACGACGCAGGATTACGAGCCGGAATCACCTACTCTTCACTACCCGATGCATGCCTTGCCCGATCTTACTCTTGATACTCCCTCCAGCCCCGTTTGGCCCGATATGAAGTCCCTTACTGCCGCCTTTTTACCCGAGTTCGATTCTTACTCTGGACTGGTTCTAGATAACTCTTCTTGCGTCTCTCCACCCATAGGTTCTGGTTCTGGTTCTGGTTCTGGTGCTGGTTCTTACTCTGGACTGGGTCTAGGAGTCTTGGTCCCGGGATTGATTTCAGCCGATCTCAAGGATCATTCTCCTGCCACTTCTCCGGCATTGTTCACGGTTCCCTTTTCTCGCACTTCCACGTCCACCTCTACTCTATCCTCCTCGGTGTCTGTTTCGTCTGTAAGCGATATCGATCCGTCCGAGATTCCTGATATCGCCTCTCCCTCCACCGAACACTTCCCTCTTCTTGACGGATGTGCTCCTCCCGACCATTTCCTGATTAAATCCATCATTCCTACCTCGACTCTCCCCACCCCGCCGTTGCTCTCTCCTACTATAGAGAAAGCGGAGTTTCTTGCTCCGGGTGCGAACGTTGATCTTACTGCGGTGTCTGCCTGGCTTCAACCCCGCATTCAGTCCCATTCTTCTCCGGGGTCCAGCGACCTGTATAACTGGGCCGCACCTGCTTCCTTGCAACGTGCATACTCTTCATTTCTGCTTAATGTTCAACCGGTGTCCCAGTTCCTTCACCTCCCCACTTTCTCTCTCTCTCGGTGTGCTCCGGCCTATATAGCCGGTATTTGTGCTGCCGGTGCGGTCCATACTGATTTTGATATCGCATCTAAGATTCTGAGAGTGCTTTTGGACATATTGTCCGATTCAGACCATGTTCTTGACCATGAGATGGATCCTTTAGACTCCTACGAGACTGCAGCGATTCTTAGTTACGTCGCGGTCGCTGTAGATTCCCCGGACAAAATCCACGGCTTGATATCTACCTTGCTGAATGTTCCCGATCCAGAATATTCTGGCGAATACTCTGATCTGGACAAGTGGTGGGTTCATGCAATCCGCAGAGAACGACGCTCGCGCGCTTGGGTTACCGTACTAGCGTTATTGGCGTCTTTCGTCAATTCTTTAGAGGGAAACGAGGTACTGGACCCGGAACCATGGTACAAGTTGACTCCAGATCAACTTCTATCTACCGCAGCTACTATTCCCACCCCAGGAAATGACCTGGCTTGGACTGCCCCCGATGCTAAAACTTACCTAGAAGTCGTCGACCCGGTCCAATTCCAGCGCTCTATTGCCGAGCTAACTTTATCGATGCTTGGAAGTCCAGGATACTTGGGCTCCGATCCTTTAACTGGAGCCGGCAAAGATCTCACTGCGCAAGCCCTTTCGATAGTTGGTCATGTCATGGTCCTTTTATCTTGGAAACCACCAACTGCAAACCTTCCTGCACCATGCACCACCACCACCACCAATACTGGAACTAAGACCAGTACTACTAATAGCGTTTCGGGAGATATCGAAACCACTATTTTCGACTTTCCTTGACTGGTGAACATAATAATTCGGCACGCCAACTCTCTATTTGCCCTATTTCTCTAACCCTGTTATTTATTCGATTTTGATTTTCTATTCCTATTTTTTGATTCTATGGCTCCTTTTTATTTTTCCAATGATCTCCTTATCTATCCAGAAAGAACTACACGCCAGGCTCGGACGCAAACGCTGGTCGTTTCTCTCCATGCCCTGGTCTTTAATAACGGGGGAGAAGGAGGAGGAAAAAGGAGAGGAGGGTAATGAATCTTTCTGTACCATTAATTTTTGATTATTCGTCACAAGATATAATATTTATAGCAATACTTATTAGTTTTAATGTTTTTAGTTCTTTAAGTAAATCAATGCAACCATGGATTTCTTAGCATCTTCTGGGCTAATGAGCAGTACATACTAGTAATAATGGTTTAAGCATAATTTGCCGCTAGCTCTTCGACCAACTCAATATACTGTTTCTCAGCATCTTCTTGGCTAGTTCCTCGAATATCGTTCCAGGCGTTCCATTTGTATTTCCCCTTTAAATCGAAAGTGCCGGGTTTAGGAGTATCATTGTCGCCCACAGTGGCTTGTTTAAACAATGCATACAGTTTCAACATTTCGTCTTGAGAGGGAGATTTAGGCAATTCCTTCACCCGTTTAGCCGCTTCTTCAAAGGCTGCAGATACCATTCTTGCCCTGGTTCGGTCTAATATTAATTGGTTTTGGGAATAAAAGTATGGGGTGGGTGGGGTTCGTTGGGTAATTATTGAATAGATTCAATGTGGCCGGGTAACAAACAGTGTTCTTCTACCGTTCATTATATTTACATTACGAAGAAGAGATATATTTTCTAATGACTGAAGAAAGTCTGTACATCGGAGAGTACTAAACGGGTCAGGGCTCATCTAGCATTGATTCAGGGTCAGATTCTAAGGTACGCCTAGGGTTCTCGGTCCCTGAATAATGGCTTTCCCTAGACTCATTTCTCGCTTCCGCTATATCATTCAAGGTATTGTTGAGGGTTATGACTGCGGCATAGGCATCATCTGAGCTGTTAAAATTGACCCCTTCTCCTTCGCTTACACGCATCGCGGTGATTACCCGCTGGTCTCCATTTATCTCAAAGTACTGCGTCACGTTCATAACGGCGTATCTTGGTTCAAACACCGTATTGCCTACTACCAGAGTGCCATTGGCTAAGAGAACTGTTTCTACTTCTGGAGGAGTACCTATGACTACTTCTCTTGCTAATATTGTGCTTGATAGCCACAGTAGGATCGCTATTGAATTCATTCTTATCGGGTTCTCATATTTTTTTATGTTTATATATTAGAAAGGTTTCTGATACAATTGGCGCGGTTCCTGGGTATTCTGATTGAATTTGGTATATCTGGCCGATTAAAGGGTCCTCTTGCTAAATGGCCCGGTAGGTGGGCATATATGTATCTTGGATCTTTTATATCGAGTAGGTGTGTATTTTGTGAGAGCTATTTTCGGACTAGTCTTGCGCAGATCCTTCTACAGACCTCCAGAGAGAAGTTGCCATGAACTTCACAATAGAGCCGATAAGCAAATGGGTTGGTTGCTGGTTTAACGATGACTAAAACCACTAGATCATTAGCTGAATATATTATGGCACCTCGATATCTTAGAGCCCATCGGTAATAGATTTTAATGAGGTATGACTAGTGCTTTACGATTTATACAGGTATAACAAATAAGTATATGTCCATCTAGAACAACGGAATAAGAAGTTACGATACCACAAGATTCGTGTCACCGGATAGAGATGTACCGGGAACAGATGCAGGTTCTGGCTGAGTGATCTGTGGACCAAAGTCCTAAGTAGATTCTTTGCCAGCTGGTCCTGATTGCCCTTACTGACTCTGTGGAGGCTGTTGAACCTGTGGAGACTGTTGAGACTGTTGACTCTGCGGAGGCTGTTGAACCTGTTGAACCTGTTGAGGTTGTTGAACCTGTTGAGGTTGTTGAGCAGGCTGAGGCTGTTGAACCTGTTGAGGCTGTTGAGCGGGCTGAGGCTGTTGAACCTGTTGAGGTTGTTGAGCAGGCTGAGGCTGTTGAACCTGTTGAGGCTGTTGAGCGGGCTGAGGTTGAGTTTGGGGAGCCTGCTCATTATTTTCCTTGATCTCTTGCCATTCCTGCTGCTGCTCTGCAAAGTCTTTCGGCTCTACTTTAGGCTGAGGCTGCTCAGGTAAATCTTGTATCTCTTGCTGTTCCTGTAGATCAAAATCAGCGTCCGGCGCCTGATCTATTTCATTAGTGGCTGGCAAAGTGCTCGGCAAGCCGGAATCACCTGCGTTATCAATATCGTCGGAGGCAGAAATCGCGTCATCTTCAACCGATCCTGAATCCACCACGATAGGCTCAGCTGGCCAGCTCTCTGTATCAATCTGTTCAGAGGGAGGAAGATTGACGACTTGGCCATTGTGCATCAGCTTCTGAATATTACTAGCTACAGTAGTTCCAGTCACACCAACCTGCCCAATATCGGATATAAGAGAGAGAGTGTCTCTAAAATCACTAGTAGCGACTTTAGACGGTTGAGGGTCGACATTCCTAGTAGGTTGCACATCAGTACTCTGAGGGGAATCGGAGTTCACAGGAGAGGGGGGACCTGGAGGCTCGATAAGTTCATCTTTAAGTTTTTGCATCAATTCTTTCTCCTTTTCTCCGGAACCAGAAGTAGGTTTAGCCATGCTACCTGTATCTGTTGGAGTTACAGACATTAGAGTCTTTGTTAAGTCCACAGAACTAGTGGGTTGAGCAGATACTGTGGAGCGGACAGACATTGTAAGCGTCTCAGATGCTGAAGGTTTGGCAGATACAGTAGGCTTCTCAGATACAGTAGGTTTGGAAGATACTGAAGGCTTAGCGGATGCAGTAGGTTTGGAAGATACTGAAGGCTTAGCAGATACAGTAGGTTTGGAAGATACTGAAGGCTTAGCGGATATAGTAGGTTTGGCAGACACAGTAGGCTTTACAGACACAGTGGGCTTCGCAGGTTTAGTGGGTTTAGCGGGTTTCGCAGGCTTAGCAGGCTTCGCTGGTTTCGCAGGCTTGGGCTTTACAACCTTCCCGGGTTTAACAGCACCCTTGACACCTCTAGCCACATTCTTGGTAATATTAGGCAAGATCTTCACTTTAGGCAAGCTAGGCACCACAGCCTTCAAAATAGTTCCACCAACTCTCAACAAAGAACCAAAAATAGGAGAAGGATCACGTTTCTGCAATTGTTGATCTGATTCATACTGATCAAATGATAAAGAGAATTGATAAGTGTCAGCAGGAGGAACGGCGGCCGCCTGAATGAGGGTGGTAACCGTCAGCAAATAAGGAAGGAAATGCATGATTGTACCAGAAAACAATGGAAAAACCAGCCATTTAAGTAGTAAAATCAACCAACATAATCAATGATTAGTCAGATAAGAAATCGGTCTAGATTCTGCTAGTATAATAGCTCTCAGACCAACTCACTGGTGTATCGAGAAAGTCGATCCGACGATAAGCCAGGGTCCTGCGGTGAGATCGGCACCACCATCTATCTTAGGATGATTATGCGCACCAGGTCCAGGGAATCATCAGATGACCAGGCATATTCGGCAAGATTGTAAGGGAAAATCCGAGTTTTGGATACCCCGGACCGTTCAAATGACGTAATAAACTGGGGTAATGCTGCAATTAGACCAAAATACACAGGCCAGATTGTTTCAGATGCGAATGGGGTATAGTTTAAGCTCAGATAAGGATATAGCTCTTACTTTTACATTGTTTTACTAACCCAAACTAGTCTTTAATCCGGTGCGTGATTAATCCCGGCATTATATGATTAATGCCGAACTGAAAAGGACGGCGTAGTTGTTCCATGAGTCCTGAATCGAAAACAGAGGATGGGGAATCCAGCCAATCCCAGCCCAGCTTTTCCAGGTCCCGATCCAAGTTCCCAGGCCCAACCACTTTGGTTCTCTTACTCTTTTTCCCACACATCATTACAACAGCAATGCGGGCAGGACTTGTTCTTCGTCAAATATTGGTCCGGAGCCATTCGGGCCCCAAAACAGGATTGACCGGCTTACATGCGCACCCCGATCCACGGCCGGCGTTATTGGCGCTGTACGACCTAACTCTCAGCTCATTGGAGTCGATTCCTAAAGATTCGGTGTATTACACATCCCTGGCGAACTTGACTAAACATCGCCGAGAAATCGTGGAATCAACTGAAGATGTTTCTGAAATAGAACAGAAAATAGGCGACGGGCTCATCGAACAGATCATAGTCCAGGCTGACAAGGAATACAAATTACTAGAATCCATGAAGGAGTTCAAGCCCTGGGAACCGCTTATCGAGGAGCCGCCAGCAGACCAATGGAAGTATCCTGAACATTAGATAGATCGGGTTATAATGAAATTCTAAATGAAGAGAAGTTGGAAAAAAGACAGTACTAAAAGTAGCTTTTTCTATTCTTTATCCGATGTAGTACATTGTAAATCTTTTAATGGGCATTATTTCGTAGTCTAATACACAAGAGAACGAACAGGTCGTCTCTTAATCCTCTTCTTCGTCGTCGCTTTCATCATTAATTTGTCCAATAGTGCGATCCACTACTGCGTTCGCGGATTCTTTCAGTCCAAAGGCCGCCCGAACGTGACGATTGGTGGTGGTATCCCACATCTTCACTACCCCGTTGCTTCCGCCCACGGCCAACACCCCGCCTACCTCTGGATCCGGACCAAAAGAGGCACTAAACACTTTCCCCACATCCAGATCACGCGACAGAATCATGCTGGGGTCCCCACTGACTGGCATCTTCCACACTTTGACCTGCTTGTCAGTAGACCCGGTGGCTACCAGCCCGTCCACATGAACCGACTGAGTAAGTGCCGAGACAGGACTATCGTGGGCTTGCAGTAGCCACACAGGTTTTTGAGGAGCCCGGACATCGACATAATGTACCGCGCCACTTTCGTCGCCCAGGAAAATGTAATTAGCATCCCGGGCATCCCACAGAAGACTTTCTATATCGGATCCGGCTTGGTATCGAATGCCCGACTTCTTCTCATCAACCGCTCGAACATCAAAAATACACGCGGTTTGGTCATAGGAACCACTAAGTAGTACCGTGGCATTATCAGCATGACAAGACCATTGAACAGCACAGATCTTGTCTTTGTGTACTTTGTCGAATGACCGCACCGCTTTGAGAGAGTTCAAGTCCCATAGTTTTATAGTTTTATCTGCAGAACCAGAGGCAAGAAAGTTACCGTGATGCGGGTTGGATGATAGTGTTAACACCGAGTCTGTGTGGAATGATGTGTTCTTCTTCGCAGACTTCTTCTTCTTGGACATCTGTCCGTCTTGGTCGCCAAGAATAGCATCAGGGAATGCAGAATCAACCACATCCAAGTTCCAGATCTCTATTTCCGGCTCAAAGGTACTGATAGCAACATAATTCACTCCTTCTATTCCATCCTCGGCTCTAAACCGACTGGATACCGCATGGTTGACCGGCTCAATACATAAAGGAAAGGACGGCAGCATGAAGTCGTGATGCACGTATAAGTTTCCTTCCCCTTCATTATCAAAAACCATAACCTCGATATGTGAAACTTCGTCTTCGGTCTTAGCTACCAGAACTAAGTTATCAGTAGTGAGAATCTGCATCTCTTCTCGTTCTTCCTCTTCTTCTTCTTTGAGATCCTTCATGGTGATATACGGATCTTCTTCACCAGGCTCGTAGTACTGAACATCCTTCATGTTTCGAAAGAGCGAATTCGTTTGCAGTTGAGAGGGGGTATCGTCATAATCTTCCAAATGGTACTCTGATAGATCCTCAGGATCTGAAGGTTTCTCAATTTTCTCATTTACATCCACGTCCATGCTTTCGCCATCGTCAGCCTCAGAATCGCCAGAATTAGTTGCTTCTAATTCGTCTTTATCCTCCTCTTCCTCCTCTTCATCTCTACCGTCATTATCCACTAAGGCCTTAGCGGCTTCCAGTTCCTCCATGGCATCATCCATCTGCAAACGAGCCATTGCTGCTATTCTATCCATTTCCGCATCATCTATATCGTATTTAACTGGATATTCAGCAGCCAGACCTCGCCGGATCCATGCTAATGAAGAGATCATTCTGGTAGGAGCAAGTACTAAATTTTTCCCTTCCTTGGGAAAGTTGGGACTGAAAGGGCAGGAAGGGAGGAAAAAAAAAACCATAAACTTAATTCTCCCCTCAAAATTCCTTCTTTTTACACCATTCCCCAGTATAAGGTAGGTAACCCGTAACCAAGAAATGATGATTTTAAGAAATTATTAAAATTAATGATAGGAAAAGCCGTGTGAAATAGAATGTGCACAAACTCCTTACTGATCTTTACCTCTTCTTCCCTAAACCTTTTCTTCATTGTCATTGAATAATGGACTAACCCAGGTCGCGGTTCCCCTATTTTTTTCTTTCTTTTTTTTTTTTTTTTTGGTAGTATAGCTTTAGGAAAATGTCATAGTAATATCCACTTCTTCTTCACTTTCATTTGTAGTCCGACGGCCACTGCCTGATCTTCGACCTGTTCGTTCAGAATATGTTGGTGATGGAATTGGTAGTCGTCCTAGGTCCCCAGCATGTTCCGGTACTCCTAATATCCAATCGGGATTATCCCTTTTGCGGGACGAAGTAGTAAAAGCCGATTTAGGAGCTGGCAACACTGCCTGTGGAGCAACTATTTCCAACTTTTCTTGCCCACGAACTGGACTGGTAGATATACTAGAGGTGTTAGACCGCGTTCTGTTCCGAGATAGGTCTTTAGCACTGGTGGTCTGTAACCCGGATCCAGACTCAAATGTAAACTCCAACTCCTCCCGTGTTTTCCACCTATGCCGATTTTCCCATTCAGGGAAGATCGGGTTCCCATCGATCACTGAGGTTTGCGAGGTGCTGGCAGAATTCGGTTCTTCTGATACATTCTTCTTCGGAGCAGAGACCGGGGTCGGTGTCCTGTTATCACCGGCATCATTCTGCTCTATAGTGGCCAAAACTTGGTTCTCCACTGCAGAAATCTCTCTCTTCAATGCAGATACATCAAACAGGTCGTTGTCACTGTTATGTTTATCATCGAGCTTGTCCTCCGAGAGTTGTTCGTAGCGAGTGTCCTGCTGGTGCTCATCAGCATATGGGGCCGAGTTATCGTTGGAGTCTGTAATATAATAAGACTGGTCTGCCATCTGCATCCATTCCTTGTTTTTCTTATTTCTTTTCAACCAACTAAGAAACCCTGTCTTGGTATTGTGCGATTGACTATCCTCCTTCTCTTTCTGCCGCGCCGCAGCCCGCGCCTCGCCGTACTCATGTAATAGTTCGCGCTGACGTTCTCGCTGTTTATCCGGATCGGGGTCTTCGATCTCAGAAAACTCCTCGGCAGTGACCCTCAAACCTAGCGATTGGAGAAGAACAGGCATAGCTTCACGATAGGACATATGGCCGAGAACGTAATCGGAGCAATCGAAGTTCTCGATATCTGCGATTCCTTTGATATCAGTAAGACCAGCTACACTACCCAAGCCTCCAGACGTGGCGCGAAACAAGTAACCTAAGACCCAATCCGATTTGGAAAATCCATTGACAAACCTACCGCTGACAACAGACTGGGCCATGGCGATTTGGTCCTTCTTTATAACGATAGGCGCCCCGAATAGAATGACATTCTCTACTACCCCAAACGCTCCTGCTTTGGCTAGTTCAATCAAACACGAGTAAATCACTCTGGCTCCAATAGAGAAACCGATGAGGGTAATAGGCCGGACTCCTAATTTACGCTGCATTAAGGTATCTGCTAAGATCTTTCCGGCAGCCCAAGCCCTGTCCAAAGACACACTCCAAGGATTATCGAGCAAATAACCTAGCTTAGCCAGAAGTACTGGAAGCTGGATTGAAGCCATCAGTGCCGTTAAAATAGTTTGACCGAGAATTTGCTGGATGGATTGAGTAAGGACCTCTGAGGCTAAGATGCTAATAGTCTCACCCATGCTTCGCAACATATCCGGTTCCCATAAGAGTGAAAATACATCACCCATCAACGGATCAAGAGTAGAAAAAGGTAGGCGGACATCATCTTCTTTACCAACAGTCCACCCAGAAACAGTAAGGATCAGATTAACTCGGCCACTATTAAATAACGGTTTAAACTCAAAGGTCTTTACATCGCCAAGTCTTCTTCGCATACCTTTCTGACCAATATTGGCTCCAATGGCAGCACTGGTGGTGGTAACAATGGCAGCACCGCCCGCACCGGCTAAGAAACCAGAAGTACCAGTGATACCTATTGTGGTGAAACCGGCCGCCAGACCAGCACCAATTACCGGCGCAAGTAAGCCTGCCGATAACCCAAGCACTAAACCACCGCCTAAGGTAGCCAGACCGATATACACAGCTTTCTTCTTCATGCCTCTGCGTCGGCGCGATTCAACGATAGCATATTCGTTGTCGGTATCAGGCATACTTTCTTCTATCTGTAAAGCTTCGGTGACTCTTTGTTCGAACTTGCATATATCGGTATAATCCACCCCAAGGAGTTTGCCGACTCGAATCAAGAGAGTGCGGGATCGAGCATCATAAACTGAGTCGGCAATAAGAATCAAGAAAAGGTCACATAGAACTGTCCATTTCACATCGATATCCAGCTCACTCCGCGATTCAATGTCTTTCATATCTTCTAATTGCAGTTTCGAAGTACTTTGATGTAAGCCGGACTCGGGAGTACTTGACCGGTCACCGCCCGGTTTAGGAGTTTCCGCAACATGTATTGGATTGGACACTCGAGAAATCCGACGTAAAGCGGGCGATAAATCCTGGGATTGAACACCATGAATCGAGAGTTTATTTATCATATCCTGTTCTTGGTCGGTCAAGCCCATATGCGTGTATAAGCGACTCATGATCCGCTCGCTCCAGATGCCATGAGCTTGTTGGGCAAAGCTTAGCTGTCGAGCGACTTTCTTGGTGCAGATAACCCGAGCCAAGCTAGCGGCCATGTCGACGGTGACCAGTTTACATAATCCCACATAGGCAAACCTTTCGGGCTCAGACAATATCTCTTTGGAAAGCTGCATTTGCTCCAGTGTAGTTCTTTCCAGCTCATCATTGTTCATATCAGCAAACATAAAAGCCGTCTCTTCATCCACCTGATTGTAGTCTTCAGCTTCATCCTCGGCCAGAAACAGTTTTGTATAACCTTTAGATTGGTGTAAATCTTCTTCTTCCACACTGGTTTGGGTAGCTTCGGCTATCAGGTTTCCCTCCTCATCGTACAGATCGTGACTTACTTCTACCGGCATAGTCTGCCATAGATCTGAATCATCGTCAACAATTGATGATGGTGTGGCTGGTTCTGCTTTGGCAGCGGTCACGGGAGGAGAGGTGTGATCGGCCGGTATACTTGGCTGAGGGGTGTCGGGAGACGCCAGACTAGTTGGAGTCTCAGGCCCACCATCATTCATCTCGTATATTATGGGCTGAAGTACTAGTTCATACAAATATACGTATCAAGGACAGAAATCACGGTGTAAACAAGGATAAGAATTTGGTGAACTACTCGAAATTAGGGGGCCGGGTCACAGCTCCCAAAGTAGGGTTGCAGAAACAGGCTCTTTTCGGCCCTTGAATGTAATGTTCAAAGGGGGAGAGGAATTACTAAGCATAGAAGATTGATATAAATATATTACATATGTCATTAATCCTTGTTGTACTCAGTCCAGCTAGAGACATTATTAAGTATAGCTAGATGTCTTAGCGTCGGTCGACCATGCGGACAGTTCCATGGTCGTTTTAAAGTGCCCAGATTATCCACTACTCGGCGCATAGTAGACATTCCCAGTGGTTTACCTATCATAATACTCATCCGGCATGCTCTCATAGCAAACATAGACCGGACCTTAGAGCATCTGACCATCATTCCGGGACTTTCTTGGGCCAGAGAGATCAATTCGTCGAGATCACCATCATCAAACACCGTATCTTTAGACATGGGTCGACGAATCAACTTGCAGCGATAGCCCGGTTCTGCTGTATCGTCGGTTTCCACTACAAACCCGTTGGCTTTGAATATCTCACTCATATCTGCTACTATGATCTCCTCAGCAGGGTTCAAGCGTAGTACCTGCGGCACCACCAATGGTTGAGAATGTATGATTGTATGAGCCATCAGACCTTCGAAATTGAATTTTTCATCGCTGGCATGTTGATCGATAATAAACAAATCCTCCTCAAGTTTATTTTTGCCAACTCGATTTCTTTTGGCGAGAATAAATCCCAAGTTGAACTGTCCGATAATAGCCATTTTCGAAAAGTCAGATAACGCTACACTGCTCGATAATTCATTTTCCGCATTTTGCTCAGCAATATTAAACCGAGAAATATCTAATTTTGTAGTCTCATTTGACTGTGATACTGTGTATATCGTCTTATAATCTTCTGTACTGGTGTTAACAGTCATGGTATCATTGAGTACAGCGCCTGTTCCTTGCAACATTTCCAGTTTCTTTAGTTTTAGCGGATAAGGGACTATGATAGGATTTTGGTTCAGGTTTTGAGAGAGATTATTGGGGCCAGTATCACTCAGTAACGTACCTTCTTCCGTCTGAGAGTTTCCTAGATCCTTCGATTTCTCCAATATCTGATCGGCCAGTTCGTCATATATTGAATCAGATAGAAACCCAGATTCTGGATTTTCTATATTTGAGTGGTTGCTTGATTCTTGAGACGAAGAGTTAATAGAGCCTTCCGATAAGCTATCTCCGGGGTTTAATGGCTCCTGTGTATTGGTAAAGTCCACTTGCTTATCACTATCGTAAATATCAGGTTGAATTTGAGAAGAAGATTGACCGGTCTGTGAATTATAATCTGTCTCTATAGCCTCAATAGAGGAGTTATCCTCATTAGCACTATCGTAGCCAGAGTCTTCATCCAGTAAAGGTGATTTAGAATCATGGGTATTAGTCACAAAAACTTCTGCAGTAGTGGATTCTATCTGAATGGAATCTTTTTGTTGAGGTTCAAGCCTGTCAGTGTTATTCTTTTCTATTGATTGGTTGGATCCCAGCCGAAACCTCTTCAGAACCGAGGATTCTATCTGTTCTTCTGTAAATCTTTTGTTTGGCTTAGAATTTATAAAAGAGTCTTGGGTACTAGTGACGATTTCAGAGTCAGTACCCGATTCAAGAATACTGGTATCAGCTACCGGAGAAAGACTGCGAGAATCAATAGATGGTATATCTGCCCGGCTAGATATACGATCTTGAGATTCAGAAGAGCCAGTGACGGAACTTTGCATTTGTTCCGAAAACAAATTAGAAAAACTGGATAGGATATTTTCTATCACCACCGGTTCATTATGAAGGAAAATAGTTCGTTTATCTGGCGAGACGTTAACATCGATTAGAGCAGTATCAAGAGTGATATCCAAAATAATCGATGGGTACTGAACTGGGTTGAATGATCTATACAAATCATTAACTGCCTTTTGTAACAACGGCAAGGTACATGGTCGACTATTGATATAATAAAACTGGCGATCAGCAGCGGCTCTTCCATGGCTGTATATGGGAAGGGAACAGTATCCTTTCAGTTTGATAACATATTCAATAGTGCTCCCTTGCTTCGTAGATAAAAGCAACGGCGCTCTAACGCTAAAAGATAAGGTATCCTCCACCGGAAATAGATCTTTCAAAAACGCAGCCGAGAAGATACTGCTAATAACATGGGTAATATCCCCTGATCCACGAGTAACTATCATAGAAGTCCGTCGATCAGCAACCAGATTAACCACAGAAAACCTCACAGAGGCACATATTAACGCATATGATTGTAGCAGTCCAATAGCCTTCAGAAAGTCGCGTTTGTATGATTTCTCCAAACTCTTCCTCCTCACCGGTAGGGTTCCAAAAATGTCATCAACTTCTATAATGGTTCCTTTGTTACTAGAAACTTTACTTTGAGCCTCAATAGAACCATCATGAGAAAATTTGACCAGCACTCCAAGTGGTGGCTGAGTCGCGGTTCGAAGTTGCACCGACGCGACAGAACACAGCGAGTTTAAGGCCTCTCCACGAAAACCATATGTCCGAACGGTTTCCAAACCACCAAAATCTGACAATTTAGAGGTATGGTATCGAGAAGCAACATATTTCAAGTCTTCTGAATCTATGCCTGATCCATTATCAACAACATCGAATCCATGAAGGCCATAGTTGCGGAATCGCACCTCGATCGACGTAGCACCAGCATCAAGACTGTTTTCCACTAATTCCTTAATTGCCGATGATAAATCAGTAATCACTTGTCCTGAAGTGATCTTCTGTACAGATCCAGAATCAATTGGCTTAATCCGCGGTGACATCTACAATATCTCGAGATAAGAGAGCTCTCCAAATCTGGGGTTTCTCCCATTACAGCTACGGATGTTAGAGTTAGAGTATCGAGACTTCCATTAAAAATACAATTGCAAATACTTTTGTTACATGATCTTATTTTTCTTTCTTTTTAAGATGAATGCTTTTCAATAGCATTGATACGAGTTAACTGGATATTCAGTGCACTTACCCATTGTTCTCGTTCTTGCT
This sequence comes from Tortispora starmeri, assembly GCA_030574535.1. NCBI lineage: Eukaryota > Fungi > Ascomycota > Trigonopsidomycetes > Trigonopsidales > Trigonopsidaceae > Tortispora > Tortispora starmeri. Next base: position 121,536 of record JAJMFD010000005.1, on the reverse strand, counting down.
TGGATCTAGCCATGAATACCATAAAAGATCGTACTGTAGCCAGCCGGTCTGCCCGCAGCCAGCGATACTTATCAGTAGATGATTCACGGCTCTTCTTACTCCCGGTGTATAGTATAAAGCAAAGCTCTGATTCTTCGTCATGGGACATCAAGCCATCGGAAAAGATCCGAGGTAAAATGTGTCGCCCGGGATGTGATGCATCGAAGAACTCTTGTCTCACCAGTAAATAATTCTGAGTCATAGGCCCGGAAACAACATATGCGCCTTTCAAATCGATTCGATGTTTGATTGAAAACTGCGCTTGGATTTTAGCATTCGATCCACTTTTCGACTGGCGATGGCGATGCTCATACAGCAACAATGCCCCTCGACTTAAAATGGCATGAAACTGATCGAAACTTCCATGTTTTTGCGTTTTTCGATAAAGGGTACCACTCACCTGGATCATTCTACATTCCGACGGTAGACAGCTGTTGCTATATAGCAAATTAGGTAAAGCAGGAGCAAGTTCCCATCGAGAAGCAGTTCGCATGAACTCAGACGAGTCTCCGGGTCTGAAGTGACACAGCTTGGCATTAGTCTCCGAAATTGTTTCATTATAATGTCGATCTGTGATCTGACGTCTTTTCCAATAAGTCACCAACTCAGTCAATTTCTGGATCCAAACATCACACACTTCTTTGTTCACTGTCATCAACAATACTTTCGAGCCGTCTTCCAGTTTCATTTCCAAAACATTCTCCTGACCAAGTGACTGATGTCGCAGATCTTCTTCAGTGATCAATTCCGCAGTTGATCCACTACTACGGATAGAAGATTTCTTGCCATAATATGATTCATGGGCAATTAACTCATAGTTGCTAGTATCGTCCTCAGAATCGGAATTAGGAGAGTAATGCTGAATATCAACCACTTGGCGCAAATCAATAAACCCTTTAGATCGAAGAATCAAGGCTTGACGTCGTTCGTTCTCAGAAATTGCCCGATTATCCATGGCAAATGCTTTCTCTTTATGGTCTTCCGAATTATGCCGATTATCAAACCATTCCAGTTTCCCTTCTGGGGATAGATAATAATGAGTGACTGGATTCTCCAATTGGAGCAGCCCTTCCAGTTCTCGGATGGTAAAATTCCGCCAGTTATTGGACACAGAATCCGGCAATGGAGGGAATGCTCTTCTCGGGTTACAGAAAAAAAGAAATCCATCAGCAGTAAAGAAGTAATAGCGTTTGACTAATAATCCCATCATAAACCGGTTACGTCCAAGAGCCGCAGTAGCAGCAACTAAAAACCCTTCAACGGCCGAAGGCTCTTCGAGCTTCTGGCCCCTGGCGGTCTTTACACTTGTGGGGTAATGAGAATGAGGTCGGATTTCCAAGTCAAACTGATCTCGCAATGCCCATGTACCTAGCAGACGCTGGGAAAATGGCAAATAAATCCATTCTAGTCGATCGAAACGCCGAAATACCAGACTGAGTTTGGAATGGTTGCTCCAATATTCAGTTACGGGTGCAGTTTCTGGAACTGCTTTCAATAGATCTAAGGCTCTATCAATCAGATACTGGGCGAAGTCTCTCTGCGGGGCCGGTCCAGTACCAGAAAAGAATTTGCGAAATCTTTTTCGAGAAATCCTTATACGTAAAGCCATGTTCACATCCGGGATGGATATGAGAAAGTCTGGACGAGGTTTATGACCCAGTAACTCAAAAAAGAAGGTAAACCATTCAATTGCCGTAGAGAGAGAGGAATGCTTTAACAAATAGACCACTGTATGTTTTCTTTTTCGAGACCATAAAGCAATAGTTTTATCCAAAGTAGAATATAAAGAAGCAGAGGAACATGATAGTCGTATTTTGTATTGGAGCTTTGGTTTCACCAGGCTCTTGAAAAACAGATCCTTCGGGTAGGGACTTTTGTAGAAGTCCAAACAGATCGGAGCGGCTTTAGAGCCGGTAAACCGGGCCAAGACCGTGTACTCCTTTATTCTTTCACTGATATAAGTATCTACAGACTCGTACTCCGAGAAATCAGCAGGAAAAGTGGTTCCGGGAGCAATTTTTTGTAGCATCAAGAACCGATCAGCCTTAACGATTGTGTTTATAGGCAGTTTCTTCAGGTAGTTCCAGGAACCCATGTTCCCCCAATCGCGTTTACGATCTTTCTTGATTGATTTGGAGAGCATTGAGCGAGAAAATACCGAAGTAACTTCCTGGCTAAGGCGAGAGATAAGGCCAGTGGCTTGCGCTACGGAGCTTCCTCTTTCAAGCTCGGAAAGAGGGCGGGGAGTATCGTCGAGCAACAAAGGAGTTTCAAATTCAGCTTGAGCCTCCTGGTCAATCGATTCGACATCAGGGGTTACCTGTTTGGTAATAGGAGCCAATCCAGAGGAACCCAAGGCGGGATTATCGGGAAATCTCACAGTATGGGGCGGAGAAGAGTGTTGGATCAGTGCAGCCTGAGAAGACCACGAGGCTGAGTCAGGGAAATTTGAAGCAGATGAATGGAGGGAATGCAGCGATGTCGATCTTGATGCGGCTCCCGCAGCAGAGAAATCTTCTATAATAGACCCAGCACTAGACGAAGCAGTAGCATAAGAGATGCTGGAACTGGCAGAATCCTGAACTGGTTCAGCCAAAGGTCCTAAAGGGTCTGCTATAGAAGGTAAGATTTCCGTAGCATCAGGATCTGGTTCAAGAATGGACCTATCAGCAAATCTGTGTCGATGAGCAGTAGATTCAGTCAGTGCAGGGGAAGAAGTAGAGTTTGGAAGAGCACGAGGTGGAGTTGCAGGAAGGTACGGCGGCTCAGTGGTTGTTATAGCAGAATCATGGAAAGAGCTGGGGGCGGGAACCAAACCTGTTGCAGGGGCTGCTGATTGCGAGGCAGTATTATTAGCTTGAGAAGTTGAGGAGTCTATATCTATGAGGTTAGGTTTCTGCAAAAGAGGAGTAGAGGCAGAGATATTCCTAACTGGGGAATTGCTTCCCAGGCTATCAGGGCTTGATTCACTGTTGGGCTGGGTAGCCAACTCAGGAGTATCCGAATATATGGATTGTTCTGTACCATCAGAGGAATCAGAACTATAAAGTTCGTCTTCCTCATCGTCCGAGCTGAATAGTACCATATTTGAGATTTTATTAGCAACTTTTTCGGGACCTATAGTAATCATCCGCTGAGATTCCTGCATCGCAAGCTTGGTACGGAGACTAGCATAGTTATAGACCCGAAAGATACTCTTTTTAGAGAAATACCGACCCATTCGACCTCGTTTTAACCATTTGGATCGATGGAGTTTTAACCATTGTGTGGGGATAGGTCCTAGAAGCACGGTATTGGAGGTAGCAGCTAGATGCTCGACGGTACAGCTTTCAAGCCGCAGTGCAGTGTACGGAGCTGGCTCTGGGGGTAATGGCGGTAAATCAACATCCATTGGCAACTAGGAGTCTGGTATTGTATCGGTCTAAACAACCCCCTCAGTTTGGCCACATGCAAACTACTATTATTATGTACAAATACAAACAAACAGAGGGTGCCTGCCCGCCTGTAGATTATCGTCAAGGGCCCGCCAGAGGGTTTATAGGTCACGTGACACCTTCCCGTTCCCACCCCATCACCAATCAGATCAGCAAGCCGCCAGCGAGCCCAGCGACTGGTGCCTGGGTCCTCCTGTCCCGCTCGCGGGAAGCAAACCTATTCTCAGTGCACGCTCACTACGCGCAACGGCGACTTTTCCAGTGACAGGGATATAACTAACCATTTCTGGTCCAATTTTGGTTATATTAGCTATTGATAGCATTTGTTTGCGGCTATCTGCGTATTGTGCTTCCCTTGACCTGATTTTCCTCTGCTTCTCTCACTCCTCCTTCTTTTTTCCCCCTTCTTTCGTATTAGCTAGAACTAGAGTTAGCTGCCTGTCCTGACGATTATTGAAGAAACTTTTTATATTTTTTTTTTGGTACTGGATCCGACTTTCTTCTAGAATTATCATTCTCTCTTTTCTAGTTTCTATATGAATACTCCTGCTACTGTGACCCAGTATTCAGGACCTGTGAATGGACTGAATACTCCTGAACAGGTCCGCATGTCTGTGACTTCTACACCTACCAGTGTAGGCAATGCTCCTCGAGGAATTGTCTATTCTGCAGCTTACTCTGGCGTGAAAGTTTTGGAAATGATCATCGACGACATTCCTGTCATGCGCCGCCGACACGATTCGTGGTTCAATGCAACTCAACTGCTAAAAGTGGCTGGGGTCGACCGCGGTCGCCGAATGCGTATTTTGGAGCGCGATGTTATCTCTGGAGACCATGAGAAAATCCAAGGCGGGTATGGCCGCTATCAGGGGACTTGGATCCCGTACCCCCGGGCTCGTCAGATGGCCGAGGAATACGGCATTCTCCCGCTTCTGCAACCATTATTTGATGTTGATCCTACTATGAACTTTCCCACTAGAGATAGCGTGGGTATCTCACAAGCCATGCGGAGGAACGATGCTAATACCACCCCCAAGAATGATCCGATAACCACTCCTTCTAATCCCTCCAATCCTGCGTTATCTGCCAGTGCTTCGGCTGCATTGGCCGCCTTAAGGAATTCCACTATGGTCGATATTAACTCCACTCCTCCTGGTAATTACCACACAACTCCAAATGGGAACTCTTCTCATCGCTATATCTCTCCACTGCCCTCTCCATATGGTGCACCTACCCCCGGTTCCCAGCCTCAACCTCAGCAATCGCTTCATTCACAACCACCCCACCCGGGGCTGCTGCCTAGTCAGGTTGACATCGTGGAACCCGATTCTAAACGGCCTCGGCTGGACCAAGACCACATCACTCTCCGTCTTTCTCCTCGTGAACCTCTAAAACCCACCGACTCTCCAAACTTCGATTTAAGCAAGAAACTTCTCACGGAGATCTTTCTTGATAACGGCGCAAGAAGCCTTTCAGACGTTCTTCCCGCCGACCAGAAATCAAGCATAAACTTCGATGTCCCCATAGATGATCTGGGCCACACGGCCCTACATTGGGCTGCAGCTTTAGCTCGAATCTCTTTGGTAAAAGAACTTATTGCCCACGGCGCAGACCCTTGCCGGGGCAATCATTCCGGCGAAACCCCTCTTATGAGAGCAGTATTGGTCACCAACAATTTGGATCTATCGAACTTTCCTTTGCTTTTAGATTCTTTGCCTTCTTCTTTAGTAGTTTCTGATCTATCTGGTCGTACCGTTCTGCATCATATTGCTCTGACTGCTGGAATTAAAGGACGCAGTACCGCTAGCCGCTATTATTTAGAGAGTCTTTTTGAATGGCTGGCTAAACGGGGGACTGCTGGAGCTTCGGATGGCCTAAATCTGGCCCGATTCGCCAATCTCATCTTAAATGCGAAAGATCGCAATGGTGATACCGCTTTGAATATCGCTTCCCGAGTAGGGAACAGAAGCATTGTTCAGCAACTACTCGAGGTTGGTGCCGATCCAACTATTCCCAATCGTGCTGGACTTAGAGCCATTGATTTTGGAATAGGCGATCTTTTAGAATCCCATCAACAAAATATCCCCTCCACAGTAAGAGGTACTGCTAATGCGAACGAATCTAATAATCAAATAGCAGTTAACCACGAACAATTTAACTCTGCGGATATTTCCAATCAAGCCGCTTTTCAACGCTCGAACGAAATCTTGGAGTCCCTGGCTTTGACTATTCAAAGTCTTGATGTCGATTTCCGTAAAGAGATTGGCCAAAAACAGGCTGTAATTGATAATTTACATGCCGAGCTTCGCAAAACCTCTAACTTACTAGCTGCTTACCGCAATGAAGCCGAGCTGGTGAAATCTAAGACCAATCATGTAGCTGATTTAAAACAGCGGGTGCAAAATCTAGAGCGAGCTTTGCAAGTGGAAGATGACGAGTTTAGACAAAGCAACCCTAATTCAGAAGCTATTACCCAAGCATTTTACGGTGAATTTGATGCTGATCAACCATTTATCGATACAGATGGAGTACCAATACCTGCATTAGAGGCACGAGTGCGAGCATATATTGCAAATGAAATCAAACTTAATGAACTATCGGAACAGTTGCGCGGTCGGTCTTCTGATCTTGAATCTAAGTATCGTTTAGTTGTATCTCAATGCACCGGTGTCGAGGAGTCTCGGGTGGACGATCTTTTAGAAGGTTTATTACACGCGGTGGAAAGTGATTCTGATCAGATCGACATGACTCGAGTAGCTGCGTTTTTACGGCGTGTTGGCACCGCCGACTAACTCTGTAGAGATGTACGCTGCACCCAAGGATCTCCTCTATGACTACTTATTTTTTTAATGATTCCTATCAACAGAAGAATGAATTAATTTAAAGACACTTAAATGCTAAAAAAGAAAGAAAAAGTTGCCCTGTGCCTCGCTCGAGTGGAAGTTTCAGTATTTCATTCTTGAGCTGGATGACTTTGCGTCAATGGGCTAGACTAAATGCTACTTTGTAGAATTGGCTATTTGAGTACGCTAGCGTTAGGTATATATAGCGCTCGTGTAATTATTATGCCATACAAATGCGAATACAATGTGCAGTAGTGACTGTGTCATTCGACATTATCCACAAACTCTCCCAGACTTTCGCCGACTTTAATTTTTTGACCATTCTTTACTGTGAAACGGAAATTTTTAGGAGCCTCAAATATTAAGACGATAGTAGATCCTAAATTGAACCCACCCATTTCTACTCCCTTTTCACAGGGATACCCGCCCAACATACGAGAAGCTGCTCGGTAAGAGGCCTCATACATGACATTCTTACGCGACCGGCGCGGTTTACCAGTCGACGGCTCTTGTCCACTGTATATCCGTTCATAATAGGTATTTGTGCGGAGATCCTGATCGAAGTTGATCTTAATCGACCCGACATTGGTGGCCCCTACTGGGGTCATGGAAAAGAAACCGTACCGCCATCGGCCCAACAAAGCCACCCGCTCATTCAACGCTAGCAAGCCTTCCAGCCGATTCTGGAAAAAGGGAGACACAGAGAAAAGCTCACCAGTAAAGTGTCGTCGAGTAGTAGCGACCCAGTTGGCGGGAGAATGGAACCGATGATAGTCGCCCGGAGCCAGGTATATAACTACAAAGTACAGCTCTTTGTCTTCAGATTTGGTATGTGGGGCGGTTTCAATATCGTGAGCAACGTTTGCCGTTGAGTTTCGGGGGGCCCTCATCGCCGATCGATCACCCACAGAATCAGTGCGACTGTGGTTGGTGTTCTGGTTAGAACCAGAGCCCTGTCCGATAAGGTCATCGACCGTGTAGGTGATACCGTTCAGCACAGCAAAGTTCTTATCGCGCTCTATAATGTCAACATCATCTGGGTCATAATGGAAAGATTTGATAGCCCGGCTAGGGGCTTTCACTGGCGGTTTATAGTAGCGGTGGTGGACCCGGGGTGGCGGAGTAGTAGCGCTTCCCGAATCGGACTCAACGTCCGAATACTCCGAATCGTCATCAGTGCCAAGAAGTGCATCAACAGAGTAGGTCATTCCTTTCACCTGCTCGACTTTGCCCCCATCGATTATACCCACATGCAATATGGTCCCGTCGGAAGGAGAAACCAGATCAGAGTCCGACAACGGACGGCAGTCAGGGCGTAGTTCGCGGTAGAAAAACTCGCCTAAGTTGCGGTAGTCTTTTAGTTCAGGATTTTTCATTTCGTCAAGGTTTACAGAGAAGATGAAGGAGTAGAACCGGAACATGTACGGCCGAAGCCAGACCGGCAGCTCAATCTGGTTGAACTGGCCCCAAAGCCGCGACATGGCCCGCAATGGCAAGGTCTGGTACACCAAGAACTGCCAGGGGCCAACGGGACGGACCTTGTGGCCTGAATACGTCTGTTCGTCGCCGTGTTCATGGGACTGCGAGTGCTTTCTTTGGTAGATGTGTACTCGGTAGATAGCAGCTCCCATCAACATCAGGGCTACAGTAGCCATGAGTCGCCATTTGAGATTCTGGCTTGTACTGGCCGCGGCAGCGGTGGAATAGGCTGCCCGGCGAGCGTAGCTCGGCTTGAAAAGTTTGGGTGCAGACCGAGGTATATACGCTACGCTTAAAGGATGGTGACGATATGCTACAGCAGCGGCAGCCCCAGCAGCGGCAGCTCCAGCAGTAACTCTGCCCTTTAGAATATTGTTCGACCAGCGTGTATATCCCCGGACTTTGGTCGTTCCTGACCGCGATCGGCTAAACGAAATGGGCTTGAAACGCCGAGAGCTCATAGGTTATATCTCAATGAGAATGGGGTTCCTCTTGAAAAAAGAAAGATTACGAGAAAAAAAAAAGTTCTCTCTAATTTGAATATTCCGTAAGACGTCCAGAGATAAACAATGGCCTATAGACTACGGTCTGAGCACCAAAAAGAGAGAACGAACAAACTAATAAGCTGTTGAATAAATGGTGCGGTAAGTATATGTATGTGGTTAATGAGACCGAGCCTATTCTGGAAACTAGAAGTACAGTCAGACTGGACATGGGAGTTTATGTAAGCACGGAGGGTTGCTGAGATAAGCAATGGTTTGGGCTCCTCCCAATTTCTTCTTCCCGGGCTCAACTAGAACTTGTGTTTTCAACAACCTACGAAACTCATAGATTAACCCCGGTCAGGAACTACAATCACAACATGGACACCCGTAGGACGGCAACTTCGCCGTACCGGACTCCAGACCGTTTGCAGACGCCTCGGTATCAAAGTCGATCGCTTCATGTACCTGGGTCTGCCAGATCGCCTCGATACGTGCGACCTCGTCCTGCTCCCTATACGGTCTCCAGACTTCGACACTCCAGTGCTCCTCCTAAATCCCCAGAGCCAGTTTCAACGCCTCAGAAAGAAGAACAGTCTACTCTTGCCAGTTCTATAACCCGATCTTTGTCTAAGGGCCTTAGCACCATCTTCTCTTTGGTCTCTCCATCCCGGTCACGAGGTCCTTCTGCTACACCCGACTTAGGCCGGGACACGGCACCCAAACCGCTTGCAAACTCAGATAATGACACTCCTTTATCACGACGTCTGCAGGCTTTAGAAGCCAAGGCACTTCTATCTCCCGAGAAAGTGCCTGCCGAGGAGGAAGAGGAGAGTGACCCTACTACACACAATGATCAGCCGGCAGATGATATAGATTTCTCTAGTATCCACTGGAACTCTTCTGATCCATTATCAGTAGTCGAAGCCTATAGAAAAGCTTTCCGTATCCAAGAAACTAAACGTCGTCTTTCTCGATCACCCCGGAAGGTTCATCCTCCTGTCCAGACGGAGGAGGTAATCCAAGTAAGCGAGTCTCCCCCAACCGCTGTTTTAAAGGTTTCTCAGCATGATGTTGATGAAGACGTGCAAGATTCTCGGAATATAGCTGAAATGAAAACCAAAACTCCCAAAGTTTACGCATTGACCAACACCAAAGAAAATGTCTCTAGTACCGAGGGAAACACTATAAAGACGCATACTCGATCTCGGTCCTTAATTGGCGATTATGAAAGATCGGCACCTCTTCGTCGTTCAGCAAGAATTGCAAACCGTCAAGAAAATAGGGTTGTCAAACGACAAGTCTCCGATTCCTCTGACTTGGTTCTGTCACGGAAGCGGAAAAGGGCTCCTTTGGAAACCACAGATATTCCTGAAAGCCGGCGCAAACGGCCAGGATTTTTTTCTGCAGTATTTGATGGCGATGATGATGACGATGATGATGATGAAGTAAATGGTATTGATGGTGGCTTGAATGATAAATCGGGCCAGAATAATCTTGATTCAGGGTCAAAGTCTACTACATTACTTGAGCCTCCTCCATCGCAAATCTTTAAACTAGAATTTGATTCTGCACAAGTAAATATTCCTAAACTTGCTGATTCTACTCAATCCGTCTCCGAGACTTCGATATCTAAAGACGACTCAACCACACCCACTAGCGCGAAAAAATCGGTCCGTTTCGGATCAAATACTACTTTGTCATTTGGAGAGAATTCTGAACCTAATACTATATCGCCAACCAAAACTGACTCTTCGAAGTCTGATCTGCCTACTGAATCTTCAAAACTTTCTTCTTCGGGGGTTACAGTCGACGAAAATTCTAACACCAGTAAGATATCTTCAGACGAATCCAACAAACCTAAACTATTCTCATTCAGTCAAACTGCAAACTCATCAAAAGAAAATACTCAATCTTTTGGGCCATCGAAGTCCAATGATAGTCCAGACAAGCCAATATTTTCTTTCGGGAAACAGGAAGAGAAAAATGATACTCCAGTATTCTCATTTAATAAGACTGAAGAGAAAAATGATACTCCAGTATTCTCATTTACTAAGACTGAAGAGAAAAAAGATACTCCAGTATTCTCATTTGGAAATAAATCTGAAGAGAAAAAAGATACTCCAGTATTCTCATTCGGAAATAAATCTGAAGAGAAAAAAGATACTCCAGTATTCTCATTTGGAAATAAGTCTGAAGAGAAAAAAGATACTCCAGTATTCTCATTTGGAAATAAATCTGAAGAGAAAAAAGATACTCCAGTATTCTCATTTGGAAATAAATCCGAAGAGAAAAAAGATACTCCAGTATTCTCGTTTGGAACTAAATCTGAAGAGAAAAAAGATACTCCAGCGTTTTCTTTTGGCACGAACTCTGCTTTTGGTTCTGAGACAAAATCAAACCCGAATGTCGAATCACAACCGAAACCAGTATTTAATTTTGGAAGTACTGCTGCTAATGATAGTTCATCTTCCAATATAAACCCACCATTAGGTTCAGATGAAGCAGATACACAAAATGGCGAGAATAAGAGGAAAAAGAGGAAAGAATCAAGTCTATCTGATAGTCCAGTGAAACCCAGCCTTTCCCCTGCAACCGGCCCATTTTCTTTCTCCAACACAAACACACCACAGGCACCGGCCAAAAAAACGGAGACCGTGGTACCTAACTTCAATTTCACGAAACCGGCTAGTGCAACAACGTCCGAGAAGAATGGAAGTGAATCCTCTACTAATGTACCTTTTTCATTTAGCGGAAGTAATAGTGCCTCTTCGGTTGATAATCCGTTTGGTGCATCGAAACCTGCAACTAGTGAAACAGCCACAGGCACTGGACCTGCTGAATCATCCAAGACTGGCGGTGTATTTGGTAGTACCCCGAGTTTTGGAACCGGAACCAATACTTCTGGTTTTACAAACAATGCGTTTGGAAATACAGCCACCCCTGGTGCGAGTAATGGATCATCAAGTTTATTTGGGTTTTCGCAAAATAAACCTTCTACTGGAACTGATACGGCGTTTGGACAGAGTTCAGCTACCAAAACCGAGAGTACACCTGCACCATCGTTTAGTTTTGGTGGTCTGAACAGCTCCTCATCATCTTCGTCTATTACTTCTCAACCTAAACCAGAGTCAGGGAAACCATCATTTTCTTTCACACCATCCAGTGGAGGATCTACTGGATTCGGTAACAACCCCACTCAGTTTGGATTTGGTGCTCCAGCAGCACCATCTAACCCTAGTTCGGCGAAACCAGAATCCAGTACTACGCCAGTCTTTAGCTTTGGTAATAATTCTGTGAGTACTGGCCTGCCTACTAAGCCTGGGGTCGATGGAGCTTCTGGATTCCAGCCTCAAACGAATATCTCCTTTAATTTCGGAGGGGGAACGCCAGCTTCTGACCCGGCAGCAATCTTTGGATTTGGCTCTCAGGCAAATGCTTCATCACAACCTCAAGGATTTGGCGGCTTTCAAGCAAACACCAACCCTACTACCCCGACTAATCCTGGGTTTGGGGCCTCTAGTTCATCAGGGTTTAACTTTAGTGCACCGGTTCCTGGTGCGGTTGCTAATCCGTTTGGCGGGGCAAATCCTGGCACTGGGTTTTCCAACGGTGCTGGAGCTAACCCGGCGGCCAATATTTTCCAAACTAATAATGGTGGTAACATGTTTATGGGAGGTACTGGTGCGCCTCCTCCTGGAAGAAAGATCCTACGACCTCGCACACGAAGAAGATAGGCTTGTAGACTGAAAATTGACCAAATTTATTGAATGAATGATTATGATTATGATTATGATGTTGTATTATTAGTCATCAGAGAAATCCGAGTCCTCTTTGTATTGATAGACATCACGAATAGTGGACAGACGGTCCACAAGGTCTTCTTTCTCGTCTTTGGGAAGAGAAGATTTAGTGATTATATTTTTGTAGGTATTAAGAAGTTCTCCAGTATGCGACGTTATTCCTAGATCGAGTTGGTAGTGTTGTCCAAGTGCGAATTCAGGTAAAGAAGAGACAGTCGGAGTGGGTTCAGAGATAATCACTGAAGGTGGTTTAGAAACTGGGTCTTCATGACCCCGGAAAATTGCCAAAGAGGAAAATTGTGCTGGAACTGAAGCCAAATTCATGGAATTAGTGCTACCGATTTCATATTTTTTGGAGTTAATGTTTAGCGAGATGGAGTCCACGATATTCTGATTAGTGTTTCTAACCAAAACTGAGATTAATTGATCAAGATTAACCCTACCATGACGTAATCGTGCTGATACTGTGGCAGTTTCAAAACATGTAGCATATAATGCCCCCAAATGCCATAGAGATTTGGAATCGAAGGTATTGGTAGCAGTAGTAGCAGCAGAAGGAGGAGACAAAGGGAGATATAATGTAGATAGAGAGGATAGTTCTAGAGTAGTTAAGGCCCGAGAAACCTTTTCTTTCGGAGACAAAGTTTTAAAGGACGATTCCAGGCCGAAGATCATAACAGGAGTCTTGCGTATATAATCGTCCTTTATATCCAATAAAGCCGAGCTGGCCAATCCACCCCAGGCAGAATCAGTATCAGTGGAGAGGGTAATTCCCGAAACAGTATCACATTCCTCTACATATTTTCTAAATGCCTCCTCGAAATTAAGATCGGAGGCTGTGGTTTGCTTATACTCTTCCACGCCCATATGGTAGTATTGAAACGCTGCACTAGAATTTTCTCCCCGCAGTTTTCCTCGAGGAAAAAGCACTGGATCGTATTCCCAGTTAGGAATAGTGAAATAAGACCGAGGATGCCAAAACACTCGGCAATAATCAGACCAATATTGGGTAGTACTGGTTGACAGCATCTGAGAGGTTTCAGTACCGGTAGCCAGATGTTGAACATAAGTAGAGGTTTTTTTCAGCGGTAGTTCTATTTTCTCGACGCCAGCGTTCCATTCCGGTTGATCATTGTATACATCAGAATAAAGCTCGTTATATTGTCCGAGGGAACCCCAGCCTCCTCTCATATCCCATAAAAGAGCTCGAGGAGTGAAAGTTTCAGAGGATTTCGACACGCCGGGGCGAAAACTGCAGTAAGGATCGATATTGGATGGATGTTTAAAATCATAAGAGAAATAGGATTCTTGTGCATTGTAAAAATGGGTAGTTAAATGATTCGATTTAGCTGAAAATGACAGGTGGATGATCTCGCCCATTACTTTAAGTGAGGATGGAAGATAGAGTTTCGCGGGTCGAGTTTGGAGTCTCCCTCGGTAACAAACCTTCCTTCTTGTTCCTGTACGGTATAGAGATGGCTTCTCCAGTATCGATTGAATTGGTTACTGAAGCGGCTGAATTGAATGCTAAGCAACACCCGCCAAGTAAAGAAAAGCTAGACGCGTTAATCGCCGAGGCTGATAAGGCTTATGGTTTGAAGGAGTACGAGAAAGCAGTGGATGTATATGCCGATGCGTGTGAGGTGAATATGGAGCTGTATAAACAGGACGATCCTGATCTACTTTTCAAATATGGGAAAGCCTTGTTTAGTAGCGCGGTGGCCAATGCTCAAGTATTAGGTGGAGTGGATCCTGTTGTCGCGGAAGAGGAGGAAGATGACGATAGCGCTACTCCTGCTACCTCGAAGGGGGTTTTCCAATTCGACGGGGCGCCCATCGATGTAGATGATGAGAATGACAAGGAGAAAACCGAGGTGGAAGATACTAATGGAGAAGCAAATGGCGAAGGCGTGGAGCCCAGGACTGAAGCTGGTTCAGGAGGAGAGGAGGAAGAGGAAGAGGAAGTAACTAGTGATGATTTCGAGGAAGCATGGACGATCTTGGATCTTACCCGCACTCTTTATGAAAAGAAACTTTCTGAAGTGTCAGATAAAGGCAAAGAATCTGAAACAGAAATCAGTGAAGACGAAAAAAGTACTATTCTCAAACTCTCTGATACTCACGATTTACTGGGCGAACTCAGTTTAGAGACCGACCAGTTTGGGCAAGCAGCTACTGAACTAAAGAAAGCGTTGGAACTGCGTCAAAGATTATTTTCTGAACATGACCCGGAAATCTCTGAACTGCATTACAAGTTGTCTTTGGCCTTAGAGTACCATTCAGAAGATCCTACCCACCAAGCCGAAGCCATTACTGAACTGGAGAAAGCTATAGCCGGAGTGAAACAGCAGATCGAAAATGGAACCAATAAAGATAAAGAGATTCTCAGTGATCTGCAAAGTCGACTGAAAGATCTAAAGTCAGGAAAGTCAGGTGCCGGCCAAGAACAGTTCTCGGAGTCGGCCCAGAAGGATATTAAGGCCAAACTCATGGCTTCTTTAGCTGGTGCTAACGATTTATCGAACCTGGTTCGAAAACGTCGATCTGGTGAAGAAGATTCAGGACGCGAGAAACGTCAAAAACCTTAATTGTTCGTATTATATTATCTGACTATTTAGCACAAATTGATTGTACTTATTATACTAATAAGCTTTTGTAACTTGCGTATCGACAACACTCCTGGGCAGCCACCAGACCAAACCACAAAAACAGGAGGCAGTGTATGTAAACCCGTGGATTTGTAACTCAATTGTTTTATTTGTGGTCTATACATTTTGGTCTATACATTATACGGGAGATCTCCTGGATCAACATTGAGTCCAAGAATGGCTGTTAGTCGCAACTATAAAGTCATTTTACTCGCTTTAGTCGGTATAAGTTTAATATGGTACACGTTAACTAATCGATTTTATATCAAAGTCGAGAATTCAAATTCACTTGCGGCCGATATCGCCGCTTCAGATCAACTCAGTGAATGTGTATCGTTTTCCCAGTACCAATCCATGGACACCCGCCAGGAGGTGTTTGGGGTACCTATGGTCACTAGTCAGACTCGTACTAGAAACCATTTGATTATTATTGCTGCTCACACGATCTGGAACGGGGGACGCAGTAATGGTGCTGATGAAAATGAATGGGTTTTGCATTCCTATCAGCATGGCCAAACCGGTACATTTTTGAAACACTTGGAAACTGGCCTGGAGATGCTTAAAAAGAATAGTCAGGCTACTTTGATAATCTCCGGTGGCCAAACCCATAAATCTTCCGGCCCATTATCGGAAGCCCAGTCTTATGTGAATCTCGCTCGGGCGCGAGGGCTGCTGGATCAGGAAATGATGGATAGAATCACTACAGAGGAGTTTGCATTGGACAGCTTTGATAATCTGCTATATTCTATCTGTCGTTTCTACGAATTCGAGAGACACTATCCAGAATCAATCGAGGTCATCGGGTTTGAGTTCAAAAGACACCGGTTTCTAAATCTCCACCGCAAAGCTATACGGTTTCCCCACGATCGCATATCCTACATTGGAATCGATCCACCGAATTTAGATCCCAGTGCGATCGAGGGAGAGCTCAATAACTCGGTAAAACCCTTCGAACAAGACCTCTATGCTTGTCACGACCCCAGTTTGCTGCACAAGAAAGCCGATCGCAACCCGTTCCGGCGATTCCCTTCGTATCATGCTTCCAATCCACAATTAAGCGGACTATTTGCTTACTGCAGTCCCGCTGGCGAAGTCTACTCTGGATCCTTACCCTGGGACTAGACCGGGGGCAGTCCTACTACATGTCCGCTACTATGGCTATTACTGTTATAAGTCATTAATATTGGTTAATACCTTTTCATTATATTTGCATCCAACCTGCGAGCATCAAAATTGATCGGATTCAAATGTTTGGGCTGGACTTCCCTTTTATCGGCCAATCGAAGGTACGAAAGACGGAATTGTTCACATTGAGGCGATTTCGGACCAAAAGACGCCCAACAGTTCAGTAATTGCTGCATAGCCACAATAGTTGGATCGGCTGCCGAGCGAGAATATTTATCCTTGACTTTTATCCGTTTAAAAACGGGCGCTAATGACTTTTTCGGCATAGTGTGTGGTACTCGGCACAATTGGACAATGTGGGAAGAAATTTGGTGGGAACGACGTGTTTGGTTGCTAGGAAGGCTAGGGTCTCTATTTGTTCGCAGAACTCCGAAACAAGGAACATCCTAGGATTTCAAAAGCCCAGTTCAGGCACTTCCATTTATTCTAAAATTCTTGGTGACAAGTCCATATATTTTTTTTTTTTACTTCTTTCTTTTTTCATTTACCGTTGGCTCACTTATTAATAATTATCGGATGGAAATAAAATTGGTGGGTAGATTCAGTAAAAGCTCGGCATAGTTTCGGTCTTGGCATTCTACCTCTGAGTCTCCAAATTCCAGGAAATGAGGTTTATTGCAGTATAGCTGGTGATAATTTTAAAGGAAGATCTTGATCTAATACTCAATTCGGTCTATAAGCCAACGAGTACTGAATAGTATTGAAAGATAAGCATATCAGATTTATTCAAGTACTAGAATACCGACATAGACGCTCCATTTACCGCATCTATGAGCTGGCTGTCTTTATCTTATTATTGGCAAACAAAGTTTCAGTGGTATATTGACATTCCACCCACCGCCAACACGTGTAAATAAGCTATGAAACTGCGTGAGATTAACGACAGGCTCGAGAACGTTAATTAAAAATAAAGTTAATATTCTCTCGTTTAATAAAGCACTATTGACTCAACTGACTGGGGCGATATAATCTAGACATCGTTTCATCAGATTCATCCAGTGGACTTTAAAGTGTTACTACCTGTATTAACATACAGTAACAAATAATCTTTGACTGGTTTGTATATAAGAGATTTCTAGCCCCGAAAAAACTATCTACTGGCTTCGGTGTTTGACGATCAAGTTCCTGAACTCTAAAATCTAAAAAGTTTTGAGTCGGGGCAGGTGATTACTTATTACATCAGACACTAAAATGTGCGGTTACCGCACAAAGAACAAAGTTCTACTTCTAATAAATCAGATTCAATAAGTAAAATTATAATAGAGATAGCAAAAGCAAAAACAGAAAAAAACACAAACAAAATTGAACAAGTCCAGGCTGGACTGCAAAGAACTCTGGTTCGTTAGTACATGGACTCTTTCCTACCTAGGCAGGGCCCTGACGCAGATCAGTTCATCCAAGAGAGAACCGGGGTATAGGTATACATTGCAGTATGTGCGAATGACAGAGAAGTTCTAAACATATAACGAGACAAAGAAAAAGATAAGCAAAATTAATTAGGTACATGGTAGTCAAGGTCGCATTAATCTACCGATTAGCAGGTGAAAGCAACGGGTGGTGGTGAAGCTTATTTCTGAGCCTCTACATCGGCAACAGGAGCAGCAGCCGGTTGTTCAGCGGTATCAAGTTCGCCGCCTTCTTCTGCTTTAGTAGCAGCGGGTTCTGGGGCAGAAGAAGATACTGCAGTAGTAGAGAAAGCAGATGCAGGAGCGCGACCTTGCCATGCAGAAGGTCCGGAATTACCAAAGCCATAGAAGCTGGCGTGCTCAGTGGCCTGTTCAACGGAACGAGTACGGATATAGCAAAGCAGATCAGTGATCATTAATTGCATAACCAATGCCCAAGCAACGGCACCCATAGCAGCAGAGGCTTTAGCGGTCTTGGTAGGCTCCCAGTCGGTCAAATCGCCCCATTCAGCAGCTTGGGCAATCCAAGAAGCAAACCACCAAATAGAGAGTCCAACTTCAATAATAACAAAGGCCAGATCATAAAGAATCTTGGGGAAGAACCAAATAGAAAGCAATTCGTAAGAAATGAACACCAGAGTACATACAGCCACAGCCACCGCGTTGCCGTCAGAACCAGTTTCCAAATCATATGTAAAACGGAAATAACCATACACTGTCACAGTACTGTTGGCAATTGTCGCAGCACTCAGCGACATAACCAGGATAGCAAACACTAACAGCGCCAGGCGGAAGTAAATATTAACAGAGAATAACATGGTGGTATCAAAGGTAAGGTTAAAGAACAGGGAAGAAATAGCGGAGTGTACTTAGTCTTGGCCTTTTTATACTGTGAATGAGTCCAGGGTCGCTGAACTCATGTTGGCCGTTCTTATTCGTTGACTTTAAAAAGTGAAACCTTATTTAGTTAAGCTTTAAATCTTAATTTGGTCTAGTTTATCTACCTGATTATTGGGAATGTAGAGGAATCGAGAAGATATTATACTAGCTTTCTACCGATAATTCAATTTCAGTGTGCGGAAAATAGTAAAGCCTTGCTAATTTGATTCAAAGAAAAGTTCAATATAATTACCTAGTACTGTCCTGGGCGAAATAGGTTAAGTAGATTCAAGGAAACCCTATTTATGAGTTATATACTCTTTTGGTCGGTTCTTTTTGATCGTTGTTCTTTCGCCCAGCAGGATTTTCCGCATATTTCATTATTTTCTAAGTCCTTAATTCGATCTGTTCTTTCATTGTTAAGTGCCAAATCCCATCAATGTAGAATTAAGTTTTAGAAGATATATACTGTTGTCCTTGGCGTATTACCGGAAAATAGCACTATATCTCATGACGTTTTCTGTCACTTAGTAAGTACCATCCAAACATAAGCTTATTAAACAACAACAAAAAAAAAAAAAAAAAAAAAAAAAAAAAAGAAAAACAACGAATATTATATTAAATTATATGAATAGTGCTAATAAACGATTATGGAGAAAGTTGTTTAAGCAACTTTCCGCGATCGGTGGCAGAAAGTCGCTTGAGTTCAAACATCAGGCGATCTAGGCGATCGTTGCACAAATCATCGATCTTGGCTTGTAAGCTGCGCTCATTATCTCGGAACCATTCCACCACTTTCCGGTCGTCTTCACTGATATCTTTGGGAATCCAGGACTTCAACTGCGCTACACACTCCACTCGACTAGCATTGCCTTGCTTTCCAGAAACAATCTTCTGGTACGTATACTCCTCCAAGAGTCGTCTTTGCACACGCCAGTAGAAGAATCGACGACAAGTTCGCAGTTCTAACTCTTCCCGAATCGCATTTTTGGCCTTCATTCGCGCAGATCGATCGTGCAAATCGGCAAAGTGCAAGGCTACCTGCTGATAAATCGGCAATAGCTGTTGCTCCCGCTCCGCAATCTGATTTTTAAGTTCCTCGGTTTCTTCAGGAGTAAGATGGTTATGCTCAAGTCTATCCTTCAATGTGGCATACTCGCTATCCAACCGAATCATCACCGAGCCTTTGATTTTATCAGGCCGGAACTTGATACCAACCATTCCTTCAGGTTCTAAAACTCCAGCACGAGACTCTTTGTCTGCATACATCTCCATAAAATCAGGGCTAATAGACGGATCAATCACAACCCAGGATCCTCCCCTAAGTTCACCGTGGGGTGGAATGTACACGAAAATAGGCTGTTTATACTCAACCAAAGCATCAACAATATACGAGCCAAACTTAAGCACTTCATTGTACATATCTCGCTGACCTCCCGAAAATCCACGCCAGTTAGCGAGTATCATAAGCGGTAGCTGCTCTCCGTGGTTGAAATCCTGAATAGCTTGGGCAGTCTTAAAGGCCGAGTTAGGGTACCAAACTTGACCCGCTTCTAAGACAACTTGCTCGGTGGAATCTTGATTCGCAGGATCAGCAGGAATGATATTCTCAATACTTCTAACCTCAACACCGATCACACCAAATGGAATGCCGCCGAGTCGGGCCCGACCCACAACCACAGTACGGGCCCATCCAGATAGAGTTTCTTGGAATGAACCCTTATCGAAAATACCGTACTGGTATCCATCATCAGTAGCACAACCCTCAATAAGGTGACGCACATCATACACTCCAGCAGGGGGGTAAAACGTAACATCTCGATCCCAAGAATCAGATGACGGCAATACCGGAACCGGCTCTCCACGTTGGGTAGGAACATACGATAGCCATTCAACGATTTTTTGCACACCAGCCATATCGTTATTCACAGTCAAGTGAGATACACCATTTCGATACATAATCTGAGTCCCGCCTAATTGCAAATTGGATCCATAAACATCTCGTCCTAGTAATTTGTTAATGGCTGCAGCACCAGTAAGAATAATCGGCTGTCCTTCTACTTGAATTGCACGCTGTCCTAAACGAACCAAGTAAGCACCAATACCAACTGATCGACAAGTAATTAAAGTGATCGTGAAAATGTCCTCATAGGCTCGAGATGTAGCTCCAGCAATAAGTCCAGATCCTTTCAAACACTCCACACCTAGTCCATCCTGGCGACCAATCACGGTCAGAATCTTATAACGAGTTTCACCTTCTTCAACAATTTCTTCAGTCAAAACTACCTTATCAATACCATACGTATGATCCACGTGTTCTTTCACCTCTGGGGTCAAATAAAGATACTTGAATCCCGCACTAGGATTTGAGGGATCGTTCCAGGCAACTGAAAACAATGGAACCAATTCATCGGCAATACCTATGCGAGCCCCAGAATTAGCAGACAGGTATATACGTGGTAAACCCAATTTGCGTGCAAGTTCAGTGACTTTAAAGAAGAACATATCCTCAGCCGGTCCGAATGACCCAATCTGGAAAGTAATATCATTAGCCACAATAATAAACTTGCGACCTTCAGGGCATTCTGGGGTTTTAGCAGTAACCATCCAAGCAACCATTCCACAAGTATTAGCACCAGGTTCACGCTTGATTTCAGATAGTTCACCCGTTTCGTTTAAAATAAGCTCCACAGCAGTAAAACAGTCAGCCGGGGCACTGTTCTCCTTGCCAGTAGCTTTGGTCCAGGAATCAATAATAGACTGACGGAAGAGTTCGGGAAAATCATACACAAAAGTTGTACCCATCACATGAGCTCTGTAACGTTTTGGCTGTAACCATTCTTTAACCGGATAAGGGGTATGAATTGGGCGCAAGTGCATTGCTCCAGGAGTTGCATCCATAGACCGGAAAATCCACTGGTCATCTTCGGTTTTGGCTTCCATATATAACTCAGTATGGACAATATGACCATAAACGTTGTCGATAACGGCTCGCATAGGGTAAGAAACCCCACTGGCTTCATCACGACACATAATACGAATCTCGGCTCCAGTAACACGAAGACGCCATAAGCGAGTACCAAATCGCTCCAAAAAGCCACCTAATGCTGCTTTAACGTCATCCGGGGTAACAGGAAATCCAGGAGCAAAATGAATGAAAATATGATTCATATCGGTGTTATCAACACCAACAATATCAAGTGTATCGAGAATATCTCCCACCAATCGATTCGTCTCGGAAATCAAATACTCCTGAGGTGGGACATCATCGCTGATCTGGCCAGCACGAACCACGGCTCGCACAAAAAACCGATTATCAGACTGGTTGTCTTTGCCTTCTGCACGATACACGTGAATGTTGTGGTTGTCAGTGTGAATAGCCTCAACATTAAAGTTTGATAAACGATCAAGTTCAAGCTGGAAAGCAAGAGCCGGTTCAATATGTCGAATACTTTGATCTTCAACATAAGCAGGGCCACGGAAAGTGAAGTAGACGGGATAAGATCCATCATCATGACCACATACAAAAGTAACTCGGCGAACCATATGAGCAATTAATTCTTCGCGAGCTTCTTCGATAGCATTCTTGAATTCGGCAGCAAGATTATCGTCGCTCAATCCTTCAGTGCTGGGAAGGAGAATATTTACCACGTTCATTAGTCGTTCTTCCTTATCATTCGAGACAGAACCATTAGGACGTCTACGGGCATCTAGGGCTCGTGATACCCCGCGAGACACACCAAGACTGAGTCCTGCCGATGGTAAGGACTCAACTGTGCGAGAAAGAGCTTCAGGTAGATCATCAATACTAGGACACGAGCCACAGGCACCATATCTTGTGGGTTCAGTCTGGTTAGGAGAAACAATGAAGCTCATATCAGAGACTGAAATAGTACGACCTAGTGCACTGGTGCTTTGTTGAGCCGAAGCAGAATTATTGACTGCATCAACTCCGGGGATCATATGAAATTTCCAATACACCACTGGTGGAGCATCGCCGTCTAGATTATAATGTAGATCATATACCTCATATGCCCGGTAGGCACGACGAGCATAAACTTCAAGAGCAGCAAGAGTCAAGTAAGGGTCTTTGTTACTGAAAAACAGAGATAAAACATCAAATACAGAAAACTGAGAATCGATTACTTCGCGTATAACGGCCAAATTAGGGGTACGACGTTCGGACCCGATTTTACCATAATGAGTGGGAACGACAGAAGCGTATAGAATATGCTCCAATTGGTCAGCACGTTCTTTCAATGACGGTAAAGAGGACTGAATCAGAACCTCGCGAGCCTTAAGAACAACCTTAGCCGTTCCGCGGGACTCTAATTCAGTCAGCTTCTTCAAAGAAGGGCGGAAGTAGCGACTAATATCAGATGATGGACAACGGTCGACAATTTCTGAAAGAATAGCAAAAATTAGACTATTCTTCGCGCCTACTCGAATATGAGACTGGACAATAGTGACCACTTCAGCAAGATTGTCCTTATGTTCATCACGGAGCGAAAGAATGGCATGCTCAGTGCGCAAATTGGCTCCACTGAATAGTCTTTCTGTGTCGTAATACTTCTCTAGAAGAGAACATATGACGTTATATGAATGGACAGTGAGTCCATTAACAAACTTTTGAGCAGTTTCACGGAGAGGAGCAATGGTGGACGACAGCATGGGGGCGTCTTTCGGGTCAACTTCCTTCAACGCCTTTTCGAACGCTTTTAATATAACCTTAGAGGGGAAATCGGCATGACGGGATTTAGCCTTATCGACTATATCTTCAAGCTGAGCGTCAAGTTTGGGAGGTAAGCGGGACTTTACGGCGGAAAAGTCCTGGCGCCATAAAGAGTAGGGGAGTTCTGGATCTTCCATGATATCCATCAATGACTTTAATGTCTGGCGCATGATGATGGCGTTGTCGTAGCCATCTAATATATCCATTAAGACTTTAACCAAAGATGCGAACTTTTGCGCGATCTTGTTCCCGACCATCATTGGTGGGCCGAATGATGCTGGGATCTGGCCTTCGAAGGGATGGGCATGCTTAACTTTAGAGGCATCATCCAATGTCAAGATACCTAGAATATCGCCAGCTTCTAAGGTTGCACCGGGCTGTTTAATCAGCTGAACAATACCGTCTTCTTGGGCAATTAATGGCATGTACATTTTCATGACTTCTACCTCGGCAAACGCCTGTCCAGCACTAACATGGTCACCATTCTCCACAAGATATTTGACAAGCTTACCAGGAGAAGGGGTGCGTAGCTGGGTAGGATCATTTTCCTGCTCCAGCATGCAGGTCTTTCCATCCACCGATAACCTGAGAGCTCCGACATCTTCTTTCCAATATACATTATGAGACTTTCCATCAAGCGAGATTAATAGACCGCCATCAGAAAGTTCGCGAACACCAACCTGGCACTTGGACCCATTAATGAAAATATGATAGGAGTCAGCAGAGGCTTGAGTAGCAGTAAACTTAAATTTGGTTCCTTCGTATATGAAATCAACATGCAAGACTGTGCGTAAGGTGGATGAAGCAGGAACTTGACCTTTCTCAAGCGATTGTATGTACTCCAAGGTAGTATTCCGAGTTTCTATAGAGGCTTTTGTGGCTGCCCCGCATAAAACTGCCAACATAGGATCAGGTCGTTCAGCAGTTAATCGATGGCTAATTAACTCATCCAGCCAGCCAGTAGTAATTTTATTTTCCTCGAACGCGGGTGTTTCAAGCAATTTAATTAGATATTCAACAGTAGTACGGAAATCGCCGCGAATCGATAATTCCTTCAGTGCCACAACCATATTCTTGCGACTTGCAGAACGATTTTCCCCAAATGCAAAAATGTGGCCAAACTGGGAATCGGAAAATGAATGAATACCACCAGAACTTCCGACAGAGAAGTAACCCCAGACATGAGTGGAGGATCTGAAGTTCAATTCGTGCATCTGGCCGGAAGATGGTTTGAATCCTTCCCCTGGGTCTTCCGAGGTGATTCGACAGGCCGTGGTATGGCCTAAAGGACGTGGTCGGCGTTGAGTTTTCAAGGACTCCTCGGTAGAAAAGTCGAAATCGATTTCACTGCTGGTGTTTGGTTCGACGCCGTAAAGCTGCCGGATATCACGGATACGATGTAAGGGGATACCCATGGCGATTTGGAGCTGAGCCGCGGGTAAGTTAACGCCGGTTACCATTTCAGTAGTGGGATGCTCCACTTGTAAACGAGGGTTCAGTTCTAAGAAGTAGAACTTGTCGTCTGCATGAGAATATAGATACTCCACCGTACCAGCCGAGACATATCCGACCAAACGACCAAGACGAACTGCTGCCTTCTCCATCTCAGTGAAGGTTTCTGGATTAGCAATAGTGACTGGGGCTTCTTCGATGATTTTCTGGTGTCGGCGCTGAACAGAGCAGTCGCGACCGAACAAAGAGATGTTGTTGCCATATTGGTCAGCCAGTAATTGCACCTCCAAATGTCGAGCGTTTCCGGCTAATTTCATGACAAATATCGGAGAGCCTGGAACCTCATTAGCGACTTGGTGATAGAGAGAAACAAACGAATCGGCATCATCGACTTTACGGATACCTTTACCACCACCACCTTCGGAGGCCTTAATCATCACCGGAAAGCCGATCTGGATGGCCTTTTCTAGACCGTGTTCCGCAGATGCGCAACAGCCCTGGGCGTAAACCTCATCTTCAACAGATACAATACCTGAGGAATCGATCTGTACAGATTCGACGCCGGTACCGGACCAAGGAATGCACGGGACCTTGGCATGCTGTGCAACGATAGTAGAGGAGATTTTGTCGCCAAGAGATCGCATTGCGGATCCGGGAGGACCTATAAATACTATTTTGGAGGGAGAAGCAGCCAGGGCTTCAGGGAGCAACGGATTCTCCGAGGCATGGCCCCAGCCTGCCCACACCGCATCAGCACGAGTACGTTCAGCCACATCGACGATGAGATCGACATTGGCGTAGTTATTGTTGTTTGTGCCACCAGGAACCTCGACATATTGATCTGCCATGCGGATATACTCCGCGTTGGCTTTTAGGTCTTCTGGGGTGGCCATGACTGTGAATGAGATGGCTCTCTCATTACCGAAAGTCTCATAGGCCCATTTGCGAACCGAGCGGATCTCCTTGACAGCGGCAATGCCGTTGTTGGCTATTAAAACCGACCGAATGACAGTGTGTCCGCCATGCTCTTTCACGAAATCCCTGACATCCGATGAAGCAGCGGTGTCAACAGAATTGAGGCCAAAGAAGTGCGGAGCCAATTTGGCGTGGTCGTACTTTGATCCAGACATGTAGAACGGAGATTATAGAGAATATAGGAAGGTAGAACAATCAGGAACCAAAAAGAAAATCAGGTATAGACGTCCCCTGAAGAAAAAATCTTTTTGCTGATATGTAAGAGGACGGGTTAGGATAAGGGAGAAATCGCCGGGTTTAGCAGGAGTATTATATGCCAGGAAATTGTTGGGGCCAGCAAGAGCAAAAAACTTAATTGCTGGTTTAGGATTCCAGATCGCGAGCGTGCGCCAACAGGTTTTCGGGGGCTTTGGACTACAGAATGTACAAGAAACCAGTTTTGGAGAACCGGATTATATTTATATCTACAGCCAAAAGTTTTTGAAAAAAAGTAATACGAAGTTTTACCGGGCAGATCAGAAGCTGCGGGCTGCCGAATAGTGTAAGCGCGCGCTGGGAAGATCGATCTGCTGTGTTGGGAAAGAGTAAGCGCCAGGTGTATCACTGATGGTCCTGGTCTGGAGACAACTGAAGTAAGTTCATATGTCACAAGGCAAGAGTCATGCCAGATAAGCTACCATACAAATCACAATATAAATAGTGAATTTCTTGTGTACGGATAATCTGGTCAGCCACTGGAATGGCAGGCACCCCTGTTGTAATTACCGCTTGACATGGTAGAAAGCTTCCAGCAAACCTTATTTCAGCCAGTAGAACAAGTGTTCCCCAGTTTTTCCACGCTTACTTGCCGACCCTGTAGCTATAACTCCCAGTTGCTCGCATCCTTGATCCTGGTTTCTTGGGCCAAATTCCCAATCCGCTACCTCCCAAAAAACCGCAGAAGAGCAGTTTAAGCCTAGAAGCTTTATAGTAGTATTTTCATTCTCTTTCGGCCAGGGATGTCGCGCCGGTTACAGTCTCGCAATCAGTCGCGAATCCAATCATCAATCAGCGATGAAACTGAAGCGGTTTCTTGGAAACGCATAAAAGTCCGCGTGTCAGACGGCCCCGATAAAGAAACCCCGGGCTACATTACCGTGAAATGGGTTCCGATCGACCCAGCTGCGGAATCCGATGCTATTGTGGCATTTGGAGACGACGAGGATAAATTAAAACTAATCTATAATACTCTTCCTGGCGTGGAAGAAACTGCAGATGAACCCAGTGGCCCGTCTGCAGATACTGCTGAGTTCAGGGGTGCGTTGGGCGTAGGACAAGAAGCTATTCCGGGACTTTCAGCATCGACGGACGCGGCTAAGGCCGACAGTAAACCGGAAAAAGAACCAAACAACTCACAAGATTCTAAACCAGTCCCTGGGTCGGATTCTGTTAAGGCTGAGCCTGAGCCTGAGCCTGAGCCCCAGCCAGAGGTCCAGGTCCAGCCAGCAGGAGAAGGCGCTGACACAACAAACCCAGCTGCTCCGGTGACTAACGACGACGCCATGGACGTAGACACCAACCCTGACGCAGCTCAGGTGGCCCCGATTTCAGCTCCTAGTGTATCTATAACAGCCAAGGATACTCTGCAACCGGCTCTGGATGCGACAGACTCGGTAGTAGCAGAATCTACCCCTATCGACAGTCCAACGGACCGAACTGACCGATCGCTAACCAGTGAACCTACGCAGTCCGTGGTTCCTGAGTCCACAGTCGACCGCACACTGGCTGACTCGACTACTCAATCCGCAGCTAGTTGAACTTGGGCCGTTTAATATCCGTTCTTTTCCTCTTTCAGGACATAGAAGGGTTCTAGCTGAGTCTTCTGGCCATGGCTGCTGTTGCAAACGGGTTGGCCCGTAATGATATATTGTTTTCGTCGCAGAGGAACTTCAATGATAGCGTACACACATCTATTATCTTATCGAGCTTTAAAGCCTCTTGAGGTAACTGCTGCTTCGCTAGCAATGCACCAATTAACATTTTCCAATAGTACAATTGTAACGAGACCTCCATTCCCTTGACAATATCGGTGCTTGGAGCTAGACCGTCAATAGCGTCTTCTCCCGCATCACTAATTTTTTGTAGCTCTCTAGTTAGAGACTCGTAGTCGCCAAAGGGGAAAATATGCAGTTTGTTAAGCGACATTCCGATCATCAGCCTGAGCCCCGCTATACGGTTTTCTAACCAGTCCCTCTGAACGTCGCTGCTTGGCAACTGGGCGCGACGAGAAAATACTGCTGCAACGGCTTTAGCCGTCACTTCCATTGTACGGTAAGCGGCCGGGGTGACAGCAAGTCCTATGAAAGCAAATCCATCTTTCCCGACCGGGAAAGTCGACAGATACAAATCGCGAATATGGCCCATATCATCGCTTGGTTGGCAGATTTCGGGTGAAATGTGGGGGATTGCCGGCAAATATCCCGTACAGAACATGAGAATATCGTACTGGGATATCGTTCCGTCGGTGAAAACCACTTTATCACCGTCAATGCGACTTATAGCTGGTCTGTGGATCAAGATCCCCGGCAGTTGACAAGCGGTCTGGAACCATGGGTAGTACCACTGATTGCTTCGTCTGGACAGGTGCAGGGTACTACAATAGGGCAACATATCTCGCACAAAGTCTACTGCCGATACAGAGTTACCGATAATCAAAACTCGTTTACCAATATACTTTGAGGTGTCAGCTCTGTAATTGATAGAGTGCTGAATTTCCCCTTTGAAATCAGATATGCCCGGATACAGGGGAATTCGCGGCGCATAAGCGATACCGCCAGCCTGGATCACAAAATCAAAATGCTCAGAATGGCGAGACACCACTTGTCTATAGGAATCTAGAAGCGAATAATAGACATCATACCCGCCTCGAGCCGGTTCCACCCAATCCACCCGAGTGCTGTATAGCATGCGGGCATGCACATCAGAAGCTAATCGTTCTAGATATTCAGCCACCTCATGGCGATGCCGAAATGGATAAAGCCGCAGATCTTCTTCTTTTTTATACTTCGGATCATATGAAAACGACATGAATTGATAAGGCACATTGGTATATAAGCTATTATATATTCCCCCGGCATAGAGCGGACTGGCATCATAGGTCTCATTCAAAGTGAAATCTCTCCGTTCTACCCACACAGGTTTCTGCTGTCGTAAAATATCTTCTATTCTTTTAAACCCTCGAATAAAATCAAGATCCAGTAATTTCCGGTCGTCCCCGGTCCATAACCCCCCAGGACCAGGTTTGCGATCGAAAACGGTTGGCTCCAACCCAACTTGAATAAGCTCATGAGCCGCAACCAGGCCAGCTGGACCAGCTCCGATAATTGCAACTTTCTTAACCACCGGTAGCCCCATTATAGGAAAGAGAGAAAAAACTGCTGGAAATAACTAAAAAAGTAGCTAATGTATAAATTTTCGCCCAGGTAAACTTAATCTATCGAAAGAAATGGGTGTTCCAGTTGGTTAAAGAAGTACTGGAAAAGTATTCATGGAAATGGGAGCGATCGATAAGCATGAAAGATTCATAGGGAATATAGGGGACCAGCACTCGACGTTTGTAAGAAATTAATAACCACATTCCAAACAGAACACTCTGTAAATTAATTAACTGGAAGCTGGTGGACCAGTAGGCGAACGAGAGGATGTAGGAGATTCGGATTTTTTGGTGACGAAGTTTTGAAAAAAGCTAGAGAGTGCTTCTCTACTCTCTCTGTCTGCTGGTAAACCGGTTCGAGACGATATACGGGACCCCGTGCCTTTACGATGCAATGGGGTTTCTGGTAAAGTTGAAGAAGGTCCTCCAGATACTTTTGGCAAAAAAGTCGTACCGGGAGTGATATCTGATGGGGTGGAGTTGTTTGAGATATTGTTATGGGCTGAAGGAGAATCAGAGGAGGACTGGGAGAGCATCATGGTTTTGAGGTTTTTTAGAAACTCTTGTTCAGGAATCAAGTCGATGGTGGGTTCAGGATTAATCGATGGCGATTCAGGCCACATGGACTGGAGAAACTCGCGGTACTTCTCAATTAGAGACTGGGCATGGTCCTGGTAGTTATCTGAGGTGACGATCTGAGTCAAGGCGTCGTTATAGAACTGGAAGGGAAAACTACTGGATAAAACACTAAGTTTAGCAGTAGAATCCCATCCCAGAGGAACAATAATCGAGTCTAGATCGGAAACACTAGGCTGTAAGTCCTCGATCGAATTCAAGTTTTTAGTATTGGTGATGAGGGCCCGCATGTACCCGCCAAAGAGCTTTGCGTGGGCAGGAACCGCCATCACAAACCCGGCCATACGCAGAGCCAGTAGCCGTAAAAAGGCCTGTAAATAATCTAGCTGAGTGGCTCGCCAGGAGTATTGAGACTTAAGTTCATGGAACTGTCCTGAGTCTGTGACGATAATGCCGGTTAAAGCTCCGGTGCACAAGGGGGTTTCATTAACGATCGTGTCAGACAATGGCACTTCTTGCACATCCAACTCTGATATAGACCATGTCTGAAACAATCTGCGAATCTGGTCTTGGTTTGGTTGCTGGAGATCGCGGTTAAGCATGTACTGGTAGGCAAACCGAGACCACTGACTAACGTCCCGGGCCCAATTGGGCAGACAAGACCAATCGCAGAGCAGTAGAAAATAAACTGAGCTGGTATTAATAAATTGGGGTAATGCACTATAGAATTCAGCCGGTCCCGGTGCAGAATAGATATGGAGAGTGTACTCCAATTCTGTGGTGGAGTCAGTATATGAAACTGAAACGTAGCCCAAAGCCGGCCCCAGGGCAGGCTGTGAGCTAGACTTTTTTGTATCCTTTAGTACTTTAAGCAAATTGCGAATCACGAGTTCATGGGCAGATTGGGGTCCCCCACCAAGAATGATCGATATGGAGATCGGTTGGGGGGGCATTGGAGCAGACTCCAAGATTTGGCGAAACATAATGACCCGGCACCAATATGCCTTTACCAAAGAGTAATAATACTGTTATTAGTATTCTTTCTAGGCTCCGCCGAGCTTTTGGTGGAATTGAGAGGGTGAACAGTAGTGGTAATTAGCAGGGAGCTGAAACTCGATGTTTGGGAATTCCACTCTCCTTTGTATACCTTCATATATATATTAATACCATAATCCAGAACAACCCTTGGCTTGGTCATGAATCTCCACCAGCCAATTCAAGCCAGTCACAAGAACCCAGTGTTATTATCTGCATCGTTTAATCAGGATCAGGGATGTTTTGCTTTAGCGCACGAATCTGGCTTTCGGGTCTACTCCACCGACCCCATGGAACCGCGGGTCCGTCGAGACTTTCCTGATGGAGGCGGGATTGGTATGGTGCAAATGCTGTATCGCACAAATTACCTTGCTCTTGTGGGTGGAGGCCGGTCGCCGAAGTTTTCGGAGAACAAGGTGATTATCTGGGACGACTTGAAGATGCAGCCGGCATTGACCCTGGAGTTCTATTCCCCGGTATTGAATGTGCAGTTATCACGGACCCGAATAGTGGTGTGTCTGCGCAACAAGGTCCATATATATGCATTTTCGTCTCCTCCTCTGCGTATGGCAGTATATGAAACCGTGGATAATCCACACGGCATTTGTGTGCTGGCCAGCAATGTGCTAGCGTTTCCTGCGCGGACTGAGGGCCAGGTTCAGGTAGTTGATCTGTCGCCCCAGGGCCAGGAACGCAATTTGGTATCTATTGTTAAAGCTCACAAAAGTGTGATTCGCTGTTTGGCCTTAAGTAACGACGGGGCGTTTTTGGCTTCTGCCTCGGATCTGGGCACCATTATCCGGATCCATTCTACCCAAACTACGGCATTAGTTCACGAGTTCCGGCGAGGGCTGGACCGCGCCATTATATATTCTATGGCTTTTTGTCCATCTTCGCGCCGGCTCGCCGTTCTATCGGACAAGGGGACCCTACATGTATTTGATTCGGTGTTATCGGCGGAATCTGTGTCTACTAATCGCCGTCACTTCCTTTCTGGCTTACCGCTACTTCCTCGGTACTTTTCCTCTGAATGGAGTTTTGTGTCATGTCGGATTCTTGATGACGGGCGACCCTGCCGGGGAATACTGGGTTGGTCTTCCGATTCTACAATCATTGCTATATTTATTGATCAAGGCCGCTGGGAAAAATATGCTATTTTAGAGAAAGAGTTCCACACTACTCCTGAACCGGACCATGGTCATAATACCAACGATCGATGGGAATTAGTCAAAGAGGGATGGAGGTCGTTTGAGGATTTGTCGGATTAGTGGCATGGTTTTGTTCTTTTTCAAACCTCTTCGGGGCTTGGAAGATTCGGTTCCGATATATTAGACTGCCGCTCACTCGGCGGCTGGGGCGGTAGCTGCGGTCGAGGAAACTCCATAAAGATACTAATACGCTGGCGTGATTTCAACGGAGTAGGGATCCGGCTAGGACTTCCTCCAGGGATTTCTTTGCGGATCTCAGCATGAGTGGCATGCGCCAGGAGCTCTTGCACTTGTAATGATAAACGGTGGATATCTGCCATTGGTGGACGTTTTCGTTCTGGTAATGGCGGGGTTGTAGGTGATTTCGACGAGTTAATGTTGGATAACGTATGATTAGTTGGACTTGGAGGTGTAGACGGGCACAGTGCCCGTGTAGGGCTAGTTGGTGCTGATGTGGATCTTTTCGGTGTAGTTTTTAGTGTTCCAGGTGGTGAGAGATGGACGGTTCGGGGGTATGCATTATCGGTGGTATCCATATCCTTCAGTTCCTCTTGCACATGAGAAAGCTGCGATTGCAGTGAGATGATCATTTCCTCTTGCAGTGCCTGCTTTTCTATAAGTTCATCATTATCTTGTGTAAGGGATTGGACGGTAGCTTGAAGAATTCGATTTTGCGACTCTAAAGAATCGTTGGTGGTTTCGAGGTCCTGGATACGGTTATTAGCGGTTTCCCACGCGCTTTGTGCCGACTTTAACGAATCCCTTAAAGCTTCTTGAGATCGGCCAGACTCGATTTGAGATTCAGAGTATTTTTGTCGCAAACTGTACAGTTCCTGTTCCAGCAGTTTCGTTTTCTTAGTAAGTTCGTCTACTTGGGCTTGAGACTCCTCTAAAGCCGTTTCCAGTTCTACCTCCAACTCCTGCGACGATTCTGTTAATTCTTTTAGTTCATTCTCTAAGTCTAGTATTTTTTTCTTGTATTCTTCGTCACTCATAATAGATGCGCAACTGTAGTGTGGGAAAAACCTAAACGGGGATTGTGCAATCTCTAAATGTTTAATTTAATCACCTCAGTGCGGCTGATACCTTGGGGTTACGAGAGAGATATCGTTTCTTGCAGATAAAGGTATCAATTTTTTTTTTTTTTTTGTATTTATTTACTAATTATTTCTGTTTACTTTTTAATTATTCTATAAAAGAAATGATATGCTTAACATAAACCTGGATTTCGTACTACTTATAGCCTGGCGCAATAGCTAGCCTGGGGCCCACCAGGCAACAGTTTCTCCTCCCAAAATATTCTATCTTTAACCACACCCCTCTTTTCCGACTTTTAGATACTGCCCAATACTCGAGTTGTGGCCGGGCGACTAGTTGACATAGAAAATGGTGTTTTCTGAATGGTTTAAATCCGCTCCGATGGTTGAGGTCGATGAAAAAACTGCAGCCAAACTGGCTAACTTCTCCTATAATTTCATGACCACCTCTATCCTTCCCGAGCTGTACAACATGCCGGTGAAACAACGATTATCTTATTATAGTTTCAACCCTGAACTGTACATTGTTCTTGCGCTAGCATTGTATATTCTATCATTTGTAATTGGGCGCCATATGAATATGCGGTTGGCGATGCGGGAATTCGAGGGTTTATACCCGGTGTTGCAGGACCAGTTTGCTCATATTGGCGTGGGGCCTCTTGAAGGACCCCAGAAGGCGGTAAGAATCGGGTCTCCTACTACTTTCATTACCTATGCTAGTGGAAGGTTGAATGTCCGATCGCTTACGATTGAAGCCAACTTGAAGTCTCGCCAATCCTTCCCGATGTTGTTAATGGATTATATACTGTCGTTCTTTTTCAACATGCCAGGACCGGAAGATGTGATTACTGTGGACATCGCCCTTTCTGAAGCTGCCCGATCTAAAGCCCCTGGCTTTGTTTTTGGAGTTGCGTCCAAACTGAAGATGAAAGCGCTGCGCGAGGAGTCGTACGCTCTATCGCTGACCCGTACTGTTGACTCCGAGAACCCGCTATTAGTCATTATGTCTGAACAAGGCGATATCACGAATACCGTGTATCCGCCGATAAAAAATGCCGTTCAAGCTGCTGCACCCATTCTGCATTACATAGTTTATTCCGATGTTCCAGATATCAAGCCCGAGTCCACCGCGGCTTTGGATAAGGCCGCTTCTTTCCGGAACATCAAGATCGCTTGTTCAGCAGGCGATCCAGCTGCACTAGCCGAATTAATCAATGCGGCTGTTGATTGGGTAGATTTCTTAACTGAAACTACTTTCCGGGCTGATATTCTTCGCAAAGTGAAAGCAACTAGAACTGCCGAGCGGGAAAAGTTACGAAAAATAGAAGATGAAGCTGCTGCAGAAGAAAGAGCTCGTGTTTTAGCCGAAGAAAAGGCTAAAGCTCGAAGGGAGAAATTGAACTCGTTGTCGCCTGAAGAACAAAAGAAATTCCTGCAAAAGGAAAACACCAAAGCTCAGCGCAAGAAGGCTAAAGCTGTTCGCTCGTAATTGAGCTCTATACTATTGCTAGTGCTTGCCTATTCTTTAAATTAGCATGCTCGAACTTGAAAAGTACAGGAATACTTGTAGTTATTCAATCAAGTTTCCTCCATTTTTTTTTTCTATTTTTTTCTTTTTTTTTTTCTTTTTTTTTTTTGCCTTTTTTTAATTTTTGCCCTACTTTTCTTCTCATCTTTGGCAGGAGTCTCATCCTTAGATCATTCTGTATTAAAGCAATCTCCGCCATTTATTTGATTTGTATAATATTGGCCAGTGATCAAGGCCTGTTCCGTGTTGTACCAATGAGAGAATTTGCTGGGATCCTTCGGATCTAAATCAAGTAGAGTGACTGTTTCAGATGTGCTTGTAATAGTAACAATTACAGTACAGTCTCGAACTGTCATGGCCAAAAGAAACTTTGGCGGTAGTGATTTGGCGGATAGGTTCAGAATACCAAAAGTATCGGCAGATTGTATGGTTTTTAGAGCTGTAAATAGATTAGAAGTAGAAATTTTAGATATTAACCGATCAATATAATTGTCTATCTGGTCTGAGGGGAAGTCAAACCTTTCTGGCAATTGAGAAAATAAGCGTTTGAACACTGAATGAGGATTAGAAGCTAGCTTGAGTGGACAAAAAGCAAGCTTCTTACCTCTCATAGCAGCTAAAGCGCAAGAGCGACAGTTTCTGGAGTTTACTGGGGCATTTGGAGATTGGAGAAGCCATTTGGGTTTGAAGGAGAGCCATAATGTACTATTCGACCACGCGATTTTGATATTTTCAAAATCTAGCAATTTCCATGATGGGTCTGGAGATAGATCTTTTATAATTATAGCATTTAAATCTTCCATTAATTGTACAGGGCATGATTTTTGCAGATCTTGCAGAAACTCGCGGTTTATCGATACCAGATCGAGATTTGGAAGTAAGGATCGAGCATTGAGGTCCTCGAAAGCCGGGATAATTGTAGATCGGTAGTATTCATACACCGATTTCGCAGTAGCAATAGGCTTATCTCTTCTTACTCGTAATAAATAACCAGGTTTGTACCCTGAAAACACACAGTTGGCGTTTCCATTGGCTACATACTGCATGCTAGATCTAAGTAGAAACTAAGTAGAAACTAAGTAGAGAGTACCAATAACTACTAAAGTACCGCCTAACTACAAGATACTGCACCACGTCGTCATTATAGGTATCAAACCTTGCCTGTCCATCGATATGCTTTCCCCATCGGAGTAGGGAGTAATTCGAGATACCCCAAGGACACCAGAAACGATACGATCCATTCCATGTTCAGGCCCAGTGCCAGTTTCCATTTATGTTTGCGAGCATTAGCCCATTTCTGACTCAAGGTATGCAATCCAATAGTCTTTGCCGGAGACCTACGAACTGTCTGCAAGGTCCATTTCCGGGCACCAGCAACAGTTCTCACAAATAGCCCCAGGTGAGGCAGACTCACTATATACCGATCGTGTCGCATGGTTACAAAGCCGGCCTGAACAAGAACCTGTCGTTGTCCAGCAGTCAAGGGTTCCAAATCTTTGGTGTCCAGTATTGCAGCGGAAGGATCTTTCAGTAGAATCTCACTATAGGTCTTTCTCAGATCTGCGTCGAGGGTCTGTAAAGCTTGCATATAGTAGTCAGCTTCTACTAGCAAGATCCACGGCGGTTCTCGATGAGGATACACGACCAAAAACCGATATCTCCCTGCTTTGACTGCCGATCTAATATTACGTTCCCCTTGGGTCAAGTTTGTGTCTAGATTGTAAGCCATGGCGGCTACCATTACCGGGGGAACCCTGGATCGGGTCTGGTGGACCATTACCAAGGTCTGCCGATCGACCCGGGGACCCATGGACGGCACATATCGCTGGTCTAATCCGGGATCCGGTAACGGATCCCACATAGAGGTCCGCAGCCGGTCCAAACGCTCTTGTAATGAGTCCAGAGTGCGCTATAAATGTCGAATTCGGAAGCCCTCTAAACCCCCCAGGGTAACTTATATAACTACCCACCCAAAATCCCCCCGACTTCTTCTAATCCTTGTCCAGACCCAGTCAGCAGAATGGCCCGTGCTGCCGATAAAAAACTTACGATCCAAAATAAAACTGCACTGAAATACTTACACAGTATTTCGGCAATTGTACATGGGCTGGCTATTATGGCGGTGTTTGTGTTCCAACGCCCAGCTTCAGCGGTTCCCTGGCTAGTGCTCTCTATTCCCGCAGGCTTATTGGAGTACGCCTTGGAGAAAACTGGCCGACCAACTGCTACAAAACCTGGGTCCGATCTTAGTCAACCTGGGCTTACCGAATACATGTGGGATGTGATTTATATTACTTGGTTATGCACAGTCCTCATGGTTTGTTTTGGTTCGAACCGAGTGTGGTTACTGTACGGGGTGATTCCGGGGTACGCAATGGTTAAGGCTGCTAGGTTTCTGCGTCCTCGAGGTGCCCGGGCGCCGGGCCCCGATCCAGTGGTTTCTAAACGCCAGGCGAAAATGGCGCAACGGGCAACTAAGTGACCTTTTCTTTTTAATGAAATAAACATGGCATTATGTACATGAATGAATACATGGGAAGACAAGAAGCCGTGGTAGTAGTAAACTAGACACAGGATTAGACAGACGCTTAAATTATTGGAACAACAGTTGTTAGATTGTGTATATTCCTGACTTTTTATCCCAAAAGTAATCGTTTCAATCCGCACCATCCTGCAGCAGCAGTCGTCATCAAACCCGTAGACACTAACATCGGCCGGATACCTCGAGACGCTCGGAAAATGGCACCAGTTACAGCTCCAGCAACTAACGAGTTAATATCGTCATGCTTACCGCGATAGTAGTCCAAAGATGAATTGATCACATTGTATCCAACCGCCAGGACGCCGGCAGAATTGCCCAGAAACGGACCCCGTCGTGTGATAGAGTTGAGCACCGTGTTCAGTCTCAACCGGGCAGTGGCATCGGGCGGAGCCTGTTTCAACCCTTCAACCAGTCCAAATGCTCCTCCGAGTCCTAATCCGCCCAGATACACCACTCCGGTGCCGTAGCACAAATCGTCGCTCCAGCCCCGACTGGGAAACAGCGTTCGAGTTCCTGGCAAAGTACTTAATTCTTCATCTTCCAAATCCAGAAACTCCAGTTGTCCCGGTGCTGTTCCTGACAACTGCTGTAAACGGCCGGTATCCAGTTCTGGCGCTAACATTCCCGATACCGTCGGGGCCACTTCCGAATAAGCCTGGTCATGCGACGACCCTTTGCCTCCAAACAACCAGCTAAGATCCATTTTGACTATATTGGTTCAAGGCACTATTAATTCTTCTCAATATATAAGACCAAACGAGGTTATGGATAAACCGTTCCCGATTCTCTTGATACTTGTCTTGGTATCCAAAGTGTTCTAGCTAAATCTTGGAATATTGAAATGAAATTTTGTTGGTTGCTGGGCGAAAACCTCCGCCGCAATGCCCAATTAGGACAGAGAGATTCCCGGAGCCTCCTTTATCAGCAATGAATATACTGGCCAGAAATAAAAATAAAATAATGACGATTTCAGCATTTTAACATGCTGATAATCTTCCAGCCTGCGTATCCTGAATTTTTGCTAAGCATTGCCTAATTGGCTAGCCGATGAACTCAGTAGGCCGCACATTCACCCCGTTTCCTCCACCAGTCACATACCGCTTCAAACCGGCCGGAATCAACATCTCTCATGATCCCGTTCATAGCAGTATGTCCAGGATAAGGCATTGATTGTAATTTATGATGTCTTGATTCCAACCCTTCAAGTACAGGTCTGTACTGCGGATGGTCCATCCATTCTTCATAGTAGGCTAGTTCTGGTAACAGCTGGTGGTGGAACCTTGGCAATCGGATTAGTTCTTCCATGGATAATTGGCCCTCCAAGTGTCGGGTTATTGCTTGAAATACAGCTGTGACAATATGCGATCCGCCAGCAGCGCCGATTGATAGCTCAACTTGGTCCTTGTGTACTACAAATGTAGGGACCGTAGAAGACAATGGACGCTTATAAGGACGGATATAATTGTATATCGACGGCTGTAATTCATAGGCATTGTGAGTTCGCGGGACCGAGAAATCATCCATTTCAGAGTTCAGCACTATTCCAGTTTTGGGATCATGCACCGAGGCTCCAAATGGAAGATTAACAGTAGTAGTAAGTCCCACGGCCATGCCGTCTCGATCGATAACTGTTAAATGGGCAGTGCCGTGTTCGTCTCCGCCTTCATAAGACGGATTATAATGTTTCCAGGGAAAAGTGTGAGAATCAGAGATATTCTGCCGGACTTTCTCTGCAAACGCTTTTGATAACATCTGGCTTACCTTGTCGATGTTTGGCAAATCGGCGGGATCCCCCAGTTCAGTTCGAGCCGAGGCCATCCATTTCATGGTTTCGACCACATGGTGCTGAAACAAAGGATCGTGTTCCAGATCCGTACTATTATGAACTAATCCTTCAAAGACATTAAGACCAAATAATAAAGCCGGGCCACTGGTTGGGGCTTGTAGAGTAATTATTTCCCGTTCATGGTAAGTGGTTCGTAAAGCCAGCTGAACATCAACCTGATAATTGGCAAAATCTTCGGGGGTTAAAATGCCTCCGGATTTATTGGCTTCATCGATCATGGATTGGGTGATCGAACTGTTATAAAAAGCACTGATTCCTTGATCAGCAATAGTTTGTAAAGTGTCAGCTAAAGCTTCTCGTTTAACCAATTCGCCAGTAATTACCGATCGGTTTTGCTGGTCGTTCCATAAAAAGGACCAGTCGCTAACTGCGTCGGGCCCAAACAAGAACGGGTGCATGATTTCTAGAGTACGTTCCAGAATACTGGAAGCTGGGAACCCAGTTCTGGCTAGCTCTATTACCGGTTCAAACAAAGTCTTCCAGGGTAGTTTGGCATAGCGAGCATGAGCCTCAGCCAGTCCAGCCAGTTCTCCTGGGATAGCTACTGCCAATCCTCCGAATTTCGATAACATGGGATCGGAATCATACATGTGCTTATGGGCGGCTTTAGGAGCCATTTCCCGAAAATTCAGGCCAACCGCCTCACCATTAGAGTCTCTGACTAACATAAACCCGCCACCGCCGATACCAGAACTGAACATGTTAACCACGCCGATGCATAAAGTGGTTGAAATCGCGGCATCCACAGCATTGCCTCCCGATTTGAGGATATCTATCCCGATTTTGGAGCATTGTGGTACATCACAGGCCACGGCGCCGTTAAACCCAGTAGAAACATGTGAAAAAGCGGTTTCATGCCGTGGAGATCTATGACATCCAGGAAAGTACTGTGATGGCGGGAAATAATAGAAATGCCCTAGTACTAAGATAGAAAAGACAATTGCTCCGGTCAAAAACCGAGAATAAGTAGCTGGACGCAAACCAATACTAGAAGGTTTTTCCATGGTATATACTTTGGTTCTACTGAAAATACAAGGATTTCTAATCTGATCTACAAGGGGTTGAGAAGTGGTTAAGTGGGAGTATATGAACAAGAGTAAAAGAGAGAGTGTGAACTAAGTACTGGGAAAGAATACGAATGGTCGGGGAGAAGGCCGAGCTCTAGAAACATGTCAGAATTCTAAATTGGTTTATGCAGCAAATAACATCAAGCATACAAAATATCCCTGTCCAGCCAAAGGAGATGTAACCAACCGGAAAACTTAGACAGAGATAGTTGACACGAACCCGGTACAATAAGAGATTAGGAAGCATTAATGTGGAGCTTCGGTTGGGGAGTAAGCACGGTCTTAACTAAATCTTCAACAACTTTGTCAGAAGCTTTGGCAGCCGCAACTTTTAGCTCGGAAATCTCCTTCTCGACCTGCTGGGCAGCTTCCTGTTCCAGTTTAGAGGCACTTCCCGAATGTTCGGCCATGAATTTGGCAAACTCTTCCTCTTTTTGCTGTCTGTATTGTTCAATTTCCTTATTAGCCTCACTGCGAGCGGCTTTTAATCGGGACGCCCGGTATGATCGGGCTTGTTGAACAATATCCTGAGCTTCCTTTTCAGCCTATTACCAGTTAGCGACCCATCATGGGAGAGTTACTTGAAAGAGAAAATCAGTACGTACCTCAAGAAGAGTTTGGATTCCAGCAGAACTTTGTGCCGACTAGGTTAGTTTAGAAATTTACCGCATTAAGAATGGTGTCCCTTATATACTTACCATTTTCTAGTAGTAAATAGTAAGAAGGAGGAATAAGTGGGCCCAGCCAATCCTTGG
Source organism: Tortispora starmeri (assembly GCA_030574535.1). NCBI lineage: Eukaryota > Fungi > Ascomycota > Trigonopsidomycetes > Trigonopsidales > Trigonopsidaceae > Tortispora > Tortispora starmeri. The sequence goes on along the minus strand of JAJMFD010000005.1, from coordinate 81,173 downwards.
GATGTTAGGATGATCCTTGGCTGGGAGAATCGAGTAGTTCCTCTTTTGTTCGGTTTTCCTCCAAACACCCTCGGGGAGTCCCAATTTGAAGAAAAAACGGGTATTTCGACACTGGATTGAATGGTTTCGGCAAAAGCCTGGATGACTTTAGGTGTCAGTTGCACCTTGACCGGGTTAACTATATACGGAGTTCATCGCATGCAGAATGAGGAACGCAAAGCTCTGCATCAAGGCGTAATAAAAGACGAGGCCCGGATTCGCCAGCGTCGCGAACGGCAGCTGGAAGCTGCGCGCCAAGAACAACTGCAAAAACAGTATGAGTCCGTCCAGACAGTGAGTCGGAAAGACTAGGACACCAACCCTTCCCAAAATCGCATCCCAAAGTCGCATCGACATATCGATCCAGATCTGTAAATAACGAAATAAATCGGATAGAACCATACCAGCATGTAGTACTTGTAGCATGAAGGAGCTGCCCAAAAAATCTTTAGGCACACACAGCAGGTTTTCAAATCACTGTTTTCCGAAGGAGACAGGCATATCGGCATCCAGCCATTCGCCCGGAGCATCTACTTGCTCTTCTTCATCGTCATTAGTTTCCCATTTCCGTCGAAACCGGCTACTTTTCCTCTCTTTTTCATAACTGTAATCGGCCTTGCGTTCTTTTTCCCATCCAAAACTATAGGCTTTCACCTCGACTTCTGGATTCCAGTTCCATTCCGCATCTAAGAGCTGACCAATTAGTCCATCAGGCCGAACTAGGGCCAGTAATTGCTCCTTAGACATGTCAAGCAATGCGGTTCGAATATCAAATCCACTGTACAACCGACGAGCTCGAGGCGGGTTCACATACCGGGGCTTTATACGAGGCCGGCTAGCCTTCCTTCTTTGGCTATTGGCCAGAATAATAAACTTGTCACCAGCCACAAATCCACTTAGCGACATGTTTCTCGGGACTCTCTGACCCCGGTAGTACACCTGGGGCCAGGATTGTTTGTTATTGAGGCCGATGTCCACGTCCAGGTTGATATCCAGCAACAGATCGTACATGCATTTCTGCTCGGGGTCGATTGGCCACAGTAGTCGAGTAGTTCTTTTCCCTGGTCTCTCTATAACTATTCTAAAACTCATACTGGATTATTGTTTTTTTTTCTTGGTAGTTCGTTTTGGCTGGATAAGTTGTTCTTGGAGGAAAAGATGACGAGTTTAAAGTTATTGGTAGTATATAAATCTCTCCTCTTAAGTTTCCTCGAGCAACTACGCCCAGAGTGGGGATTGGTTGAATGAACACTTTCATCAACTGGTTCTGGCAACAAGTTCCGCCAGATACATTATTACAACTGAATCCGCCACCTGATCCCAAGATTATTTCGCAGGTATTTAATAGCCGGGTGTCGGACAAGTACAAATTAGTAGTGGCTAAACGATTATGCCAATTATGGAAGGACAATACCCCCGAGGACTTTTATGTTCCATACACCGAACTACTGGCGTCACCCAATAGAGACGATGTACCTTCTGAAGTGGTTTATCCATTAGATACATTAGATCGCATTCGAATAAAAGAATCAAGGACAATTTTAGCCCAAGCAGGGACTACCGGGTTCCGTACTTGGGAAGCGGCTCTCTATCTGGGGAACTGGCTTCGAAACCAGATTGGCAGTAGCAGTATACACCCATCCAAGGTTTTGGAACTAGGATGCGGGACAGGCTTTGTGGGTTTGTGTGTAGCACAATCTGGGGTCGATGTACTCATGACCGATGGCGATAGCAGTGTCGTGGAGAGTTTGGCGTCTATAGTAGCTTTGAATAGCCTGAAGGATCGCTGCACGATGCAGCAGTATTTATGGGGGGACGAGCTGACGGAAGAAATGAGTCGATGCGATTATTTGGTAGCCTCAGACGTCACCTTTGATCCTAGTCTATTAAGTAGTCTGGGCCTTACTTTGAGCAAGTTTCTTGGTCGACAAAAGACCCGGGCATTAGTAGCGGCTACAGTTAGAAATTCCCAGACCACCGACAAGTTCGAGGAAGTACTGTCTGAACAAAACTTGCAGTATAATAAGAAAGATCTTCCTCGACCAATTCACATCTGGGTGCCCGAACCAGGTCCGGTAGTGGTTGTGTATGATATTGTGAAATGCCAATGATCTAAACAGAAATAAAGAAACAAGAGTACTAGCCACGCCGGACTTGGCTCTGTACCATTAGCGTCCACCTAAAAAGCATGCTAGATTAACTTGTATTCCCTTTCAATCCAGCCCGACGAGCGACCATCCAGTCTCTGATCTGTAGCCATAACCGTTGACGTTCCTCGCTTTCTTTCTTGAACGGGGCTAGTTTCTGCTTATACCCAAACTCAGCTTCATGCACTGCCGATTGCGACAGGAAATCCAAGTCTGCACTCAATTGAGGCAAAGTAGGCAGTGGAGATGCCACGACTTGAACCAAGTAGGAAATAGCCACCAAAACCACTTGAGTCGATCGGCGCAGAATCGATACCGCTTGGTAAGGTAGTAAATTCTTGGAGAAAAAGAAAGGATTAAATCGGTAAGGTCGAGTAACAATAAACAATTCCAGGATCCAAGAACAGAAAAATACCGCTAATCTATAGTAAATGGAGTCGTCTCGAGGAACAAATGCCATCAGCATAAGAATCATCGCAGTTAGCCCATAATGCGGGATCTGAGAAGCAATCCCTCCACGGAAAGCTGAAGTTAAAGTCTCCGGCGATGCTGCCGCTGTTTCAAATACCTGAGGCCCAAACCGATCGTAAATAAAACGAGACGCTGGGTCCATGAGAACCTCAAACACGGCCTTGAACGCTTGGTACCTATCTTCAAACCCAGGAACCTTGTCGGGGTGTAATGCTAGGGTCATTTTGCGGAAACTGGACCTCAATTCGGCAGAAGTGGCGTCTATTGACACTCCTACTAGATCATAATAAGATAGGTCGACTATCCAGACACTATAAAGGGAATATGCTAGTAAAACCAGGCAACAGCCCCCATAAATCCGGAGTCTATACCGATCCCAGGATACAGATGGTGCCACTGTTTGCAAGCCTTGAATGGCAAGCCTAGTCACTAAAAGTTAGTATTTATTCTATCAGCCAACCCACCATCAACAAATAAAATACTTACTGATTCCAGGTCCTAAATACCATTGTATTGCTTGTGTGATGAACGACCGGAGAGTTGAATCCATGGTTAAGTTTCCCAAACCCTCGAAAACCCGCCATAAACCACCCCGTTCGGCCCCTAAGACCACCAGGACAAAGTACAATGAGTGACGACGAATTTGGTGGATTTGTTTCTGAGGAAGAGTTTGAAGATTTCCAGGCTCCCGAACCAGATCCGGCACCAGTACTTGCACCGTACTCTCCTGATCCCGAATCCATTGTTTCTCGACTAACTGCTCTGTTTGATCCCTATAAGTCCAAACCCGACTGCAAAAACCCGGATGGCGAGCTTGTTCGAGAGTCCACGAAGGAGTTATGGGCGAGTTTAGCTAAGATTCCGGATCTGGAAGTTCCTAATTGGCAGAGATCCGCGGTCCGGCGGCAAATGTTGGTGCATCTCGGCATTCCCTTAGACCTTGACGAAATGGTGCCGGCAAACCAGCGAGCGGCTACTTTAGAACTTCCTTCTAAAACCGACTTCGATATTCCTTCTTTGCGATTGCTAGCAGGGAAGACGAAACTGGCGCTACAAGACATGTCTGCGGACGAGCTGGAAGCTCATCAGAAGAAACTGGAATCAGCAATAACTGCGGCCCAGCAACAGCTGGCGATCGCAGTTCAGGCTGCTACTGCTGCTGAAGAACAGAAACAGGCCTACGAGAGTGTAATTGAAAGTTTAGTAGACTATGCTCAACGGGTACGCTTAAACACTATCCATCAAGCCGCGGTGCCTACGAGTCGTTCCCAGAGCCCGGCGTCTCGAGTTGCGATGTAGAAATAAGGGACATTCAGGGTTGTTTTACAGCTATTGATTTACAAGGTTAGCCTGTTAGTATATTTTACTCTTTTGCATTTTGGGTGGTTTCAAGCAGCAGTTGCTGGTAAAATTAGCTGCTCTATTAGTTGCCATTGTCATGGGGTGGTGGTTTTTCTTTTTTTGGTTTCTGTGCCACGAGAACTAGCCCAGTTCCGACAGAAGGATGGTTTTATCTGCTGATCCCGATACAATGACGTCGGTATCGGGAGCAAACTCCACATCGTGCACAGTTCCTCGGTGGCCAGGCAGTTTATGGATAAGCTCACCCGTGGTGGTATCCCACACTACAGCGGTACCATCTGCAGAACCGGCCCCGACTAATCGACCATCACTAGACCACGAAGCTCTCAAGGTCGTATACTCGTCTCCCGGTACTGCGCCGTCTAATACCAGCATCTGCCGGTCCCCTGGAGCCACTGGTCTTGTGTCCCAGATTCTTACGGTTCCGTCCTGGCCATGGGAGAGTAGTTGGTTTCGGTAAGACCGCAGGGATGTGACCAACTCGGTGTGCTGGTCCAAATTATACAGAATCGAGCCTGTCCGGATATCTCTGGCGACTATAGAGGCGTCTATGCCGGCCGAGAACACTGTGTTGGCAGTTTCGTCCAGCGCTACTGCCAGCACAGGGTACAGACTGGGCCAATGAGCGATCCATTCCCGTTCCCGAGGGTCCCATAATGCCACTGTTCCGTCATCCGAAGCTGAGGCGATAAGTGTAGATCCTCTTGAGGAGACGTCTATTTGGTTGACGATTCCAGTGTGGCCGCGGTATCGCCGAACCCGCATCCCAGAGTCCGGGTCCCAGGACGCTACGGTGGAATCAGCGCTTCCCGAATGAATTAGAGAGTCTCGTGTCCATGCAATATCTAAAACGGCCCCTTTATGGCCTTTAAGTAAGCCTAGATTGGCATTTTTGTCTCCAGCCTGCCATAAAAAGATGGATTTGTCAGTACTTCCCGAGGCCAAAGTTCGGCCATCCACACTGTATCGAACTGCTAACACTGCGCCGCTATGGCCTTGCAGTTGTATAACTGGCGCCGATAAGTGTTTTGCGTAATTTCTATCTGACTTGCGCCGTTTTGCTGAAACCGAAACTAAAGCATCGGCTTTTCTTTTGTCCATGCTTTGCTTTGCTTTTCCTTGGATAAATTGTTTGTGTCTAATGCCCAGTTAGTTTCCCGAGGATGACAAAACAGAGTTTCGTGCACTCACTCCCCTCTTCCTCTCCGCTTTTCTCCCAAGCCCAGCCGCACCCACCTAGTTACCCACCGCTCTGTTGCCCAGTTTATCTCTGGGAAAACTTACTTTTTGTTCCATCCATCCCCTGATGTCGAAGTCGTTGAAATCACTCGGAGAGGAGGTTTGGAAAACCAAAGTCGAAAAGGTAAATGCAGAATTACTGGCCCTGACTTATGGCTCACTTGTGGCCCAATTGTGTCGCGATTACGACGGCGATTATGCTAAAGTCAACCAGCAGCTGGACAAAATGGGATATAACATCGGGTTAAGACTGATAGAAGACTTTCTGGCTCGAACTGGGGTTGGGCGGTGTAGTAGTTTCCGCGATACGGCAGAAACCATCGCCAAGGTCGGGTTCAAAATGTTCCTTAATGTCACCCCGAGTATCATTAACTGGTCCTCAGACGACTCGACGTTTACCTTGTTACTGGAAGAGAACCCATTGGCGGACTTTGTTGAACTTCCCGAGGGCTCCGAGTCGTTATGGTATAGTAATCTGTACTGTGGGGTTCTGCGTGGTGCGTTGGAAATGGTTCAGATGCAGGTCACGGTGGAGTTCTTGTCGGACGAGTTATTAGGGCACGAGTCTACTGAACTAAAGGTTCATTTAGTCTCTATTATGAAAGACGAGCTTCCTCCTGGTGAGGACTAAAAGATTCCTATGTTCTTAATGTTAATATCAACCAGCCAATCACAGAAGAAACCCGCTTCGACATGTGGCAGAAACGATCGGGCGGTGCTTTTCTATATTCAAATAGCATAATTCTCGGCTATTGTGAGTCAGCTCCACTACCCTCATATAGCAGTTATGCCCCGTTTTCCTTGGATAAGTTATATCCAGCACTCCTATATAATTCCGATAAACCTGCCTCGAAATGCTACTTGTGACAACTAATAAACAGTTGAGTGCAAATTAACCAATGAAGAGTTGATAGGTTAACCTATGCTTACTGATATGAAGTAATAATATAGAATTATCAGCCAGTCAATTTAAGTGAAAAGAAATCGAAAGAATCCAATTTGAATGAGGTTCGAACTAAGAATCTTCTAAATATCGGAAACAAATTGGAGAAAATACTTTCAGAAGTAGAGTCTTAAGATCATCAGGGTTTCGCTAAATGCGACATTCGTCGATATTATTGAAAACAGTACCAGTATGAGCAGCACTCTTACTTTCTTCTCTGGCGAATGCACCTAATGTTTTGGAGGAACTCAATTTGGATACTCTAGTATTTTCGAATCTTAAAGAAGAACAATAAATACTGTAAGCATCAGTGGTATAATATCGCTGGTACTTAGGAAGTTGTTGGAGATCATATTAACCCGGTTTGCCAAGCCATACTATACATCTCTCAAATAGAGTTGCGTTTCTCTAATTTCGATTTAAGGTTTAATTTAGTTATATTACGGTGTTTCTGTTAATCTGTATATCATCCGGTAAGAAATAAAAAAATAAAAAATATCAGTTTAGGTGTCTTGTTGTGTTAATGTATTTATGCTACTAATATTCTCGATCGATAACCGAGAGAATGGCTAATGAGATTGTATAGAGATGAACGTGAGTGAACTATTTCTATGTAAGGCAAGTAACTGTTATACATGTCGTTTTATACTGTATTTTCTGATAAACAGAAACTAGGCACTATTTTGATATTACTGTTAGAAACTAGCTATTAATGGAACTCGTATGAATCACAGGTAAGTAATGAAACTAGTTAGTAAGGTTGCATCTGAAAGCTCAAGTATTGATCCGGTTTACCATCTATCTATAACTTTCTTCACTACTTTATTCTTGGTATCCATACATTGTAGTTAATTTATTCCTGTACTAGTATATCTCTCAGGTTATTAATTGCTGTAAATACTCATTAGCTTGCCGATCCTTGATTCATCTCATTCCCAACCAGCCAGCCCTCACCTCACGCCCCTGGCAACCTCAACCCGAAATTACGAGGTACTTATCTTTGTCTTGGTCTCGTTTATATTCTCTTCTACTTCATCTTCCCTACAGCTTATTTGCTTTTATTTTAATCTTTTTGGTGGGTCTGGTTTGTATTGGGATAGCCTGTTACCGAACACTTTTGTTAGTGGTCTTATTTGTGTTTGCACCACCAGTTTTCTATCTTTTTCTTGATTTCCCGTGATTCTAGTTCTTGACCCTTAGTCACATAATTATCCGTTAGTGTAAACTAGTCTATTTATTGGTTTCTTTGTCTTTTGGTTCGAGCTACTGCTTTGTTTTAGAAATTCGAGTCCTCGGCCACAATCTGCTTATGCTCTTCATTTCTACGACCTAGCTCTTTCTTTCACCATGAATCCCAATGAATATCCTTTGCAAACGTTGCTTCATGCGTATATGTATGACTATTTATTGAAGAACGATCTGCAATCGTCTGCTAGGGCATTTCTGAACGAGGTTGATTTAAGATCGGTCTCGGCCGGTGGTGTGGCTGATAGTTCCTTCGGGACCATCTCAGACACCCCGCTGGAAAAATCTTTCGATAACGCTCCCCTTCCTGCTATCACTGTTCCAGTGGATTCTTCTCGAGGCTATTTGCTAGATTGGTGGTTAGCATTCGCTAACTTGTATACTGCAAAGTACCATCCTGCTCGGAGCAATCAGTCCTCGCGAGAGTATCTAGAGTATATAACTAGACTGCGTCAGGACCTGCGGGCAAATCCGAATCTCATTTCTTCTCCCATTGATCCTCCTGATATATCTTCGGCTCCATTTCCCGGGCCAATGTCGCACCCTGCGTTCCCTTCTTCTCAAACAAACTCCCGGGTTCATCACCAGCAACCTCCTCAATCCCGCCAATCCTCTGGAGGTTCTATTTCCCAAAATAATGCTTCAAACCAGTATATTAATGCTTCTGCAAAGCGGATGAGAACATCCGATGGTTCTTCTGTTAGTGACTATGATCCGTTATTGAAAATGGATGTACATCCCGGCATGGCTTCTTCTACCGGGATGGACCAGGTGATTCCACCATCAGGTCCCGCAAGCCAGTCACAGCAGCAGCAACCCCCAGTTCCTCCTTCCACAGGCCTACAGGCTCAAAAATATGCCGTTCGGCCTCATCCAGAGAAAAGCATGGCTGCCATGAATCCGGCCCCTCAGTCTGCGCGACCCTTCTCTATGCCGGCTGGCAATTTCCCGGACCAATCCGCCCACCTGCTACACCAACAGGAGGTGCCTCCTCCAGACCGGTGGTCAGATACTATGCCTAGATCTCAAACTGGTATCTCTTCTGTAGCGACTCTTGGCTTGGATAACTTACATGATCCTACTCAACCTCAATCCTCTCAACCGGACGCTCGTCCGGGCTCTTATGCTGCCCCTTTGCACGAATATAAGTCTCAATTGATAGCTTTGGAAAACGCTAGCAAACAAAGACTAAAATCTGCTCAACAAGAAAGAGGATCTTTCTCCAATTCTTCTCCTGTACAGCTGGGCAATATCAATGACTCTTCTGCATTCCCCACCATTACCCAGCCCGGAGAAAATGGGATGCCTGGATCGGTATCAATTCCTTCGGCAGGCCCCATGCCCGGTACTAGTCCCGCTTCTTTTGGTCCTCAGCCTAATTCAGAGTATGCTTCGGCTCTTGGCTCAGCTAATCAGGTCATCAGACCTAACCTTGTTCCTAACCCGAACCAGATGCCAATAGTTATGAATCAAATGATGTGGCAGCAACAACAACAACAACAACAACTTTACATGAATCAGGGTGGTTTGGCTCCACGAGGGGTCCCTATGTCTGGTTTGCCGCAAGTCGATATACCTCCTCCAGGTCGAGGACAGAATAATGTAGCCGCAACAGCGCCCAGTACTAAGACCTCTAAGCAGACTGCTGCTGGCAAAAAGACCAGAAGAAATAGTAAGGAGAAAACTGTTGGTTCCGCTGGTTCAAGGAAACCAGCCAAGCGAAACTCCAGCAATAGTTCCGCTGGAATGGTGACATCTGGGCCTGAAACCTCTACTATAGCTACCACCCCTATTCAAGAACAACCCACTCCTAAAGGGCTAATACACACCACGAGTTTGACGATGGTTCCAGAATCAAGTGCAACAAATAGTGCTTCTACTCCGGTAAACTCCACATCGGCAATAGCTGGTTCTTCTCCTGTTACTAATTCAGAGTCCCGGTCCTCCTTTAAACCCGAGCCTGGTTTAGAACCAGCTGCTCTGAAGTCGGTCAATGCAGAATCTGGACCAGGTGAAGTGGACTTACGACAAAGTAAAAAAGAAGAAGATATGGTAGGCATTGCGAGTCCTGGATTTAGTACTGCCAAAGAAGAAAGCATGACAGAGCTGGGAAATGAGAACCCGGAACCGCCAAAAGATGATGATGGAGATATCCAGCCGTTTATATTCAGTTCGCATGGCAATTCTCTTCTTGATGACCAATTTGAAAATAATGAAGCCGACGAGGTTTTTGATTTTTCGCCCTATATCGAAAACGGGGATGAGACTCCGGAGATAGGTTTTAATTCTTCTAAACAATCCTACACTTGATGTAATTTTTTTTTCCGAGCTCGAAAGAGTGTGTAACATTATATGATAGACATTTTATGAGATTAATATTAATGGTTCATAGGCTTTTCTTTTAGATTGCAGCATTCTCAGGGAAACTCCGACCACGGATGAAATCCAGGCCCTCGCCAGAATAAGAAGTTAATGGAGAGATTTCTATTCCAGTATCCGGCACCGAGGCCCCGGCGGCAATTGCCCACCGGCGGCCCTGGGCCATCAAGTCTCGAAGAGAGGTTTCGGGCCCATCATTCTTGGACCCGGGAGCGTTTTTCAGTGGAGAGAACTCATCCGCTCGGTCGACTTCAAACAGCGCAAATTGGTCTAAGGGCACCTGCGGGAAGACATCGAACACGAACTGTTCGAGTTTATAACCATTTGGAGAGTCTGGCTTGACGGTGGATTGTGATTCAGGGTCGTAGTAGGGGATTTTTTTGAACGCGACATGAAATGGAAGATATGCAGCAAGGTCCCAGGTAGGAATCTGGGCCAAGAAGTCGTAAGAGAAGTAGTGGTTAACAATATTGGCGGCTCGAAGGCGAAGAATAGGGCCATTGGCCGACATTTCGGTTTCAGACATTAGCGACTGGCTAATTTCCGAGTACTCGAGAACTGCAGGCTTGTTGTTCTGGCACACGATCAGACCTACTGATTCATTAGCATCCCGTTTGCGAACAGCTTTGGCCGCGACCAAAGCCTGTTTCATCGCAGCAAACCCAATGAAAGTGGGGTCAGCCACTTTCACCAAGCAGTTGTCAACCGCAAAGAAATGAACATGAAGAATCCCTCGGGCTTTCATGTCCCTTAAAGCCCCTGATTTGTGTAGACCTAAGTAAACCCCGCCGTTTCCATCTGGGGCCAAGCTCGGTAAAACGGGAGATTCCATGATAATCTTGCCGTTTTGGTCAAAACAGGGCACTACTCCTTGAGAAAAAAACACTACTTGCGCAGCGTCGAGTCCAAAGAAGTTGTGCTCAGTGAAAAAGTCCACTGTTGGCTGGTGGGTGGGCTCGGAGGTCATGATGTACCAGGGGATCGGTTTTTGGGCCCCAGCCAGAGTTTGTACTCGAGCAATTCGTTCAGCTTGGAGTTGAAACAAGGATTTATGGCTCGGTAAACCAATATCATAACATCCCTTGGGTCCAGGGTACCCCAACCGGGTACCTTGTCCGCCTGCTAGCAATACCACCGCCACTGAACCGGTTTTTATAGCCTCTAAACCGATATTATGCCATTTTTCCAGCTGATCCTTGTCAGTGTCAAAAACAGAACCTGTGCATGATTCAGGGATAGCAGTGACGTCCTGTCCGGATTGTTTGGATGTCAGAGAATCGTCAATGGCCTGTTTGGCCTGGGTAGCGAGTCTATCGATGTCTATAGACTGTAATCTGTGGAGCAATTGATCTTTTTGCGGTTCGTCCAGCAAAGGATAGTAATCAAATACATGGCCTTGGCCCAGATTCTTATATTTGTCGATGATACTACTGGACATGACGAAGTATAGGTAACTAAGTTTATAAAAAGAATAGGAAAAGTGATAAAAGAATAAGGTTACTGAAAAAAGGAGGGCCCATTTATAGCCCCAGACCAGTCATAGCCAGAAGAGTTGAAACATTAGAATGCTAAAATATTACACAGTTTCTACTTTTTTTTGTTGCTATTTCATTTACTTCTTATACATCATGCCTAGTTTACCACCGCTTGCTGTGCCTCTTGCTTGGCTGGTATCAGAGCACGTTCTGCCTCAGTTTCAGGTTTTAGATTTTAGATTAGAATTAAGCTTTCTCATTTGACTATTTCCCTAAAAAGCGATCTCCTTACTAGGACTACTTGCTACTGGTCTCCTCTCCTCGCAGGTTTTACCTTCACCGTTTCTCTTCATTTGCTTTGTTTTTTCAGTGTGTGTTTTTCTTGGTTAATTTCTTAATAATGGTTCCTAAAGCCGTAGAGTATCATTCTGTACTAGGGGATATACTTCCGACTTTGGATCCCAACTCCCCTACCTACTTTTACATCTCTCGTTCCTTAGAGGAGCTGGTAGATCGAGCCAAATCATGCCCCGAGGTTGGTTCTGATCATGTTAGTACTACTACTTCTTCCACATCTTCTGCTAGTTCTGATTTCGGCAGTGATAATGGTGGCGGTGGTTCTTGTTCTGGCATTTCGTCGGGCTTTCAACCCCGGTCTGGAGTGCCTGATAACTCGGAACTGGTTGCCCGCATAGCCCAGCAGGAGCAGCAGTTGAAAGAGTATAAGTTACTGATTGATAAACTACATGACCAACAGCGTAATGATGTGGTTCAGTCGGCAGATCGGGCCCAAGACAGCTACTGTGACGAAACGGCTAGTCTTGCCCATGAACTTCGCAAGTCGCAGGAAGGAAACCGCGCTTTCCAGCAAGCGCTGATGGAGATTGGCGAAGTAGTGTTTGCCGTTGCCCATGGCGACCTATCGAAGAAAGTGACGGTGCACGAAAAGGAGCTGGACCCGGAGATCATCACGTTTAAACGCACCATAAACACCATGATGGACCAACTGCAGCGGTTCAGTAACGAGGTGACTCGGGTGGCCACAGAGGTCGCGGGCGGCACTCTTGGTGGACAAGCCGATCCCACCGGGACTGTGGGGGTGTGGCGAGAGCTCACTGACAAAGTCAACATCATGGCGTCTAATCTGACTAACCAGGTACGAGAAATCGCCGATGTTACTCGGGCTGTGGCGCAAGGTGACCTGTCGCGCAAGATCAATGTACATGCCCAGGGTGAGATTCTAGAACTGCAAAAGACCATCAATACCATGGTGGACCAGCTGCGAACATTTGCCTTCGAAGTAACCCGAGTAGCTCGGGAAACCGGTGTGGAAGGCCGGTTGGGGGGACAAGCGCTGATCGAGGGAGTCGAGGGTATATGGCGAGAACTCACGGATAATGTGAACGCCATGGCCTCGAACTTGACAGACCAGGTGCGAAACATCGCCAAAGTCACTACTGCAGTCGCAATGGGCGACTTGTCTCAGAAAGTGTCCGCCAACTGTCGGGGCGAGATCTTGGACTTGAAAATCACTATCAACAAGATGGTGGACCGGTTGCAGAATTTTGCGTTTGAGGTCACCACATTGGCTCGCACCGTAGGTACTTATGGCATTTTGGGCGGCCAAGCTCGAGTAGAAGATGTTGAAGGCGCCTGGAAAGAAGTGACTGAGAATGTCAATTCCATGGCGAGCAATCTCACGACTCAGGTCCGGTCTATTGCTCAGGTCACCACTGCTGTAGCCATGGGCGACTTGTCGCAGAAAATCCATGTCCATGCCCGGGGCGAGATTCTGACTCTGAAATCCACCATCAACACCATGGTGGACCGACTCCGAGTGTTTGCTGCCGAAGTGTCTCGAGTGGCTAAAGATGTGGGCATCGACGGCAAGCTTGGAGTACAAGCCCAAGTATCCGATGTAGATGGGCTCTGGAAGGAAATCACTACCAATGTCAACACGATGGCTAATAACTTGACGACCCAAGTTCGGGCCTTTGCCCAAATCACTGCGGCAGCCACCGACGGTGATTTTACCCGGTTCATCACGGTCGAGGCTTCCGGCGAGATGGATGCGTTAAAAACCAAAATCAACCAGATGGTGTTTAATCTTCGCGAGTCTATTCAGCGCAACACGGCCGCTCGTGAAGCCGCCGAACTGGCCAATCGGTCCAAATCCGAGTTCCTGGCCAACATGTCGCACGAAATTCGGACACCGATGAACGGAATCATCGGCATGACACAGCTATCCCTGGAAACCGACCTAACCCAGTACCAGCGAGAAATGCTGTCTATTGTTCACAATCTAGCTAACTCTTTACTAACAATTATTGATGATATTTTGGATATCTCTAAGATCGAAGCCAACCGAATGACTATCGAACACATCGCCTTCTCTTTACGAAGTACAGTATTTGGTGCTTTGAAAACCATGGCAGCTAAAGCTAACGAAAAGTCCCTGGACCTGGTGTTTCAAATGGATAAAGAATGTGCAGACTATATTGTAGGAGACTCGTTCCGTCTCCGGCAGGTTATCCTGAACCTGGTAGGTAACGCCATCAAGTTCACCGAGCATGGAAATGTGGCTCTTTACGTCCGTCGAGCGGATCCTGAGGATCCCCATTGCCGAGAAGCCCTGGCCAATGCTGGACAGCACGGGTACGTTTTGGAATTTTGTGTATCCGATACTGGGCTAGGCATTCGAGCCGAAAAGATCGACGTGATATTTGATACGTTCTGTCAAGCAGATGGGTCGACGACCCGCAAATTTGGCGGGACCGGGTTAGGACTCTCTATATCCAAAAAGCTGGTGAAACTTATGGGCGGAGATCTATGGGTAAGATCTGAATACGGTAAAGGGTCGGAGTTCCATTTTACAGTCGCGGTGCATCCAGCTGAGGCGGACACAGAGAGTCTCCAAGCTTCGTTTGAGCCTTTTAAAGAAAAAACAGTGGTGATGGTGGCTTCGCATGCTTCTAAAGAGGATACGGCTACTATGGCGGAAATGTGCAAGCACCTGAACTTAAAGTTCCAAGCCGCCTCTTCGGTGGAAGAGTTGCAAGAGCTAGGAGCTAAAGAAGGGATGGTGGATGCGATTTTGGTTGACGATCTGGATAAGGGCAAACAGTTGCGGCTTTCCACCTATATGCGATACGTTCCTGTGGGGTTGCTGGCCTTTGACGAGCCGAGATTAGTATTGAAAACCTGTTTGGACCTGGGGATCACGTCATTTGGCAATTACCCCTGTACCCTTCAGTCGTTTGCCAATACTTTGCGTCCGGTAATGGAATTCCGGGGCACGCCGTTGGATTCGAGTGATGCTCGAGCATTGGATATACTCATGGCCGAAGATAATGTAGTCAACCAACAACTGGCGGTACGTATTCTGCAGAAATACAAGCACAATGTTGATGTGGTTGATAATGGGCTAGAAGCAGTTGAAGCGGTGAAACGCAAACGATACGATGCGATTTTGATGGATGTACAGATGCCGGTCATGGGTGGGTTTGAGGCATCGATGAAGATCCGATTATGGGAAAAGGAGAACTTTCAGAACGGACGCCGTACTCCGATCATTGCCTTGACGGCCCACGCTATGCTGGGCGATCGTGAGAAATGCATGGAAGCTGAAATGGATGAATATCTGAGCAAGCCTTTGAAACCAGCGCTGTTTATTCAAACCCTGAACAAATGTGTCCAGCAAGCCCACGATTATCAAACTAGCCGATAACCGAATGAAACTATGACTTAATTATTATAATATGTTTCTATGAATTATTACAAGTATACTGTAAATTCCCCGACACTAGATATTCATAGATCACCACGGTAGGAGAGTCGAGAATATAATGTAATTAAGACCTTATTAAGGTTAAGCTGTAATGGCGCACTAGGGAGCTGTTACCTAACCCGCGAACTTGTCCGCAGTTCGAGCCATTATGTGTCCCTGCGGAGCGCCGTGGTGAATTGGTTGTGCACTTGTGAGCAATCCAGGTGCGCGCCGGTTGTAAACTCGCTTGTACACTCGAGGAAAGTAATTTAGCAGAGACCAAGCGGCCATGGTGGCGGCTGGAGGGATGGCACAGGTGGTTCAGTGGGCGCAAAGTGTAGTGGAGCTGGGTACCTGAACAGTGGACTAGTACTTTACTCTTTTTTTTTTGTATTTGTTAGCTTTTTTGGCGTAGTACACATAATTATATGAATTGTTTAATTATTTTTTGGTAACTAATTATGTTCTTAAGAGATATCCCTTCGAGGGTCTGTAAAGATCTATCAAAACCTTAAAAAAATCCTTCTGGGTATACTAAAATTTCGACATTCTAGTACAAAAATGGCCTTGATCCACTCTCCGGACCAGGATCAGCTGTTGGATAAAGCGAATCTTCTAAATGATGAGGTTATCGCCAAGTACCAAACAGCCGGGCAAATAGCCCAGGCCGCTCTTACTCAGGCATTACACCAGATCAAGCAAGGGTTACCGATCGGCCAGATTTGCCAGGACGCTGACCGACTAATTGCCGCGTTGGTCGAATCTGTGTATGAGGAGGTTGAGGAGAAAGGTATAGCTGATCCAACCACGATTAGTTTGGGCTCGGTAGTGAAAGGCAGCCGGCCAGAGGCTCCTGGGTTGGCCGCTCAACCTGGTACATTGGCTAAAGTCGCATTAGGAGTTCATATCGACGGATATACTGTGTGTGCAGGACATAGTGCTATTGCTCGACCGCTGGTAGAAGCACCGGTAGAAGGATTGGCCGCCAATGTGGTCTGTGCGTCTCATTACGCTGTAGAGGCTGCTACTCAGCTGCTAGCGTCAGGCCATGCGCGATTGAGTGGTTTGCAGCGGGTGGTGGAAACCGCAGTGGCTGCTTATGGGTGTAGTATTGTTCCTGGCTCCCGTATTCGTCGTATTCGACGGTTTCTGACTGGCCAGTCTGCCCTAGGAGCTTCAGAGGCTGAGGCCGAGCTGGAATTCAAAGGGCTAGTGTGGCCGTTGCCGGAGATTGGTGAAATTGAAGCAGTAGGACCGGAAATGGAGCCGGAGATTGGTGAGGTATGGCTGGTGGATCTAATGGTGGCCGCGGAGCCTGGCCGGATAAAAGTTCTTGATAATAATGTTCCCCGTATATTCGCTCGGGATTTTGCCGTGCGACATGACCTTAAACTGAAAACCTCTCGATTGCTTCTGTCCCATATCGACAAACATTGTTCGGTGTACCCATTCTCGGTGGACGCGCTAGAATTCGAAGCTAGTGACCGCCAATTGGGCTTGGCGGAGCTACGAAGGGCCGGGCTGGTGGTTGGCTTACCGGAACAAGAATGGATTCCTCGAGTGCCCAGTGCTCGAGAGACCAGTACTATAATGCTTACTGCCACCCCGGTACGATTGAGTGGCGGAGCAATGATTGCTCCGCCAGCTTGGGTGCATTCGGTCTACGATCTTGCTAACGAAGAACTGGCCAGTATAGCCAACACTGAACGCTGTGCAGTAGTAGAAGCTGCGCCGGTTCCTGAGGGGTTTACTACTGGCACTGTTGAGGATAGAATGGAGGAGTAGTTATGAACGTTTCTTTATAGAGAAAGTACACCGGCACAATGTACTTAGTAGACTTGACCGTACTTTAAATTCTGTAGGCAAATGTAGATCACTAACTGCCTTTTATAGTCACTATGGCTACAGTTCTACACTAAGCTAGTAAAGAGATATACTATAGATCTAGTTAGAGGGTTTATTTCTTCTCCAATTCAGCAACATGGCGTTCCATCTCGTCCAAATGTTCACGGTTCTTTTTCAACATTTCGCGTAACTTGGCGATCTTGATCTTCTCCTGTTCATGGACAAAAAGGTCCTCGGCGGCTTTCTCTCGCTTCGAAAAGGCATCGCCTTGGGCGCGGGGTGCTCCGGTGTCGCCGGCAGCATAGCCACGGACTCCGATCATGCGCATAGAAGGACGGGCAACTCGAATCACAGTACGGGTAAGCATCTTTGAACAATTGGTAACAATTATGGAAGAAAGTGGAACTGGTAGACTGAAGGACTCTTAAATATGGTCTGGTTCGGAACGATCTAGTTGCTATGGCACCCATTGCTATGGGAGATTCTGGCCCAACTATACCTAGCCAGTTATAATATAAATACAGTAGTGATAAATTATTGGCTGCCGCCGCGAATATTTAGTTAATTGTTGGTGCATTCTTTTTTGCATTTGGATTCGCAGACTCTAGCCATCTCGGGTTATGGCGACCACTGTTTGTGTGGGAAACCTGCCGACTGATTTCACAGAAGAACAAGTCACTGAGATACTAAGTACTGTTGGTCCGGTGAAATCATGTACCATTGCATTCGATCGGGACACCGGGGTTCCTACCGGTCAGGCGTTTGCGGAGTTCCTGGATTCGGAAA
This sequence comes from Tortispora starmeri, assembly GCA_030574535.1. Taxonomy (NCBI): domain Eukaryota; kingdom Fungi; phylum Ascomycota; class Trigonopsidomycetes; order Trigonopsidales; family Trigonopsidaceae; genus Tortispora; species Tortispora starmeri. The sequence continues at coordinate 63,476 of JAJMFD010000005.1, read as the reverse complement.
CTGCTGCCAGTGCAGTCCGCAATTTGAACAATTACCCGATCGGCAATCGAGTTATATATGTACGATACTCCTTTGATCCTAGTGGCACGCAAAGCTCTAACGGCATGAACGGCGGAGGCGGGTTTGGTGGCGCGATGCAATCGCCATTTGTGCCTACTGATGCCCAGCCTTTACCTCCAGGCACTCCTGTACCGGCCGGAGTATCGCCCTCCGAGGCCATATCTAAAATCATGTATTCTATTCCGGCCGATCAGCAGCTCGAGTTTCTGCATACAGTCCAACGCCAAGCAGATGCTGACGAAAGCAGTGTAGTGAAGTTACTAGATGCTGCTCCTCAACTTGGGTTTGCTTTAGTACAATCATTACTACTGGTTAATCTAATTGACCAAGCTACTATGACTAGTTTGCTGACTGAACCATTGCCTGCTCCTGTTGCAGCTGCCGTGGCTTCTCCTACCAGCACGGCTGCGGTGCCGGCTGCGGTGCCAGCAGCGGTGCCAGCATCGGGTGCTGCAACAGGAGCAGCTACTGATCAACAACAACTACTTCAACAATTACTACTCCTTACTCCTGAACAAATTGCATTGTTACCCCAAGAGCAACAAACTATGGTACTCCAAATCCGGGCCCAGATGGGGTACGCATAAACCAATCATAAAAATAACAACAGACACTAAGCATTTCTAATAATATTACCCTTTTTCTACAGTAACTACAATAAAGTAATGTGAAGGACATGAAATTTTGCGCAGTGTACACTCAGAGGGAGTAGAACTACATAGGAATCATCAGGCAAGCCAGTCTACTTATCAGAAGAGCGCTTGCTGGCACGACGGCCAGTTCCACGGGTCTTCTTGTCGCGGTTCTTGCGTTGTTTGCGCTGTTGGCGGCTGGCCCGTTCGGGGAAAGAAGCCTGGCTGACGCGCACACGGCGGTACAACGGCTCAAACTTCGTGAAAGCTTCGGGAGAGTCGTAGATCAAGGCATAGCCGGTGGTTTTGCCGCCACCATACTGAGTGCGGAGACCAAATACAGAGATGACAGAGGCATCGGCGCCGTAGATCTCGGCCAAGCGAGAAGAAAGGTCGGCCCGAGAAACGTTGGGCAGGTTCGGGTGAAGAATATCGACCACCATCTGGCGGCGAGCCAGTAAGGGGTTGCGGATGAATTTGCGAGTGCGAATCGTTACGGAATCGCTCATATTGTTATGAATAAACGGAAGATAGGTTAGGTTAGGTTCCAAGGCCAGAGGATCAAGAAGACCCAGCGTGCGACCGAGACCCGGACCCAGCAGCAGCGTGACTGGTAGTTAGGGTTATCTCCGACCCCCCGTCCTGCCTACTCCCAACCGCCAACCCAGTCCTGTCTGGGGTCTGGTCTGGTCCTTTAATTAATATTTAGTATGGACAACCAGGATAAGCAGGCTAGTGGTAGTACTGATCAGGTAGAACAGATATTGCAGCAGCAAGCGACTCTGGTGGAATTGCTAGACCGAATCTCGGACGCACGAGAAAAACACTCTCAGCTGGAAAACCAAAACCTATTTCTCAAAGAGTATATTGGAAATACCATGCAAGCCAGCCGGGGCGATATTTAGTGGCGCCGGCGACGACGCCGTTTAACGCTTTGACTGAAATCCACATGGATTCGGCGGTCGTCGATCATGGCGCCCTGCATTTTGAAATAAGCAGTTTCTGCATCTTGCTTGTGTTGAAACTCGATGAACCCGTACTGTAGAGACTCGCCGGATTTAGGATCCTTCTTGATTTCACAGCTCACAATTGGCCCGAATCGACTGAAAATCAAGTCCAGGTCCTCATCTTGAGTGACTGGGTTGAGTTTGCAGACAAATAGCACGGTTTCTTTAGGAGCCGCCCCGGCATGTTGGATATCTCCGATCATTTCCAATGTCAGTGCACTGCCCTTAGCGGCTTTTTCTCGTTTCACCAGCTCTTCTTCATCGTGGTTTGGCAAAGTTGAGTCGGTGCCCAATTCTCGAACATGAACTAGCTGTTGGGCTAACGGGTCCGGAGACTGGCCTAGTTCGCAGTTGAATCTGCTGCTAGCTTCAGAGTCGGTCTCGTAAGGATCGTAGATACGGACAGTATGAAGCAATCTAATATCATTGAAAGGTCGGTTATCATCGTCACAAATACACGAGTTGATCTTATCCAGAACTTCTATCCCTTCCACTACTTGGCCAAACCGAGCAGTGCGGTCGCCTAATCTTTCCAATTGTACAGGATCTTTAGTTAGAGTAATAATAAATTGAGAGGTGGCCTGTTTATTATGTAGAACGTAACAAACCGACCCATAGTGTGGCTTTCGACCAGGACTAGGCAAGAAGTAGCGATAATTCTCCTTTACCTCGGCTGTCCGAGAATCATCTCCTGATCCCAGCCCCCAGACTGATGTCCCGATTAGATCTTTGGTTTCCGGGTACAATGGCAGTCCGGTTTGTACACAGTAGTCTTTATCTAAATTGAAAAATAAACTGAAATTATAGTACCGTGCCCTACAAAGTCCAAGGAAGTTCTGGGCTGATTCCTTGCATTCGAGATCCAGGTCCACGACTATATTCCCCAGCGAGGTTTCCAGTAAGACCGACATCTACTAAGAATACAGAAATGCGGGGTTTGGATCCAGAGATAAGTAATATGTGATTGCAGCTTGCTGGAAACGCGAAATCGCAGAACTGAATCTTTTCCTTTAAGGTTCGTTTCCTCCCTCTTTCTTCCTTTCTTTCTTGTATGCTGGTAGCTCGGCAAATATCCCAGATGGCGCAAAATACCTGGCGGACAGCAGCATGTTTGATAATTGGCGATGAAGTACTGAACGGGAAGATTAAGGACACGAATTCGACATATTTTGCTAAATATTGTTTCCAATTGGGGCTAGACTTGGTGCGTATTGAAACGATTCCTGATAACGAGGCCGAGATCATCGAAGCAGTGAGACGATGTGCCAACAAGGCTGATTTTGTAGTTACTTCCGGTGGGATAGGGCCCACTCATGACGATATTACTTATATGTCGATTGCTAAAGCGTATGGACTACCATTGGCTCGAGATCAGACTACAGTGGAGAAAATGCAGGAGATCATGGGATCGAGAATGGATGTGCAGGATGTTGGGCGGTACAAAGCCCAGATGCGAATGGCCGATCTGCCGTATTCAGAAAACCCGGAAGAGGCTCGAGCCCTGTTTGTGGATCCCGAGCTGTGGGTGCCGGTGTCGGTAGTGGCGTCCAAGATCCATATTCTGCCGGGGATACCTCATTTGTTTGAACGGATGCTGACGGGACTGACTCCGTACATTTCCCCGCGCCTGAGTCCCAGTTCTGTTCAGTGTCGCCGGCTAGTGCTGACTGCTACTCCAGAAAGCGTGATGGCCCAGTATCTAACGGATCTGCAGGCTCGAGCCAACTCCCGGGGCATCAAAATCGGCTCGTATCCGCACTGGGGCTACCAGAAGAACACGGTTTCGCTAATTGGACCGGTGCTGGAAACCGAGTATATCGATGCACTGGCTGCAGAGGTGGTTTCTCATTTGGATGGAGAGTTGGTGACCCCGGAAGAAGAAGAACAGGCATTTCCTCGTAAACCAGGACTATAGGGATAATATCGAATGAGCTAGGTATTAGTGTTATTAGTAGCAAGTAGATGATGAACTAGTGATTATTGGCCAGCTAAACGGTATACGCGCAACGCTCGGTCGGATCCGGCAGTGACTATTCCCTGCGGTCGACTATCTCTAGCAGTGGTGAACCGAGCCGCAAACACCCCCGATCGATCTGCGACCTCGGAATGCGTAGCAATACACTCTCGGGTTTCCAGATCCCAGATTCGCAAGCGGCCATCGTACCCGCCGGAAATCAGCCGTGAAGCGTCTCGAGACCAGTCTACGCAAAAAATCCAACTGCCAGGATGACCAGGCAGTACCGTGACCAAATCGCCCGCTTGTTGGTAGATGTCGTACACTGCCAAGGTACCAGCATCGCCGGCACAAGCAAGTAGTTTGCCATCGCCCGAGACGCGAACTGTTCTAATAGCTTTACCGGCTTGCCCGGCCAAAGTCAAGCTCAATCTCCGGGTATCTAAACTGTAAATGTGCACGGTACCGTAATCATCGCCGACTATCACCAGATTCTCGGGCTCGGTGTATGCAACCGACATGCAGAAGGGAACTTGAGCACGCGCTGGCGCGGTCAGAGTCCAGGATACAATTAGTTTTCCCGTAACAAAATTGTAGACTTTTACTCCGCCAGTGACGTTAATCGCAACCAGAATTGGGTCTTGACCCGAGGACTGATGGCCCATACATACATCCCAGAACCCTGTAGCGGTAGCGAGATCAGACCCGGCCGGGAAATCGAGGGGGTTTAAGGATACTTCGTCTGTATATTGGATTGCATATACGGACAGCGTGCCGGAGAAACTGACCGCAGCCAGAAGAGAATCGTCAGAAGAGATAGATAGATGGTGGTAGCCCAGCTTATCGCCTGCAATTGCTTCAGAAGAAGCACCCACCAGAACTGTTCCGGCTGATTTGTCGGTATCTAATGATCCAGACACGGGATAGGGCCAGAATTTGATAGATCCGTCTCCAGAAGCAGAGAACACCCCATGCGAAGAGGGGGCAAGAGCGTATATATCGGCGTCATGAGCGGTTTCGTATGCTGCCGAAACAAAGTATTGGGTGGCCTAGATTAGTAATGGTTATTAGCGAATTAGAATACTATAGTAATATCCGGAACAGAATAATTATACGTACCATCTATAAAGTGGAACAAGTGAGATAGAATTAGGAGGTTCCTAACTTAGATACCGCCAGAACTGTCCCTGTTTATCTATCGGTAAGTTTCTGATTACTAGTGTGAATGTTTATCGGCCCCCTATTCTAGATGCATCACACATAGTGGCCACAAACTACAATCTCGTCTACCTGAATAAGAAATTTGTCGTTATTACATTAGTCGCGCACCTTTAACGGGGTCGGACGCCGAAGCACGTAATCCTTAAGAGCCGCCCGCTCCTTGTCAGCCACCCGCATTTGGTTTTCCGGGTACACCAATTTCTCCCTCAGCGGGTCTTTCACTATATCCTCGGAGGGTTTTTTGTTCCATAGCCGTTTGACATCTTCGTAGCATGGCATACACTCGTGATGCATCCGTTTATAACTACCGCACCCGGGACACTCCTCTAACGATTCGACCGGCTGCACTTTCTTTCGCTCCGGGGCCAGTTGGCGGGCCCGTCTCTTGGCCCGACTGGGTTTCTTGCGCGGAGTGGCTAATAAGATGCCTGTCCAAGAATCGAGGGCGGCCCCGATCCGCTCGACCCATCCCACCCAGGATGGACGCGGCGTCAGTACTATCTTAGCCGGACCCGATAATCTCCAGCTTATCGATTGTAATATTATCGGCACCGGCCGTATCCACGATCCCACAGGCATTCTCGTGGCGGCTAGGCTCATGGTGTAAAGTGTGTGAACAAAGAAAAGTTCTTCCCAAATCGGCTGGTGGTGAATGAACCAGGACAGATTGGCTAGCTAAACCTTAAGTAGTAAAAAGTAGTAATATCAATTCAAACCATTATTATAATTAGTGGTATCCTGGTTAAGTTTTCTAGCAAATGTACAGTATGTAGTTTTTTTTAAAAAAAAAACTGGCCTATCACCATCGGGGCCAGTCGTAGATATCTCGCTCGGACTTGCGTTGGACAACGTTTACTGTATCCCCTACTCGCACCGTTTTCCCCAGATTGGATTCTTCAATAAACCCATACCGTCCCAATACCGGGCTGTACTTATTGCCAGAATCGACCCGTCGATCATGCATTAACCGCTTCAATACCGCCCGATCAGAATGAACATGAGTACCGGTTCGATAATCTGAATCCAGGACCCGGCATCGACAACAGTTCCCGGTTAAATACATTAATACGGGCCCTGTGTCACTATCAAATTCCAGTACCCCCCAGAAATCCTCTTCCCATGGCTCGGTGTCTCCCTCCAGCACGATATTGGCTCGAACTTTACTTTCTTCATATTCCCCAGGAATATCCGACGGAACCCCGTGCGGGCCCAGGTAGTCCTTGACATTGCCGACTTCCTTAGCCCGTTTTTGCAGCTCAGATATACTGCTGGTCGTGGCAATCAGGTACTGGCCATGATCAGCAAACGAGAGTAGCCGGGTATCCTTGAACTCGGGTTTCGAGGTGCCCATCAACGCCGAAAACAGGCCCAGTTTTGGCTTTAGGGCCGACTTCATGGGATTTAGATTCTGTCCCAAAACCTCTCGTTTGTATTGACCAATATATATCACTTCTACATCAAACCCTAATGCCTGAGAGAAGAACTCTCCGGCCTTGGACGGCATGCGGTACGCCGGGGTCCCTGACCCCAGTACCCGGACCTCCAGCGTTTCCAAGTTCTGTACATCTGGTTCTAATTCCATGTCAAATGTCTGTTTCGAAATCACATGCTCGATCTTTACTCGCCTGCCCTGAATACTCTGTTGTAGCAGTAGCATTTGCGGGTACAAGGTTGCATGCATGGTTTCGATCTGAGTGATGTTCGGCGCCGGGGGCGGATGGATTCGCCGCAGCATGAAAACTCGGTCGTATTTCAGTCCACATTCTCCAATCTCTGCTTCTTCTACACGGCAAGGCAACAAGCTTTTAATTGGGTACACATATATCGACTTTACTCTTAACCCCATTCATGTACTGAGAACAATGAACCGCACACGTGACTGATTCCTTCCTGGATTGATTTGGGTGATGTTCCTTACTACTTTTGGTTCTGGATTTCTTCTGCCAAGCTGGTTACGACCGGCCAAAAATGACGCACTATGATATAATTTTCTAGGCTCAATATTTACTAATCCCTCAAATTTACTTCTGGGGTTTTGCACTCAATATCACAGTTCGGGCTTTACGGCCGTAAAGCTTATTTGTCCTTAACTGTAGTTTGTCGTCTACTTGGTATAGTGCCTAGGCGGAATATATTGCCGTAAGAACCAGAAGAACAGTCAAGCAAATTGTTGCTATTAAGTAGTACTTGCGGTTTAAACTTACATCAAGGTTACACTCGTACTATTTCTGTAACGTCATATCGCACTGAGCAACAGAGATTGTAAAACATTCCAGAGAATTTATGCTGATTGCTGAGGATTGTTATTGCCGTTTTCGGCTGAACTGTAGTCCAGATGTCGCTCTGGTAAAACTGACCATCTCCAACTGTCACAATGCTGCTAAGTTGACACTGGTGGAGGCCAATGTAGTATTACAGAGTGATTTGAATTGGCTTTAGAAGCTGGAACAACTTTTTCTGGCCAGTTGGAAAAAGCCAATCATGCAAGGTCTGGTGCTTAAATCACAAAATATCGCTCATTCTGTAAGGAATGCGCGATTTTGCTGTAAAGTATATAAATAAGCACAGCCGGTGCTTTTCTCGATTTCCTAAAAAAAATCTACTACTCTAGTTGCAATGTTCTTTATTAGCACTCTGTTAGGTTCCGCTCTTGCTGCTGATCCCGAACCAGCTCCTGTAAACTCCTTTAATGGCCATTTGACCCTCACCATCGATGAAACCAAGTATGGAGCTATTTTGCAGTCGGCTGTCGATGCTTCAGCCAAAAACGGATTCTACTTCTCCTATGAGGATGGATTGGTCGAAGGCCTGGATCTATTGTTCGAGCGCCAGGAAGATGTTACGACTAACTGGGTCGCCAAGTGTGGACTTGAAGGAGAAGACGGTTATCTCGCCTCTAATCCCGAGTTTACCTTTGAAGTAACTGATAGTGATGACAAGGTGGGTTCCTTGACTCTTTCCAATTATCTGACTTGCACAGCTGATAAAGACTCGGCCTTAATCTGGCAAGATGACGGTCTTAACGTCTTGAGTCCACAGACTGCCCCCTTCCCACTTCAGTCGGCCTACTCTCTCAGTTATGGTACTGATATTGCCCGGTCTCTTCCTTTCATTTCTGGAGAAACCCCTTCATTCCTTGGCGATGGAGAAATTCAGTCACCCAAGCCGGTTACTATTGATGCTGTCACTTACACCATCCCGCCTGCTCCCTCTCCTCCTGCTCCCTCTTCTGTTGTTTCCTCTTCTGCCGCTCCCTCTTCTGTTGTTTCCTCTTCTGCCGCTCCTTCTTCTGTTGTTTCCTCTTCTGTTGTTTCCTCTTCTCCCGCTCCTTCTTCTGTTGTTTCCTCTTCTGTTTCTTCAACTAGTGCAACTCCTACTGCCATTCCCTCAGTGGCTGTGCTTGAAATTCGCAACGAAACTCACTCTCTTGGATATATCTCGACTTCAGATGCCTCTTTGAGCGCCCAGCGTTCTGTCTGGACTTATCGTAACTCCTCTGGCCGTTTAGTTGTTCCTTCTACTTCGGACGTTTTGGGTCTTTACGGTGAAGCTTTCGCTATTGGTCCGGATTCTTCTCTTGCCAAACGTCAAGCTTTCACTCCTATGGATGTCAATGTGTTCTCTAATGGCTCCGTTCTATTCAATGGCCAAGAAACCATTCACCTCTGTTCTGACAGTCTATTGCAGCTCTCCGGTGGTTTCAGTTGTCAAGCTGTAGTTATCAATGCTCTGCCTGCCGATGAACCTACTTCCTCCAGCTCCTCCTCTGTGCCGACTACTGGTTCTACCACTCCTATCTCTTCCAGCGCTTCTGGTACCGGGTCCGGTTCGGTTGTTCCTACCGGCACCGCTTCTTCCTCTGGTCTGAACAATGCTACTAGCACTGAAATTATCACTACCACCGTCACCTACTGCGTATCTGACAAATGTGCTCCTCTCACCTGCCCTTGCGAACATCTTCCTAAGGACTATGCTACTACCGTCATTGTTGGACCTATCTATCTTGTCCAGAAGTCCTGCGATGCCTTAGTGACCCCCACTATTTACAACACTGGTTCCGATCTGCCTACTGCTACAGGAACTCATGCCGCATATGTTGCTCCTACTGCATTCTCTGGTGCTGCTAGTTCGCTTGTTTCTAGCGCTTGTTTCTTGTTGGTTCCCGCTGCCTTGGCTGTGCTGATCTGAGGCTCTTTGTTTTAAGTGTGATTAGAAAAAGCCATAAATGTGGTTTTCTATTTGCGTATTCTTTATCTAATAGATGCCTTTTATATATACCCTTCGTTTTAATGTATGTGTACTTGCGTGTAATTGTGCTCTGTATTGTAGGAGCATTCGAGGGTAGATCGTTTACTCTTAATATTTTAATAGGCTATTAGTAGATTCTACATTACTCTTTTTATCTGTTGTGTTATATCCGAAAAGGTGTCTTCAGTTCCATGAAGTCAATTTGGGTGTGCTCAGAATGGCAGTCGGCAACAGTATACTATGAACAAGCCAACCATTCTATGGTTTGAGAAGGAGACACCATGACAATAAGAAAAAAGTCATCACTTATCTTCTTTTGGTTATTCAGTTATTTAGCAATGACATGTAAATGTTCCACAAAAGAGATAGTACTGCATTTTGGGATAGCACGGGTTTTCGCTGTTGGCATGAATGCTGTGGAAGCAACCACTAAACTGCGCAGGAATAAATAGCCGATACGTCTTCTCCGGCGACAATCTTTTGTTTTAAGTTCTTATTTTTTCTCACTAACCCCTTACTTCCAAGAAGTAGTACTGTCTCTTTTCCTGGTCCAGCAACTACCAGTTTCCGGGACGTTACAAGTCCGGTTTGTTTAGTAGTTTCAACACTCTTCGATGAATCCAAAGGTTCAATTTGTAGAGGAACACTAACGTTACTGCGCTTCCCGGTTCCTAGCTGACCATGTTCGTTGCTCCCCCAAACATAGAGATCACCTCCCCGTTTAGTCTGGCCTGGCAATAAGGACTGGCTGTCGGTGACCGCAAGCACATGATTAGTTCCTGCAACTAATTGTAAAATTGAGATAGGTTTCATTTTGCCCGACACTTCATCATAACTTGTCAGCCCCGAAAGCTGCTTGATCAGACGCATCCGTCCAACAGAGTGAGCAAAAGTGCCGGTTCCATGTTGCCCGTTTATTCCATTTCCACAGGCGAATACGTTCACTGATTCTCCCTCTTCTGCATTAGTTTTCTTGGTAACAAAATAACTGGTATTTCCTCCTGCAGCTATGGCTGTAAATCGTGACACATCTTGCGGTAAAGCTCCCGTAAGCTTGGCTAATCGATTCATGGCTGCATCGCCCGAATCTGCTCTGGTGTGTAGGTTCACTAGTATTGGTATTGGGATAGACGCAGTCTCATTAGAGTATTCCAGGCCTAACTGGCCGTAAGTATTATCTCCAAAGGCCCATGCCCGACCTTGGTGGTCTAGGAGTAAAGTATGATACGATCCACAAGCCACCGACTTGATCGGATTATGAAGTAGTGTAGTTACCAATTGACAGTGGTTAACTGGAGGCAATTTGGCATACATGGGCAAAGTAGGGACCCCAAACTGTCCATGTGACTCAGCCGTGTGTTGTGATGAGGTAGCAAATGTAAATACTCGACCTTGAGAGGTCACCAGTACTCCGTGGTCCACGCCCACTTGCACATCAGTGATATACTCTCGAAAGTTTAGCGGTGGTTTGATAGATTCAACTTTTGGTTCTGTCCATAATAGCAGTTTACGCTTTCGATCCACAGTCTGGGCTGAGTCGGGAACTACTAATAGTCGATCGGCAGATCGGGGTAGAGCGTACACCTTGCCACTCGATAACCGCACACTTTCTAAGTTCATTCCCTTTAATGTGATTGTCGGACCATGTTCCTGGTTCCATTGAACCAAGTCGCCTTTCTCCAAAATGGCTGCTCCAGCATTAACGCCGAAAGCCAGGTCCCGCAGAATCTGTCCATCGAAGAACGGGACCCGTGTAGGCAACGCAATGTCTTCTTTAGTCCCGGGAATCAATCCCTTGGCTGCACCCCACACATATACCCCAGGAACGTCTCGGGACGGTAGAGAAGAGCTGAGGATTTTCGGGGATGGGTTGGATTGAGTATCGGACTGAATAGGAGAGGATCGTCGGTAGTAATCTATCAAACCAATGGCGACCCCACCTACGACTCCAGTGCAAAACATGCGTTTGCTGAATCGTCCGAAAAACGGTTTCATTTTCCCCGACAAAATGTACCTATGAAGTTTCTGATCCAAAGGGTAAAGATGGAAACTAGAAAACCCCGCTAAGAAGTGTTCCTATTGGTGAATGGGGCATTCGGGACATTGGGAGTTTACGACAAATGGGAAGAAAAAAAACCTAGGCATCCTCCTTCCTCTTTGAAAATAAATAACATTGTGCAAAAATCTTAGGATGGGTACCAATAGGAAAAACGACAAGAAAATAAAGACCAAGCGTTATAAAAGGTAAGTTGATGCGGGAAAATATGTTGGAGGAAAATGAGCTAACAAAATCAGGGATCTTGATCAAATCAAGAATGATCTGGCAGAGGACTACCGAATTAAGCATCTGGAAAACCAGCCGATAAATGAAGATCTTCCTGGGTTAGGACAGTATTATTGCATACAATGCGCCAAATATTTCGAGACACTTGCAGATAAAACCAGTCATTTAAAAGGTGGACGTCATCGACGCCGGGTTAAACAGTTGAAGGCTGATATTTACACGCAGGAGGAAGCTGATGCGGCTGCCGGAGTGGGTGTAGAAAAGTTTTTGACAAATAGAGAACGTCGAAAGGCCGAAGATGTGTTGGGTTCAATTCAATTATAAGGGCAGGAGCTGTTTTGGTCGGGTAGAGAATGGGTAGATAAAGCGACAAAAGCGACAAAATGCGACACAGTAAGTAAGACTCCTTTTTTAAGCGTAAGTACCAGTTGGTGAAGACGTAAGATTCAGAGTAAATCATCATCCATGCTAAGATTTTATTGCTCTCCAAATCTGGTATGGCCAGTAGATCTGGCATGCGCAAGCGCCTCCTTCTCACCTTTCATGTGGAGTCCACATTCCTGACAAGTGATAGCAAACCCAGCTGTGTCAGTATAGTAGTGCTTACTGCGAAGTTGATCGACGAGTGGCTTGGCGCTTTCGAGTATGTCTGCGTCGGACTCGGCGTCGAACACAGTTATATCGAACTCAGGTGGGGCATCGGCCATCGGCGATACAGCCACCGCGTCATAATGAATACCGCTGTATACGATCATACAGAACGTTTTGGCACCAGAGTTATAAGAATCCACTCTACCGGTTTGGACATCAAAGGAGTGAATGGCTACATCGAAATGATCAGCCAGAATCTTGAGCTCTATAGCGCCTCCCCATTTGTCTGGGTTTTGAATCCAGTCGGCGTACTTCTCAGGGCTCATGCCCAACGTGGCTTCATCAAAGTCATCTACATGCTCGGCAACTGCAGCTCGTAGTTCCTGGGCTGCGTCCCGGTTCCGCAACATGTTGTATCCTAGGGCTCGGAACAAACAAGAATTATCGTCTTCCATGATACGCAGCACCAAGATCCGCCCATCAGGAAGTTCCAGCTCAGGTACATTGTTACGAGATATCTTCTGTCGTTTTCTCGATAATTCTAAAGGCTTAGAAGTCGATTCTGGTGCCGGATCAATGATGATCTGGTCCCCCGATCTGATGCCCAGTTCAGATAGCAAGGTGTCTAACGACGCCGACACCAAGGTGGGTGGAAACCCAGTTTTAATCGATTTCGCTTTATAGGATTTAAGAAATTGGTCTAAAGTGCATTTGTCTTCAACTTCAACTACTTTGGCCCCGTCAGGGGAGCGTATTTTCAGTCTCATTTGGAACAATTAATTGGACAGTAGTGTAAACACAGCACTAGATTTAAACCAGTGGGAAAGTCGAAATCTCCCAAAATCCGGGAAATCTCCCCTGATTTTTTGATTGTCCCTTAGGATTCCAGCTCATGGACATTCCTACTATAAAAACACTTTCGGAACGAGCCTGTCATTATGATTTTAATAAATCTTTGCCTTTGAGGACTTGGATCCGGTCGGGGGAAGCTGTTCTGCACCAAGCCGATATCTATCGTGCCGATCATCTGTACGAAGATGCTTACGTACTGTATTTACGATACATTGATCTAGTGCTGAATTCTCTTAGTAAACATCCCGAATCCCGAGTCGAGCCTGGATCTAAGATGTACAAAGCCGCGGTGGCCAAAGTCGAGAGGGCGCTACGGGATGCGGAGGCTCTGAAACCTTCTGTGGAAGCTGCGTTACAGAAACAACGACAATCAGCCATGGCGGCTGCTGCAAAACACTCTACGCCGCCACCAGATCCAACCCGATCAAGTCACCAGCAATCACCCATACTAGCTCGACAGCACAAGCCCAAGACTGGTCTGCAAGATCTCCAGGAACTGCGGTATCAACCCGAGGTGCAGGTTAAGCCTGCAGACCCTATTCCCAGATCCTATGAATACCCCAGTCTCGATTCTTCGCCGGTTGTGCCTGAACCTGAGTCTTTTAGCGCTAATGTTTTACCTCCAACTGCATCTACTTCCACAGTTTCTTCATTCGAACCCTACGATCCTTATTCCCAGAACACCCCTAGCGCAACCACCCCCAAGGCCCCAACCCATGCTACCAAGAATTTCACCGAAAAAGGTGATCCTTTACGCACAGTATACGTACCTAAGAAACTTCACAAAGAGTTTCTACGCATAGCTGCCTCAAACACTGCCAAAAACCTGGAAACCTGTGGTATTCTGTGCGGGAAACTCAGCCTTAATGCCTTCTTCATCACCCATCTCCTCATCCCTGATCAAGAAAGTACTCCTAATACCTGTCAAACCAAAGATGAAGAGCAAATTTTCCAGTATGTCGACCAACACGGTCTTTTCGTCCTGGGCTGGATCCATACCCACCCCACCCAGACTTGCTTCATGTCATCGGTTGATTTGCACACCCAGAATTCTTACCAGTTAATGTTACCTGAATCTATTGCAATTGTTTGTGCGCCTCAAAAATCTCCAGATCTGGGGATCTTCCGCTTGACCGATCCGCCGGGAATACCCACCATTACTTCTTGTCGAGACACTAGTCTCTTTCATCCCCATGCAGTAGACAACTTATACACCACAGCCACCAATCCTGGCCATGTCACGCTTCATGATGCTATACCTCTACACATACAAGATCTACGAACCAAATGAGTGTGGGATGCTAATTGCATGTCATACATCAAGTAAAAAAAAATTTCTTTGCACAGTTTAAATAACGGCGAATTAAAGAGGAAGAAAAGAAGGAAGGGACATAAAACCAACCGAAAAAAAAAAACGAAAATTAAACGTCGGTCACTCCTAGATCACGAAGTTGCTGTCTTATCTCCTGTTCTTTAGCCATTTTCTGCTTCTGGTTATCTTCAAGACGCTCATTATTAGCCAACCGAGCCTTATACTCATCAATAGCTCGAAGTTTCTTCAATAATGCCCGGACTTTCCGCTCTTCCAAGGATAGAGAATGGACTTGAGAATCTCCCGGTTGGGGTTTGGCAGAATCAGTTCCGGAATCAGCACCATTAGTTTCCTCAACATTGGTCTTACGTTTGGCTTCACGCTTTTTCTTATTTTTTAAGGCCACCTTGGACACAGCATCCTCGTCTTCAGGAGGAGCAGCACCAACCGGCAAACGAGGCTTCCTCTGTCCCGGGGCAGTATAGCGAACAAACCCGTTACCAGCTGTTCGTGGTGGAGGAATAGCCGAATCATCTTCAGACCGCAAACGTTCGGTGAAAGAACTAGGGGCAGCAGCCCCGCCAGTGCGAGCACGAGGAGGTCTATAAACGCCAGAGGGCTTTGATGATGCCGCTTTAGCTCGGCCTGATGCCGAAGGATGGGGTTGAGGTGCTGGAGAGGCACCTCGGGGGAATGTGTAGTTGGTAGGCGGCTGAGGAAGCCACAGTACTGCGTAGAGATCCTCCGAGAAATCTTGGCAATAAAGAAGAGTGCCTGAATAATGCCATATCTTAATACAATTATCGACTCGTAAGCGTGGTGCAGTAGTTGCGGTTAAAATAGACCGGCCGTCAGGAGCCCATTCACACACAGTAGTATTAGGAGCATCAATGGTGGAGATCTTCTTGAAGTTTTCGGTACGGTCATAAATAGTGATTTGGCCTTGGAGATTACCAAAGCCAGCAGTCATAAAGAACTTTCCGTGCGGAGAGTACGAGACCATGTTGCGGGGGCCGGGCTCTAAGTTGTTGAGGACGTTACCCCGGGCATCAATAATGGCCGTCTTAGCCGGCATGTAGCCGTAAACCACCGCAAACTCCCGATTATTGGGCGACCAGGAGACATCGTAGACCGGCACACCAGGCTGCAACACAACTTGTTCAGCAAATCCGCCGGCGATCCCCAGCAGGTAGAGATTGGTTTCGCCGTAGTAGCTCTTGCCGGTGTTATCGACATCGGTCGAGGCTAAGACTATAAGGGACGTCCCTAGATCGTTCCAGATCATGCGAACTTTATCAGCCTTGAAAAACGCCTTGATGGCTATAGGGGCAGCCCCGAAGTATGGGATCTGGTACAGCAAAACTTTGGCCGGTAAGCCATTCTTTTCAGCACAGAAGACAGCAACCGAGTAAGCTTTGCTTTTGGAGATGGAGAAGTCGGCGCAGTTTTCAACTTTCAGCTTAGCGTAAATCGAGGAGAAGTTGGATGATTCATAGAAGTGGATCTCGTTAGAAACCAAGTGTCCAACATACTTTTCATCGAAAGTATACTGGATCTTCCACCCGGACTGGTTGCGCTGGACAAAGGAAATGAGCTCCTCGCCCGTAGCCATGGACCATATAGTCAGGTTTCTCGCTAGGTTTCCATCCTCTCCTTTAACAGGCCGCACCCAGGTAAAGATGTGAGACCCTAGTGGGGAAAACCCAACCTCCATAACTCCCGGAATCGGCAGAGTACGCACCAAATGACCTGTGCGAGGATCCAGCACGTTTACTTCGGTCGTCGTAGAGTAGGCAAGGTACCTACCATCAGGAGAATAGGTTATACATTTGGCCACCGTTTCTGACCCATTAAAGTCTGGGACTGAGGCGAAATCGCCAGAGCCCTGGAACAGGCCAAGCTGTTTCGCGGAGCGGACTAGGGTTAGTACACCAGGCCGGGAAATTGAAAATGCACGCCCAGGGGGGGAGGAGAAATTTTCTAAGCAGTATAAATATTGGTTTAAATGTTACTTACAAGCTAATTGAGGGTCCGGCATGGTTAATTGCGCAAGGGGTAGATGCCAAAACACTGATGGAGGAGAGGGTAGTTGGTTGCAGTCAAAAGGGCAAACTTTGTGTCCCAATAGGTGGTCTAGTAGGGAGGGAATTTTTGAGAGGTCTTGGCCAGCAAGGGAGAAGAGCACAATGTAATGTAGAAAATTAAGTATCTCTTTTTTTTTTTTACCCTTTTTAAATCATGGCGGTAGCTCTTTAACCACGTAGAATAATAAATATGCCTGAGCGCTTTTTACCTGTTCGCAGGAGACTCTAGTAACCATTGTATCATCAAAATGGAACCATTCGTCGTCTCTTGTCTTCACATAAGCAGTATAATGTCCAGTAGATAGCTGACCTTGGTGTTTGACTAGTCCATATAGTTCCCACAAAAAGTTTTCTCGAGGAAGCAGGCGAGGTCTTTGGCTGTGAGAATGCGGCGTAGGTTCTTCCGTGTAAGGAGACATATCCAAGGTGAAGGGGATATCGACATGGTCGTCGACCTTGGTGGACAAAGAGCCCGAGTGCTGGAACCGTTTCAGCTGTATCACCAATACCGACGGAATCCGTTTGATGGCCAGCTTTTTCGACATCGCCCGCTTCTCGTTGCATGCCTGACAAAACACCCCCCCGTCCAGTTCTTCAGGATTGGTAAACTTGTGCAAGCAGCGTTCCAGCGACAGATTGTGGGATCCGGCGGATTTGACCTCGAGGCTGAGATCCAGAAAGGGGTCGAGGGTCTTGCGGCTGCTCTGGCAATGGTTGCAGGTCAGCGTCGACTCCAAAATCCCACAGAACGTCCTATGGACTATGCACGGACAGGAACTCAAGCCTTTCCTCGAATCTATTTTCGGGTTCTCCTGGATATGCGAGGTGTAGTGCAGCTGGTTCAAGGCAAACTGGAGAAACTCATGCGCATCTTGCTCGGAGTACCCGGCCAGAGTCCGCTGAGTGTTCCACGCGGTCGCCAGCAGATCGGTGGGCCCGACCCCGGCACTATGCGGTTCGTTGCCATACATCGCCGTGAATATCTCCTGCAAGCGACAGCTCAGACAGTTATCCTGGGTGCATTCCGCAGTGAGATGCGCTCCCGACAGAAAGTCGTTCCGCAGAAACGGGTTGTGCACCAGGGTTTGCAGTACCGCACTCATGAAACATGTCGCCCCCATGTTCTGAAACCCCCGCAGCCCGCGAGTGTTCTCCACCAAGGGCAGCGTGCAGTTTGATTTGATTGTTTCGAGTTCTTCTTTACTCAACCTGGCCGCAGAGCTACCAACCTTCACAACCGGTCGGCCAGTTACGATAGCCAATGCCTCATTCCGTGCCCGATCCAAGTCTGTGTCTACAACCACCGATCTACAGGCCTGGCAATAGAGTCGGGCCGAATCGACATCCACGGCAAACGGGTGGCCACTGGCCCGGGCATGCGACAGGGCATGGGCTCCAACACATCCCACAAACGAACATTGAAGACAGGTGAATTTGGGCCCGATCTGGTCGTCACAAACCTGACAATGCCGCAAGGACTCACTTTTCAGCACCACTACTCGTACAAGCTCTCTATAGGACCGCAAAGCCATGGTACGAGACGCTGACCCCAACATTTTGGCAACATGGCCGCATGGAGGCCGGAGTGCTGCAGGAGGATCTGGGGTGTCGGCTGTAGCGACCATTGTCACTGTTTTGGTGTTAGACATTGGCTCTCTACAGTCACAAGAATCCTTTTATTTATCCTATTTTACCTCCAGAATTTCCTTGGTGAAAATATATCCTGCTGGTTTTATCGCGGAAACTGTACCAAGACTGCTGGTCCGACCCTGGGGATAGGTAATACCAGGGTTTGGGGAACAGAATTTGGAGGGCCAGTCTCCGGCAATCTGGCTGAGCGGATCGCCAGCCTGTCTACACCAAGATATAAGCATACAATAAGTAATAAGTAAAATATAACCATATAAAAAGACATCTATCATATAGTAACCAAATCGCGCATTATACCATAAATGACACGAGTCTTAAGCAGATGGATGCTGCGGTAAGGAGTGAGAGAGAAAGAGAAAGAGAGAAAATGATAGAGAAAAGACCTTAGGCACCAATATACCATAGAGAGAGAGAGGGTATGGTTCGTCTTTCTGATCTATCTAGCTAAATAGTATATTCATATACTGCTTAACGAGTACTGGTAGTAGTGCTCATGGTAGCAACTTTAGCTCGGTAAGATGAAACTGCTGATATATAAGACACCGGGCCACTAATAGGACCGGTATCATTATTGTTCTTGCCGGTAGGTTGTATAATTCCTTTAGTAATATCGGTATCGGGCAACGTGAACTGCAGCTCATTGTGAGCAACCGCAGGAGCCACGACCAAAGCAATGAACACCACAAATAGGGTAAAGTACAAGGTTGCATACTTGCGAACTATGCGTTTGCGGAGACGGATTTGCTTCATACTGAAAATCGGGGGACGGATCTGTTGAGAAGGTTTCAGCCAGAACAACATCATAGAATGCCAACGGTCGATATAGGGAATGCACAATAAAGGCAGCTGGATAAACAGCAAAATGTGGCCCAAAATAAAGTCTCCACTAAATCCAGACATCTCCACAACCTTACACACAAACTCTCGCAGGGGTTGTGTCAGTGCCATCCATCCCAACTTCTCTCCGTACCACCGACCAGACCACCAGGCCCGGTTAGCCCGATCGTGCTTGAACTCACGAGTCAAAAAGAATAATGTCATAATCTTGAACACCAATCGCTGAATTGCAATCACCG
The DNA here is from genome assembly GCA_030574535.1 of Tortispora starmeri. NCBI lineage: Eukaryota > Fungi > Ascomycota > Trigonopsidomycetes > Trigonopsidales > Trigonopsidaceae > Tortispora > Tortispora starmeri. Next base: position 44,505 of record JAJMFD010000005.1, on the reverse strand, counting down.
TTGACATACCCAGAATGGCTCCAGTGAAGTCCCAGGCTTGCATGTACCACAGTACTTCAAAGAATGCAATCGCAGCAACCACACTAATTCCATGGGCAACTCCGGCTAAAACCGCACTGGTGTTCTTGCAGCACAATGCTAAAAACGGACCAGCACAGCAGGCTAATCCAGCAATAACAACAACAGCACCAGCATTAACCGCAATGGGTCCAAATGTACAGATAGCCAATCGAATCAACACATTGGCCGGTTCAGTAGTGCTGGGAGAAACCCCGGTTTGGGCATTATAGAAAGAGTAAGGAACGAAACAACATGCGGCAATCACTAGAGGTCCGAGAATTTCCGAGAAGAAAATACTGCTCTTGTGGGCTCGAGGGATATCACCGGAGTATTTCTCAGATTCTTCTCCCAGGGTAAATCTCTTATAACCGGTGATGCGGGTACGAGCCAACCGGCAATATCCAATCCACGAATTTCGATGGAACTTGTTGTTACCGCGAGACAACCATCGAATATAGTCACGATAGTCCACGAAAAAATCATTAAACGCAAACTGATGGGGGTTGAAAAGCATAGGCGATATAATCAGGGCAACCAAAGACATCCAGAACCACAGCAATGCAGCCTTCCAAATCGTAAGAGTAGCAAATAGTAACATCACAAGCGATCGTGCACCAAAGTATATAGACGGTCCCGCAAAACGAGCAAATAACAGAGAGAATGGAATGCGAGCAGTAGCGAACTTACGTCCAGTCGCAATATACCGGGCACCACCAAACGAGAGATCAGTTAATAGCGAGTGAGCATAGATTTGACAGACAAACACTTCAAATAAAGGAGACATGGAGATGATATGCTTAATAAATCGAGTAGCAGCCCGATAAACCCCGCGTTCGGTAAGTTCTTGAACAACCAGAGGCACAAATGAAATAAAGAACACAATGAAAATCGACAAAATACAACGCTCAATCCATCCCAGTACCGGTTCAAGGTTATAACAGCCAAGAGGAGTTTGCGGATTGGTAATAGGCGCACCACGGTCGTAATAGCAGACAATAGACTCGTGAATAAGCGCACCGATATTCAACATACAGATCATGAAACCTTGTACAGAACCAATGATGAAAAGATTGTTGATGTGGAAACCAGCATGGGCATAGTAAAATGAAAGGAAGCGATCAAGAGGAAGCTGTGTACCAAGATAGTAGTATTCACGAGAGAGCATCTGCTCACCCATACCGGTACCAATTTTGGTAGTGAAGTTCAAAATCGAGTCAAATCCAAGATCACGACCTTTACCGCACTGATAATATTCACAATGTTTGATACGACCACCCCGCAATAATGCGTTCATACCAGCATAGATATCCTCGTTCAAGTGAAGACCTTTTTGCGCTTTGGAAACACCTCCGCGGGTAGTCATATAGGTAGCATTCAAGAAATCCGGGTGACCATAATGAAGCTTCGCACCAATTTGAGCCAAAGTACGAGAGAACAGAGTACCGAATGTTTGTTCTTTTCCAGCAGCAATGTCACCAAGAATACCAATATTCTCTGAGAAAATGTATTCACGGGCACCAAGGATAGCAACTGGCGTTTCAACCTCATTCTTCAATCCAGGAGTATAAGGGGAGACATTTTCGACCGTCATTTCTTCAAATTCAGCCAAAACAGATCGAATCTTCAAACACTCTTCCAAGTAGTTATCTTGATTTGCATCAATTAATTGAATGTATTCACCGCGATAGAAGATAAGAGCGTGGTTCTGGTTATCAGACTTTCCATCTCCCAAAATAGGGTTTCCTGAAAGCTGGATGCGGAACTTAGGACGACGGCGACCATTCTCCATAATGGGACAGTGTCCATCAATAAGAGCGGAGTAAATACGGGGTTCTTCTCCATCATGAAGAGGTGGTTCTTCATCAAGATAGGCGATTTGCAGATCAGGGTATGCACGAAGTAAAAATTCAGTGTTCTGAATTTCCTCATCCTTAAACTTGGTTAGACGTTGCATGGACACAATGAACTTGAATTTTCGACGGGCCATTCGGGACAGTTCGCGTTCTAGCTTCTCGGTATTGCCACCGAACATTTGCACGACCTCAGGGTTTTCGACCCGATACAGCAATTTAATGGCTCGAGAATAATTCATAAATCCGGAGACAGTGCGGTAAAGAGTTTGGAAACGAAGAGAAGCCCAGATTCGGGTCCGGAGAATGTATTCAGGAGAAGAAGACTTGAATCCAATGCAGTAGAATGGCAAGTCATCAATCTTAGTCTTGAGAGTAGCTTGGGGATCATTAGTGCTTTTCTCATAGTCAGAACCATAGGCGGATCCAGTACCACCAGTCTCTTCGGCAAGAATTTTAGTATCACGAACGAAACAGTCCCATTCCACAGGATGAAGCTGCTTTAAGTATTCCAACAGAGTAACCCGAGAAAACTGATCCTCTTCACGAATAATCTCCCGCAGGGAGAGTAGAATTTTCTCGGAGTAGTGAGGAACAAGAACAGAGAAAGTAGGCATGTTGTCGACCGGAAGCGGTTCCGGAATAGGAGTGGAGAGAGACTGAGCAAAGAAAGATATACGCCGTTCAGCTTCCGAGTGACTAGGGAAGAATTCAGTTTTGAAAGACTGATCTTCCTGAGAAACAAAGAAAGTAGGGGCACGCAAAGTACGACGACCTTCTTGTTCAGAAGGAACTTGGTGGTAAAGAAGCTTCTGGACGTGGTCGATAGCCAGCAAATGCTCGCGATACATAGAAATAACAATAGCATTCCAGACCTGAGAGATCAAAACCTTGGGCTTATATTTGACTTCCATATCAGCGGTAGCCAGAATCTTGGAGTAGATACGCTTGGGCAGACGCGAGAAGATGTTGCGCCAAGGAGTCCAAATGGATACACCTAAATAGAACGATCGTGCAACGGAAATAATACAGTTGCAAATAATGTACCACAAATAGGTATCCAAGAAGAACAAAACCAGGTCCACTACCAGCATGATACCAAGAGTAATACGGGCTTGTTGCTCACATAAGGCTCTTCCAATATAAACATCACCCACGCATCGCATAGTCATGGTACTTAGATCACGAATAGGGTCTCTGATGGATAAGGTCAAAAAGAAGTAAGATTCAATAAGTTTAGCAAAGAAGACCAACAACCAAAGACCATACGAAAGCCACATCGAGCCACCAGACAACCGGTGGAAAGCGGCAGTAAAAGTCTGGCTAGCCACATATCTTCGAGAATTTCCCTTGAGGTAATTTCCGAACAAAGCACCGAGTGGAACGATTGAAAAATATAGAGCCGTAGCAATGGCGACGAAGAACTGGACGATAGCAATGATATGAGCTACTTTATTCTCATCGGCATAAGCCCAGCCAAAAACGTAAACAGAGGGGGCCAGATTAATAGCAAAGATCACCAAAAGAGCGAGAAGTCGATGTGTCAAGTGCTGGGCACCAGCCCATTTTCGGGGAACAAAAGTCCATTCAGCGATAGTAGCGATGATCTGAATCAAAGTAGCAAGAGCGCCACCGGCGCCGGCTGCAGACCAGGATGCTTGGGGAGTAGGAGGGTTATTGTCCAACTGGCTGTAATTTTGAGTATAAAGGGTCGGAGCATTGAATGCAGTATAAATCCAGAAAGACGTGATATGGAATACCCAGATGCGGTTAAAATTAACGACAAGATGAAACCAAGAACGGGTTTCTTTATACGTTTTGAAAAAGGCTTTGGACCAATTAACCTCACCAAGACGAGGATAACGAGCTTCAGCCGGCAGTTCCATCAAACGCGTACCATCTTCAAGTTTGATACGCATGATGCCCTCTGGATACCAAAAGAGTTGATTAATGTCGTCATAGCCGATCACTTTATCATGGTCACGCTCCCGGCGCAAAAATCTACCATCAACAATTTCGTAGCCTTGGTCTCGAATATAAGTGTAGAGTGGGGTGATGACATTATTCAAGAAAGTAAACTCCTCAACGGGCTCAACCCGATTCTTGCACTCGTCTGAATGGAGATAATCGTTGGCAGACTTGAAGATGAAGCAAAGACACTCGGGAATAAAGCGGACCTGATTGGCTTCGCCCCAAATAAGCAGGTACAGAGCGATCTGCTGAGCGCGCTCGTGTTGAGACATTTGATTCATTTTGGCCTTCCACCGGTACTCAGCGGCTTCCAAAGAAGTGTCACCCCGAAGAGCTTCCGTGGCTTGGACGGGGTCTTCGGTGACAACGGGATCGGCCCGTTTTTTCCGGAACAAGCCACTTTTCGATTTCTTCTTAGCAGAACGACGATTGGAGCTACTATAATAGCCTTGCTCCTCGTCGAGATCCAGATGGGCAGCAAAAAACCATTTGCGATAATTCGCATTGTCACCGCCGATATAGTCGGCATGAAGGGAGAGAAGCGCTTGGTTGGGCGTCATACGAGACGCACGAGAATCCAAGAGAGTCATGAAATGGTCGTACATGTTGCGCATGGAATCACGCTGGAAGCCGAATTTATCGGTCAGATCCATAAAAATTTCCTCGATTTCCTCTTTGGAGATAGGAATCTGTTCTCCGGTCCAAGCTGGGTAGGGTTCGCGAGACCTTTGAGCGGAGGAATCATAGCCGGCCTGGTAATCCAAACCATAAATGGGAGTAGAGGCACCCGAGGAGCGGGCTTGATTATACGAAAATTGCGAGGATTGGTAGGCCCGACGCTGGTTATAGGGATCATTAGATTGCATGTACTCCATATCTTCTGGTCCTTGACCGTAATAATCCATGTCGGCGGCATGAGCAATGTCGGACTGAACCGAAAAATCAGACTCATGTTCTCGGCCACGCATATAGGGGGCTTGGCCACCATGCATTTCATAGGCTCCATCATCTACAGGACCATAACCATCGGTGTAGTAGCCATCCTGTGGCTCACCGTTATAGTAGGGATCGGCCATGTCGGTTTCAGAATAGTAAGGATCGTAATTGGAGCCATACTGATCGTGCCTAGGCGGTTCACCATAGTCCTCATAATAGCCACTTTCGTTATCCTGGGGTTGTCCCGTATAAGGATCGTCGTAACGCCTTGACATCTAATGAGTTAGTAAAAATAAAAAGAAATGAAAATAGGACAGGGTCAGGGAAGTATCGGGCTGTAGGGGGAAAATAAAACAGACCTCGAGAAGGTATCGAAAATCCAATTTGTAAAGTTAGAAAAAATAAATAAGCGCAAGCTAATCAATTATTTTCTGAACCTGGCGAGATAAAATGTAGTAAGTGAAACAAATCAAAGGAACTACTGATCCAGCAGCCCCAGACCTTTACCCGAAGACCCTGGCTAAGCCAGAAAGACTAAAATAGAACTGAGCCTCTGTTCTGTAGCAAGGAAAAATGACTCAACTTACCTTCTAAGGAAAAAAAGAAAAAATGAACTAAAAGTACTAACACGTATTTGAGTTTTCTTTCTCTTTTTCTTTTTTTTTGGTGGAAAATGAGCAGTTGTCAAAGAAGATAGAAAACTAAGATAGATTAACTAGTAAGACTGTAAGAGTAGAAGTATCTTTCTATCTGATTTCAGCAAAAAAGAAATAACAAAGATAAATCGTAATTTCTAGCCGATACTAAGAGTTAGTTGAGAACTTGAAAAGCAGGAAAAAGATAGCCAAAGTGAATTGAATAGAATTCGAGAGAGTGAGACAGGCAGGGCTCAATTATGCAAAATTAGGGCAGTTGGGGTACAACCAATGGTCGGTTGGTTGGGCGGTAACCAGGAGACTAGAGGATGGGACCAGAAGGGAAATCAGATTGCTAAGAATATCGCCAGGTTATATTTTTATGGCAACCAAAAGGAAAACATGAGATCACTGAGTGATATTTTAAAAGATAATTGACGACGGAATCAAACCAAAAGAGTAGAGATAACCGATCTAGCTAAGAAATCGGGCGGTTTGACCATAAGATCATGTAAATCCAACTGACCCAAAGTAACGATCTGGACGTGCCTGCTTGAAGAAAATAACTAATCCATATAAAAATATTACACTAAACCGATTCTTACTGAAAACCAAAGCCCAAAAGTACGAAAGAGCGCGAGCAATACACGTCAAAAAGGACGGTCCATTATGGAATCGAGAGGGAAACGCCCCTCCCTACCGCACAAAGGACCAAACCAGAATGAAGAAGAAAAAGAAACTTACCGTTCTCAAACAAACAACAACAACTACAAACACGCACACACAATACTCAGGAAAAAAAGAGGGCAGACCTCTGTATCTTCAAGAGTTTCCAGGAGGAAGTGTTAGACAGAAGAAAGGAAGGAAGGAATTGAAGGATGGAAATGTATTTAGCTACAAAAGGCAACTATCCCGGTTATTGGTTGGGACGCAAACGCGTAAGATAGTCGCATGAATTAAAGTTCAATAGGGGCATTTACCATCATACTATTGGCTATCGACAGCTGGTAAGGTAATGGCTCTAGGCTGAGATGGATGAAAAGAAAAAAGAAAGAAAGAAAAAAAAAAAAAATAATGAGGCGAGTCTTGGATTAAGGAGAAAATAAGTACTTGTAATACAGATTATTAGTAGCTGCCAGAAGGTATAAATCGATATGCCAGGGCTCGAGGACTAAGATCTTCCAAAGTTAATGAGTGATACCGGCAAAGCTTATCTACTTTTCTTGGACGACTTATCAGAACCCTGGAGCGACCAAATCCAGAATCAACCTGGTACTTCCAGTTGGTACCAAAAGCGGGGACTAAAATTGTGCCAAGTAATTTTTGGATATACTGAGCGGTTATTTTCCCATTAGCACGCTAAAATTGGAGTTCTAGATTTCGGGTTTCCAGACTTGCCATGAATGGAAAAATGCCCCTCAGTGCCCCGTGAGCCAAAAATAGCCAAAAAAATCAACCCTAAAACTGTAAATGTAAACTTTAAGTGTTTCTATTCGCGTCGGCCCATCATCATATTCTTGGTAATTTAGCGAGAAAGCGCGATCTATGAAGAGAAAAGAAAGAAAATCACCTCACAGAAAATGCAACCTCATGAAAATGCTGGCCAAAATTACTGCAACAAGAATATATAGTGGTCTCTTTTGGTTTGGACCTTGTTACTTGACCATTGGTGAGTTTAAATCCCAGAGGTGTAATATAACACGACATTTCACGGTACCCTTTACTTCCATAATTAGCTCTGATAAAAAAAAAAAATTAATGTGGCTTGGCTAGCCGAATGAATTAAGGCTTAGTTAGGTTTTTAGAGCTTTCAAGCCTTGACTAGCGCCCAAAAATGCCTCCGTGCCAACCGCGATGGTTCCTTAGGATCGCAACTGTAAACCATCCCTTTTTCCCTCAAACCCCTAACCCATAGTTATCCATCCCTCACTGGTTCACTTTTACCCATCATAAACATAAACCAACCCTTCGACTGCACCCTGTTTCAGAAATAGCCTCCTTTATAAAACAAGACGATCTTTGTTTATATTTTCCTTTCTGACACTGTTTCTCGTCTTGGTTCTTTCTTTTCCCTTTCTTTTCTCAGTCCGTTCTTTGCTTGTCTTCTGACCTTGCCTTTGGTTTTTCTCCCCTTCTTCTAGATGAAGTCCTTTCTCACTACCAGTCTTCTCTCATTGGCGTCTCTGGCCCACGCCGCTTTGCCGGTCATCGATATCAAAGGCCAGTACTTTTTCTACTCTAACAACGGTTCTCGTTTCTACATGAAAGGTATTGCCTATCAAGAAGATGTTGCCAACGATACCAACACCGATACGTTCACCGACCCTCTTGCCGACCCGGCGGGATGTCGTCGGGACATTCCTTACTTGCAGCAATTGCAAACCAATGTCATTCGTGTTTATGCCATTGACACCAATGCCGACCACTCTGAATGCATGCAGCTGCTGGACGAGGCCGGAATCTACGTGATAGCCGATCTCTCCCAGCCCCGAATCTCCATCAACCGCGACTCTCCTCTCTGGGACGTCGAACTGTACAATCGCTACACCTCGGTCATCGATGTCTTGGCCAACTACTCCAACGTTCTTGGATTTTTCGCGGGTAACGAAGTCACCAACAACAACACCAACACCGATGCCTCTCCCTTCGTCAAGGCTGCTGTCCGCGACATGAAGGCCTACATCCGCAGTGCTGGCTACCGCCAGATCCCCGTCGGCTATGCTACCAACGACGACGCGGACACTCGTATGGCTATTGCCGACTACTTCGACTGCGGCAGCGATGATGAGCGCGTCGACTTCTACGGTATCAACATGTACGAGTGGTGCGGAGACTCGACTTTCGAGAAGTCCGGCTACGCCGACCGCACTGAAGAGTTCAGCAAGTTCGGCATTCCTTTGTTCTTCTCGGAGTATGGATGCAACGAAGTGCAGCCCCGTACTTTCACCGACGTCGCCGCGCTATATTCCGACGACATGACCGACGTTTGGTCCGGAGGCATTGTGTACATGTACTTCGAGGAGGTCAACAATTACGGTCTCGTTACCATCAGCGGGTCCAGCGTCTCCACTTTGGAGGACTTCAACTACCTCTCTGCCGAGCTCGCCAGCGTCAGCCCTTCGTCTTTGAACAGCGACAGCTACACTCCTTCCATCTCTACTGCTCAGCCCTGCCCCACTACCAACAGTGACTGGCAAGCTTCGACCGAACTTCCCCCTACTCCGGATGAGGCTGTCTGTGACTGCATGGTCCAATCGTTGAACTGCGTGGTGGCTAGCAGCGTTGATTCCACTGATTACGGCGAGCTGTTTGGTGTGGTTTGTGGCCTTGGCGACTACTGCTCCGGCATCGTCAGCAACGGCACTACTGGCGATTACGGTGAGTACTCCATGTGCGATCCCGACGACCAGCTCTCCTATGTCCTCAACGCCTACTTCGAAGCCAACGGCCAGAGTGAAGCCGCTTGCGATTTCTCCGGCAGCGCTACTATCCAGCGGGCTGCGACTAGCTGCACTGCTCGTCCTTCCAGCACCAGATCGGCTAGAGCTACTTCTTCCGGTGGAAGCGATTCTTCCGACAGCTCCTCTAGCAGCAGCTCTGATAGCTCTAACCAGGCCACTTCGGGACGTTATGGATCTCTTATGTCTGCCCTTAGCAGCATTGCCTTAGCCGGTGCTGTTATGATGGCTCTGTTGTAAGACGCCATCTGTTAAAAGAAAAAAAAAAGCAGTTTCATTTATATTTATAGAATATATCTACTCAGTTCTGGAACCCGGTGTAGTTTAACGTAGTACTTGTATACTCCTTTCCCGACTAGGCAATCTCCCAATACCTCAAATGGCACTAACTACCCTTATAAACTTCTGCTCTTATCCCTCCACTCTGTCTTCGTCAGGTTCCAGAAATTGCTAACCTTTCTCCGCTCCTATGTCCAGAGTAGATTTTCTGGATAAGGCTATTTCAATAGTTTCTAAAGCCATAGAGGCTGATTCTGCTCAAACTTACGATGAAGCCTATAAACTATACAGCAACGCCTTGGAGTACTTCCTTATGGCCTTGAAATACGAAACCAATCCCAAGAGCAAAGAATTGATCCAGGCCAAAACAATCGAGTATATGGATCGAGCCGAAAAGCTGAAACTCCATCTAGAATCAAAGGACTCAAAATCCACCAAGAAAGCCATCGGGGCCAACGGTAGAACCGAAGGTGATAAGAAGAAGGATGACGATGATGACGACTCGAAAAAGCTGAGGGGCGCTTTGGCCTCTGCTATTTTAACCGAAAAACCCAATGTTCGCTGGGAGGATATTGCGGGGCTAGAAGCAGCGAAGGATGCTCTAAAGGAAGCGGTTATTCTGCCTATCAGATTCCCCCATTTGTTTACCGGCAAGCGACGCCCATGGTCGGGTATCTTGCTGTACGGCCCGCCTGGTACGGGTAAATCTTACTTGGCCAAAGCTGTTGCCACAGAAGCCAACTCCACCTTTTTCTCCGTGTCGTCTAGTGACCTTGTCTCCAAATGGATGGGCGAGTCTGAGCGGTTGGTTAAACAACTGTTCAATATGGCTCGGGAGAATAAACCGTCGATCATTTTTATTGACGAAGTCGACGCACTCTGTGGACCGCGTGGCGAGAATGAGTCAGAGGCATCGCGTCGAATCAAAACCGAGCTTTTGGTTCAGATGAACGGAGTGGGCAATGACTCCTCGGGAGTACTGGTTCTCGGGGCCACAAATATTCCCTGGCAGCTGGATGCAGCGATTCGCCGTCGATTTGAACGGCGAATATACATTTCTCTTCCTGATGTAGAAGCCCGTACAAAGATGTTCCAATTGAACGTGGGGTCTACTCCTTGTGAACTTACCCCGGTTGATTATCGCAAACTGGCCGAGCTCACAGAAGGCTATTCGGGACACGATGTCGCCGTGGCTGTGCGAGATGCGTTGATGATGCCGGTGCGTCAGATTCAGATGGCAACACATTTTAAACCGGTACTAGTTGATGGTGAAGAAAAGCTTACGCCATGTTCTCCAGGCGAACCGGGAGCGCTGGAAATGAACTGGATGGATATTGGGCCTGGCCAATTGCAAGAACCACCCCTGACCTTTAAGGATTTCTACAAAGCTATCAAGAATACCCGCCCGACTGTGAACAATGATGACATTTCCAGACACGAAGAATTCACCGCAGAGTTTGGGTCCGAAGGAAACTGAACCTACAGGATACTACAATACAACTAATATACGTTAGATGATGGCTCTTGCTTTCTCTTTCTTTGGTTTCTTCTCCATTCTTTGCTGTCATTTCAAAGTCTTCCAGGGTGTATCTATATATCTGGATGGGTTTAACCTTTTAACTTGGTTTTTAATGCTTCGGCCTTCATGGTGTTGTGGCATTCTCGCATCACGCGCCATTGGTTAGCCACATCATGGAGTCGGTTGATGACCTCCATGTTCCCGCTAGAAAAGTAATAAATGGCATAAGTAATTCCGGTCTCAGCACAAAAAGCTCGAACATGTTTTTGGGCGGCGCGGAAGTTGTGTCGTGGCATACGGGGAAACAAGTGGTGGATGGCCTGAAACTGTAACCCTCCATGGAAAAAGTCTAGCCATTCCGGACAATCGACATCCATGGTAGTTCTTAATTGTTTTTGAGGAAAGCTTTCTTTCAACCCCAAATCAGCTGTGGACATGGCGAAATGCGACAAGGTGATCTGGACATGGACCGGCATGGTCACCACGTGAGATATCATTATATAGTAGAATCGGGTCCATCGGTCTGGCAACGACTTACAAACTACTAAATAGCCAAACCAATAAGCGAAAAAAGTCAACCCCAGTAGCTCGAACCATCTAATCCACGCGGCCTGGCCTCGACGCGGCCCGCGACCCATGATAATGTGGTCAATGGATAAGCGGTAGAGATTAAACCGTCCAAAACACAGGATGATGTAGTATGTGTAGTGTTGGATCTGGATGAGGAACTTAGCTGCAGCATCGAATTCCAAGATCTTTTCGTAGTATGTGGAGAATACGCTTTTGAGTAGCCGGGTGCTAATGGCAAAGAAGGGCAAATGCTGGATATCGGGATCATGGTCAGGATCATTAGTGACTATATGATGCACATTGTGGTTTCTTTTCCACCAACCGAGGCTCAACCCACCGATCCAGTCGGCGATGATGATTCCTATAAAGTTATCGAGAAAATAATTGTGGGTGATGGCGATGTGTCCGGCATCATGAGCTACAAACACCAATTGGTGCCAGAACATGCCGAGGAAGACCGCCGAGAATGCGTAATAGCGGTATTTCAGTAGCACAAATGCTAGTAGTGCTAAAGTCGCTTGTCTAGTGAACTCCCGAAAGTAGTTCCAGTAGTTGCATTGGAAATAGCCCTCTTCCTGCAGCTTGCGCTCCAAGGCCACAAACTTCTCGACGATCCGATCCTGAGTTTCGGAATCCAGAGACGGGTACCGTTCAAGGTCTGCTTTCAGCATACTCGCCTCAAAATTGTCGAGCTCACGGTTCCCATCCAGAATGTAGGTTTGGGGGATCGTGTCTACCACCGATCCGGTGGTAGCCTGCAGATCAGTGTGATCCTTCGACAGGCCTACTAACGTACCAGACCGGTTCCGAAACACTCCTCCCTGGATCGGTGGCAAAAAGTTTTCCCAATGATGGTCGATAGTTCCTATTTTGTACTGCAGGAATCTGCGCCGGACGTCCTGGGGATGGTACGCTTGCATCTCGATTGTAGCGTCCCTCCCGACCATGTGGTAGATGGCCTTGTCGCCGCCAGGATGCAGCCGGATCCATTTATTGAGCTTCAATACATTGCCATCGTAGATAACTATACATGCACCTTCAGCAATCAAGTGTTCTATGTCTGTGCGAGATAACACCGCCATTTGCTGCTCGACCTTGAGCCGGGGGAGGTTTGTAGGTGGTAGGAATGGTCTGAGCAATGGTGGATGGATAGACGGGGTTGGGAGTTTGATAGGTTGGTTGCCCAGCAACCCCGATTTTTGTGGGAATCCTTCCTCCATTTCTTTCTGAACCACGAACTCTACTACTCTTCAGTAATCGTGGTAGTTAGCAGCGTAAAAGAAAAACCACAATGAACTTCGGAGGCCAGACGCCTACGATAGTAGTTCTTAAAGAAGGAACCGACACGTCTCAAGGGAAAGGACAGGTGATATCTAATATCAATGCGTGTTTGGCTATTCAAGATACCATTCGCACCACACTAGGACCTTTGGGATCTGACATTCTAGTGGTAGATCAAGGCAAAACCACCATTTCCAACGACGGCGCCACCATTCTGAAATTGCTGGACGTGGTGCATCCTGCAGCCAGTTTGTTGGTGGACATCTCCCGAGCTCAGGACGCCGAGGTGGGTGACGGGACCACGTCGGTGGCTGTGCTGGCTGGCGAGTTTCTTCGCGAGGCCAAACCTTTGGTTGAAGAAGGAGTGTCTACTCATGTTATCAATAAAGCTATGCGTCAGGCTTGTCGACTGGCGGTGAATAAAGTCAAGGAGCTTGCTGTGCATATCGACCATGAGCCTGTAGATGTTTTCCATGAAAAGCTTCGTCGTTGTGCTGCCACGGCGATGTCGTCGAAGATTATCCATCGCAATGCCGACTTTTTCACAAAAATGGCGGTTGATGCCGTTATGGCTCTGGACCAGACCGATCTGAACGAGTCGCTGATTGGAATCAAACAAGTCCCCGGCGGTGCCATTGAGGATTCCTTGTTTGTCAACGGGGTGGCGTTCAAAAAGACCTTTTCTTATGCTGGATTTGAGCAGCAACCGAAACATTTCCTCAACCCCAAGATAGTTTGCTTGAACGTCGAGTTGGAACTGAAGGCAGAGAAAGATAACGCCGAGATCCGGGTCGAGAATGTGACTGAGTACCAGGCGGTTGTTGATGCCGAATGGAAGATTATCTACGACAAGCTTATTGCTCTAGAAAAGACTGGCGCTAATATCATTTTGTCTAAGCTCCCTATCGGGGATTTGGCCACCCAATTCTTTGCCGACCGCGGCATCTTCTGTGCTGGCCGGGTAGCTTCCGACGACTTAGACCGGGTTGTGCAGGCGGTGGGTGGGTCTATCCAGTCTACCTGCTCCGACATCCGTCCTGAACATATTGGAACGTGCGATAAATTTGAAGAACGACAAATCGGCGGCGACCGATATAATTTGTTTGAGGGATGCCCCTTAGCTAAGACCTGTACCCTGGTTCTGCGCGGCGGAGCCGAGCAGTTCATTGCCGAGGTAGAGCGGTCTCTCCATGATGCGATTATGATTGTGAAACGAACTGTACGCGATAGCTCTATTGTAGCCGGCGGTGGAGCTTGTGAAATGGAAGTCTCTCGGTATTTGCGGGACTATGCTCATGGGATTGCCGGCAAGTCACAGCTGGTTATTAGTGCCTATGCCCGAGCACTAGAGATCATCCCGCGACAATTATGCGACAATGCGGGATTCGATGCTACTGATTTATTAAACCGTCTGCGTATGTTGCATTCTCAGGGCCAAACCTGGGTAGGCATCGATTTCGAAACCGGTTCCGTCGCCGACAACTTAGAAAAGTTCGTGTGGGAGCCGGCCCTAGTTAAGATCAATGCCTTACAGTCAGCTACCGAGGCCGCTTGCTTGATCTTATCTGTTGACGAAACTGTTAGAAGCCAAGAGTCACAGCAAGGCGGTGGTGCACCTGGCGGTGGGCCCCCGATGGCTCGAGGCCGGGGTCGCGGAAGGCCTATGTAAGATAACCAACCCATATTCACATAGTAGAAGTGGTTGTCTACAAAGTAAAGAAAAAGAACAAAAAGAAAGCAATTGGCTCGACAATTGCTATGTACGAAACGAGCTCTTTATCCCCTCTTATGTATACTTAATTTCTTTTTTTGTTAATTACCTATATCTAAGCTATTCACTAGCCGGGGCTGGATGATCAGCCAAAGGAACTGCCTGCTCCTCAGTTGTAGAAACCCCAGAATGGTACCTTAGCATCCGCCGTCTTTCCAGCATTCGCTTGTGGTAAATAGCACATAGCAGCAATCCGAACCCGGCACCCGCGACATTGTAGGGGATATCCTGTAGATCGGTCTTTCTGTAAGGAGATAACCCTTGAGCAAACTCGGAACCCACCCCAGCAATTACCACACAGACTACAAATGTCAATTGGATTGTTCTTCTTCTTGATAAATCAAATATAAAATAAAATAACACGGTAAGAACAAAGAAAGCAATGAAATGAAACACCTTGTCGTAGGGCAAAGATACCGGACCAAACCCCAGGTACCCACAGAGTAGGCTTATAACTATAAATGCTACACGTTAGACACGCAGGATTCAATTTAGTAAGTACATACTTATCAATATCGGTTTTCTAATCGGAAGACCTGATACCATGGAGAATTAGTAGAAATCACCTGAGAAGAATAAGAAAGGGGAGGGAGAGTTAAGGAGGGTTGAAGACTACATGTAATGAGTTTATAGACAGGATATTATATATATAAAGATACTTCATAGAAAAACCAGTTTATTTTTATTTATATTCCTAGTAGTTATCTATAGCTTATTCAGTAACCAGTCCAAATCTGAGCCGAAGTGAGATCACTGTTTTAGCTGCGATCTATATATTCTATCTATTCCTGGACAATTTATTTAGCTATTTCCTCCCCATTTTGCATCTCTTCATAATCACTGGAACAAGTTGTCGGCCCATCCGCCTCGATACAGCTTGTCCCGGGCATTTTTTTCTATTTTATCTTTCTAAACAGTGTACAATACCCTTAATTCGCATTTTTTATCTTGTTAGCTTCGTGCGGTCGGCTGTTCCTGTGTAGCTCGTCGTTTACCTCTCACGCTTACTTATCTGGTAATCTGGTTTCTGGTATTAATGATTCTGACACCGGAATCTTTCAAGAAACTAGCCCGGCTGCTAGACTCGGATGATTCCTGGCGGGCTCATCTCTCCCTGTCGGATCATGCAACCTTCAAGGCTATTCTTGATGCCCCTGATTTTGTCTGGATTCGGTTTATGAACGGTTTGCCGATCCCGGAATTGAAAGCTCCTTTCCTGTCCAGTGGCGATTCTCGTGATCTAGTGGCCAATAATCACTTACAAGGCTTCAATTCCACTTTGCTTGACTACTCCTCGCGAGACTCTCCTGTCGCTACTCGAGCTTCTTCGGTTCTGGCGAGCCGATCTGACTCTCCGGCGTTTCGTTTACAGTCCAAACCCGACGACCTTCAAGACCCTCCCGGTCCTTTTACTCTGAGTCTGGCGAATCTGGCCGGACATGTTGATCCAGTACAATTATCATTACGTATTCGCCGAATCCTCACTGAAAAGGCCTACGACCTGCTCCAGTCTGGTCTCCTAGATTCTGTACTAACTCCCTCCCACCACAACGATACTCTTTCTACTTCACAAATGCGATCTAATACTAATGACGACGACAATTATGACGATGATGACGACGATGACGATGATGACCAACAACCCGATAATAATCCTTCTCAGTCGACCACCTCTACCACTGCCCAGCAACAGAAACCGGAGTCTCTTACCTCTTCCGATCTACTTATTTCGGTAAATGTGTCCGACCCCACAGAATCAGATATCGAAAAAGCAAAGATAGAAGCCATTCGTGACATGCCTAATCTATACCATATATACGACACCGAGGACTCCTTCCTGCTGAATTATCTAAAGTCTCAACGCAACCCCGGAAACTCTTCACTTTCCGACAACCTCGCTTCTATAAACAAACTGTCATCGATGAATTTCGGGGCAGCTAATTTGAGTCTCAAGCATCTTCTGGGGCGAATAGAGGAAAAACGCTCTCAATTGGATTTCACCGATTTGGAACTGCGCAATCTTATCTCTGATGTACGAAAGAACCGTTCTAAATGGGCTAGTGAGGATCGCCTGGGCCAAGAAGAGCTTTACGAAGCCGCCGAAAAGGTCGTGCTAGAACTCCGAGCTTTTACTCCTCACTCCACTGCATTCTTGAACAAAGTGAGCCGTCGAGATGCGCCAAACTACTATTCTATTATTAAAAAGCCCATGGATCTGTCAACAGTCATGAAAAACTTGAAAGCGTTCCAGTACAAATCCAAAGCCGAATTTGTCGACGATCTTATGCTTATCTGGAAAAACTGTTTGCAATATAACCGCGACCCTAATCATTTTCTGCGAGCACATGCACTCGTCATGCAGAAAAGGACTCAAGAGTTAGCGCACTTAATTCCTAATATCGTCATCCGCAATCGGGCTGAAGTAGAGGCTGAAGAAGCCAGTGCAGCGGGTCTTTCTGCCCCCGACGGTGGTAATGACGTGGCTATGGATGACGACA
Organism: Tortispora starmeri; assembly: GCA_030574535.1. Taxonomy (NCBI): domain Eukaryota; kingdom Fungi; phylum Ascomycota; class Trigonopsidomycetes; order Trigonopsidales; family Trigonopsidaceae; genus Tortispora; species Tortispora starmeri. The sequence goes on along the minus strand of JAJMFD010000005.1, from coordinate 27,677 downwards.
GTGATAACGATAACGAGTTTTCTCTAACTCGAAAAGGCTACAATCAAAACAAGAAGAATTCGGCCAAACGCCAAAAAGTCGCCGAGGAATTAGCTACCCCGACTCCTGAACCTTCAGTTAGCTCGGACTCTATGGCTGCCCCGGACCAACCGCTCGAAACCGACACCACTAATCAAGATACTGCAGCGGTAGAGAATCAAGAGTATGCATCGCCCACTACTGCGGGTGGAGATTCTGCTGAAGAGCAGCCGAGCGGTGATGATCCCGCTGAAGCTCTTGGCGATGAAGAGGATGCCACGGATAGTTTCGAGGACCTAGTTTATCAAGTGGTTTCACAAAGTAAGCGCGCAGAAATCCTGACCCAAAGACGCAACTTGTTTCAAAATGGAAAACTAGACCCTGACCATCCTGCATTCATTCGTGATTTTCGTGCCATGCAACTGTTTGAAAAATATGAGCAAGACGGCACTTTCTTGATTGATGATATCGCGACATCGAATCATGGTCAAGGTCAAAGTTCCACAAACGACGACCATCTTAAAGCGAGATATTTACTGGACTATGAAGCATGCTCTTCTTATCCCTCGATCCCCATCAACGAAAAACTGGACTCAAACAAAAACCAATCTTACGAAGTTCCTGACGATTTACGACCAGAAGACGTGCCTGGTACTGGGTTTGTTACCCAGAACGGGCTAACCGCTGTAATTGATAACAACATACACAAAATGATGAATATCAGAAAAGTTGCGCATAAAATAACCGCAATAAAGCAGATTCAACTTGGTGTCACTACTAAAGACCAAAAGAAACCGTATATGCCGGAGCACATTGATCCCCCTGACTTGGAGCTGGAGTGTCGCTTGGATCCCCAATCCGAGTTTTTATATGGAGTGACCGCTCGGGAAGCACTAAAACGTGCGGTGACTCGGCTGTTCATGCTAGTTGGATTCGAAGCTGGTTCAGAACAAGCAGTTGATATGCTTACGGCATTAGCTGCTCAACACCTTATGAATCTGGGCCGGACATTGATGACGTATGCAGAAAGCATGGAAAACGGAGAGAACAAGTATACTGCTAAAGAGTCGTTGCTTCATAGTTTATTTGATAACGGCATAGAGGGCCCATGGGTGCTGAACTCACATATAAACTATATCCGGCGGTTAGAAACTCGTTTGGAGGACATCTCTCGAAGAATGCGCGATACTCTATCTGAGATGCTGCGTCCCGCCATGCAAGAACTTGATGAACAGAATTTCGGAGACGGATCCGAGCAGTTTGTGACTGGAGACTTCTCTGAAGATATAGGCGACGACTTTTATGGTTTCAAGGAGCTTGGACTGGACAAAGAACTGGGATTGGATACATTGAACGTGCCATTACATCTACTGCGTAGCCGTCTTCCCCATCTGAACAGCAAAATTGCTGATACTTCCGACGCTGATGCCGGTCCGAAAGAATACATTGCTCCAGTGTATGAACCCATTACTTTGGAGAACGTTGAAAAGTCTTATATCGGGTTATTGAAACCGTTCTATCGAAAATATATCTGCAATCTGGCTGAATCCGAAGGTAAAGACCCCTCGGAGGTGGCTATTAACGATGAAACTCGTATATTCACTAAAGCCAAAGTTCTGCCGACTGGAAAAATCCCTGCAAGTAAAAAACGATCGCCTTTCCGGCCGCAACTTGTGCGTGCGAGTGCTACTGAGAGTACTCTTCCCGTTGATTTTGTACCAGAAGAAGTCAAACAAGACGGACAAACTGGCAATCTTAATAATTCTAATGAGAACCACTTCTCTGGAACCAATGATCTAGGTTTAGAAGAGTTTTTCTCCCCTATGGACGAGGATCCCTCTGTGATGGCCAGCTAGACCTGCGGTCGGTGTCGATTACAAACAGTCTTACGTGATAATACAGAATTAATGAGACAAAAAAGAAAAAAAAAAAATGAATAATAGAATAAGCCGTTAAACATGTACATAATCTAGATATGTCCCTGAAGCTGCAAAAATGAATGGAAGAGATAATCTAAGAGGGAGGAGTAGGGGGTGTTAAGGTCCTGCGGGAGAGATACTCGCGCAGAATAGCGTAAATGAATTTATATTGTCGAACATTGTGCACCATGAATACTCTCTGAGACCGAAGCTGATTGACAACATTGTAGACTGGGTCTGCTAGATCAGGATCAGAGGAAGGGTAGACAGTAGATGAAACTGGAGATCCGTAGAACTCATCAAAAGTGTGCATGAGAAAATCAACGGTGATGAACGTGCCAGTGCGTCCCACGCCAGCCGAACAGTGAACAATAATCGGTGATTCTAAACTATTCCGATTGAGATTGTTTGCTGACTCTGATAATTGGATGATATCGACCTCGCTGTGGCTGGTAGCAAAGTCTGGCCACGCTAAATAGAGAAGATGGTACACGTCTTTCGTTTTCTGAGTACCGGACGGGTCAAGGTACGTAAGGGAAAGATGGTGAGTGCGGGTGCTATGCTCCTCGTCCACAATTGTCTCTATGATCGTCACAGACAAGCCATGGTCGAAAGAAAGCGTCCCATCAGTAGGCCAGTATTGATGACATTTCTGAGTTAAGCCTTCATGGACCGGGGTCAACATGACGATGACCGCAGGATCTAGAGTATGCGACGCCACCATTGACCAGAAGTGAGAAGCGGTTGTTTCAGTAGGTCCTTGACAAGCAATATAAGATTTACTGCGGCCCGAAGGGGACTTCACCAGTAGCTCAGAAGCGTTGATGTAATTGTTCTCTGTACCGGCGGGGCCCTGCAATCGAACGCGATTTTCTTCCCAGGGACCTACATCCAAATACCTATCACGCCCGACAGTTAGACGCGGATCAGGAGCAGTGTGCTTCTGGGCCCACAAAGGATCGTTAGATCGCAGCTGACGAAACCGAGCTTCTAGAACGGAATCATCTAACGATAAAGCAGAATAGGGGTTCATGTGAAAGATTGACTAACAAATCCACCGGTATAACCCGATTCAACAAAAAGTAAAAAATGAAAAGAGAAAAGAATAATTCTAAAATGCACTCTGAAATATGAACGTATGGGTGAAAAGGATAGTGAAAAGCGGAAATACGGTAGTTATAGAAGATTAAGTAAGAAGAGATCGCTAAAGTTCAAAAGTGCTCCCTGTTTGAGCAAATGAGCCGCACCGATTGGGTCGAACCGATTTTCCAGTCAAAATTAGACCTCCCAACAAGAAAAAAACCGGAAAAAAATCAAAAAAAATCCAAAGAGGTAATTAATTGGTTGAAAAGCTCTCTTTATCTCTGAAAAGCTTGCTAAATTGAAAAAAAGAAAAAAAAAAACATTATATGCAGATTCTTGTAGATTATGTAGATCCCGTCGAAATTGGGCTGTCAAATCGATCCTACTTTGAGAGTTCTCATGCACGGGTAAATCAATGTTGAGACAGAACCCTTGGTTTGGATTCAACTAGGAAACAACCATTCACAGTTCTCAGACATTATATAATAGAGTATAGTCTTTTTCTGTTTAGATATTAAATTAAAAACTTTTTAAACAGTCTTCAATGATAGTAATTGCACCATCTTCATGCTCTAACGATCTAGTTAGAAGCGTGATTGTATCTTCGAACTCACTATTAGAGATACAGCTCTTAGTGTATAGCAGCAACTCCTTAAGCCCTTCCAATGAAAAAGGCACCGAGTCGGAATCACCAGAGACTTGTTCTGTGCTGCGACTAGCCCGGATTAGCGAGCGAACTTCTCGAGTTAGGAGCCTCACTGTTAGTTTCCGAACTTGTAAGACCAATCGCAAATATCCTTTCCAGAACCGATCGATAGCTGTGCCTTGAACGAAATCATCCTCTAGAAATAAATAAGAGGTTTCGACTTGAAACTCATCCTGGAGGATCTTTTTAGCCTGGTCTCGAGTAAACGGGTTTTTTTTGGACGCAATAAAGTTGGTAAGGTCGTCCCATAATAGTAACATAGGCAACGACTCTTTCCACAAACAAATAAAATCAAAAATGTACCGTGCACTACAGTAAAGTCGGCATATTCTCCGTAAACCGGTTTTCCCGGAAATTTCATCGTCTTTTGACTGGACCACTACCCGGGTTAATCGAGAGGATAATCCTTCAAATTCCTCAACTGAGGTCCCGATAATTTCAGCATACTTTCTCAGTAAAGGAAGTTGGATTTTGGTGAGATATTGGATTCTAAGTGAAAGAGGCTTTAAGGACCCGAACCGAGTCAGAGTAGTTTCCAGCAACTTTTGCAACCGCAGTGCAGAATTGGTAGGGGCCAGGTCTCCTTCATCAACAGTTTCCAGATTGATTTCGAATGCATCAGAAGCGGATATTATATCCTCATACCTCTTTGTAATAAATTCCTGCTCGGAATCACTCCAGATGTCCCTGATTTTGGGAACACTCAATACACTGGAAGTTAAACCGTCCCAGGGCTTACCGGACCGGAGGGTGTATTTGTAGGAAGACAGAATTAGATCGTCGAATCTCGCACACTCATGAAGGATGTGTAATAATACCTGTTTGTTTTCAGTAGATTTGGAAACGGCCAATTGCACATGCTGGGTCAATGGCGGTAACCAGGCGGTGATGTATTCGTGAACAGGGTCTATATCGGCTAATCGTTCATTATCCACCAGTAACAACCCCAAGGATATTTCAATAAATTGTAGATTATCTTTGATCGAGCTGATCACGTAATCCAAGTACCATTCCGGTTTATCCACGCGATTGGTTTGACGCTTAGAATCAAAATGATACTTAAATCGAACCAGCGAAGGCTCTAAAAGACACTTGAAGGGAACCAACGGCTCCCCATCAACAGCTCCATTAATAGTAAGCAATTGCTCTAAGCAAACAATAAAATTGGAAGAGAATTGTCCATATTCAGGACTATTGGCTTTCAAACTAATACCCTCCGGCCAATCTAGGGCCTTTAAATCGGCGGAAATAGCTTGCTGCCAATAAGTCTGCATCTCTTGATAGCAGCCTTGCCACTGCGAAGTAACAAACTGTTGAATATCTGGAGAGTAGTTCTGGGAATCTGTAATATACGTGCTCCATAGCTCTATAGTACTCAAGGAGGTGGATGGTAGATCATGAACAACTTGTTCTCGAAGCGACCGGACTGAACGGGCAAATCGAGTCGCTTTTAAGGAAGACAAGTTGGATTGAAGCTCATCAGTAAATTTCCGTAATCTCAAGTACTCCTGGCTAGAAAAATAATTGTCTTTGGTGCCAGTGGATTCGGCATGATCCAGCAACACCGAAACAAGCTCGGCGGCGGTTTGCGGATCTCCGTTGAAGATGCCATGAGTAAGTTGGACAGTGGATTCTTCTATTTGTGATAACTCCGCTACTGTTTGACTTCTGGCATTTATGAGATTATCATGACAGGGTTTTATATCCTCGGGACGACTCAGGTTTTCGAGGTTCATAGGTCTTAAAAAACAAAGTTGGGTTTGATTGCTTGGGATTCCAAGCAATTTATCACTAAGTTCCAAAAATGGAGAGATGGGGTCACCAAGAAAAAGGAAACCCGATACATTTATTGGTTCTTTTGATAAATATCTAAAGCCGCGGAGTGTAGACTCCGATGAAGAATATGCTAGGAAATTACAAGCCCAGTTCGACGCCGAGGATCGGACCTCAAGTTCAGTTCCAGTAGTGTCTCAGGCGGATGATCTGGTACACTCTCCGGCGCCAACCAGTGGTTCGGGTCTGGAAAATAACGATCACCGTTTATCTAGCACTAAAAAAGATAACGAAATACCGGCGCGGGAAGATGTGCTGTTCGCGACGTATACTAAAATGCTATCTGAACTACTAAGTACTCGATCTCGGCTTTTGATCTTGGACATTCTGACCAGGTATTTTGTGCTTCTGATAAAGACCGATCCAGGATCTATAGTACCGTCGGTTTACTTTAGTACTAATACACTTTGTCCTCCATATGAAAAGGTTGATTTGGGGATCGGTGGTTCTTTAGTTTCAAAAGCTATTTCTCGAGCCTTTCATGTTCCTTCGGCCAAGTTACGGCAATTGTATAACCAATATGGCGATAGTGGAGATGTAGCCTACCATGTATATAGCCCCTCCTTAACCATCGTGAAAAAGAAACCTTTAACTGTCAAAGGTGTTTACCAGACGTTTTATCGAATTGCCGACGAATCGGGGCCGGGCTCGCAAGACAGGAAACTTGGCCATATCATCAGTTTGATCAGCCACGCTACGAAAGAAGAAACCAGGTTTCTTATTCGCATACTGACCTTTAATTTGAGAACGGGTGCTGTGCAGAATTCCGTACTAGCAGCGCTAGCTCGAGCATACGTTCTTCACTACTCTGGCCAAACTAACCAGGAAAAGTTAGTCGACCAGTTCAAACAAGCAGAAAGTGTTGTTAAGCAATGTTATGCCAGACACCCTAATTATGAGCATCTCGTTATCGCGCTACAATCTGCAGATGATGTTTTAAGTCTACCGGAACGCTGTCCTCCTACAGTCCACATACCTTTAAAACCCATGTTAGGAGCTATTACTCGAGACTTATCTCAGATGCTAGAATTGCTATCATCCACCGGCCAGAGATTTGCTTGTGAATATAAATACGACGGACAAAGAGCCCAAATCCATGGGGATTCTTCCGGTAAGATCTCTCTCTTCAGTCGTAATCTCGAAAATATGACCCAGAAGTATCCGGATGTGATTGATGCGGTTACTCAAGCCCTTGAGTCTACCACACAGTCGTTTATTATCGAAGGCGAAATTGCCGCAATTACTAGTGACGGCCTGGCAGTGGATACTTTCCAGGCCCTTTCATCACGAAAACGAACCGGCGTCACTGCCGACAACATTGCTATTCAGGTTTGTTTTTTTGCATTTGATTTACTTCTTCTGAATGACCAACCATTACTGGAAAAACCATTTGAGCTGAGACGCGAGCTATTGAGGCAATCGTTCCATACGCTTTCGGGAAGATTTCAATGGGTGCAAAGTATAGATCTTTCCGCTGATGATGAAGAAACAGTGTATGATTTTTTCCAGCAGTCTCTTAAAGATAAATGTGAGGGGATAATGGTGAAAGTACTCAATTCTGGAGACCCTCAGAACCCTAGAACGCTTCTTGCATCCTACGAACCAGATAAAAGACTGGAGTCGTGGCTGAAGATCAAAAAGGACTACATCAGCAACGCCGACTCGTTAGATCTGGTCCCTATTGGAGGATGGCACGGCAATGGAAGAAAAGCAAAGTGGTGGTCCCCGATCTTAATGGCGGTTTATGATCCCGATACCGGGTTATTTATTGCGGTGTGCAAATGCATGTCAGGATTCACCGACGAGTTCTACCAGGAGATCACTAATAAGTACAGCGTAGGTAGTGAGAATCTATCTCCACGACCTTTAGCACCAATTGACTCGCCAATTGTGCCAGACTACTATTGGAAACCGCAAGAAGTGTGGGAAATCAAGTTTGGCGATATCACGCTTAGCCCTTCCTACCGAGCTGGGCAGGGTTACGTTCCGGGCTCTGATCGAGGACTATCTATCCGATTCCCGCGCTTTGTTAGACGAAGAACCGACAAATCTGTTGAGGAAGCCAGCACGGTCCAGTTTCTGGTGGATTTATACAACTCTCAACAGAATAAATAGCGAACTACCGCTTCATCAGTACATGTATATATAATGAATGCTATGCGGTAGGGAATATAGTTTGATTTGACAGGCAAGAAGGACACGTGATCTAGCCCATCACCCTATATTCCAACCACACCACAACACAACATGCCCGAGTACCCCAATTACTGTAGAAGCGCTTAGTAACAACAAACATAACAACATCATCCAACTAGCAATTAATGGACGGCGATATTGGCGCTGCCAATGACCCTTTGAAGGTACGCCTGCCATCTTCATTGCGGTACCCGATTGTGGTGACCTCATTTTTGGTGCCGCAAGGGTCAGAAGTAACTAAACACAAGCCACTACTGAACTATAAATACATCGGCACGATCACCGAAGATGGTGACGATGGCGAAGTAGAAGTTCAAAAAGAGTTTCATGGTGTTTTTGAAAGTCCGACTTCCGGCCAGCTTATTTCGTGGGATATTGGAGAAGGCGAGACTTTGGAAACGGACGAGCCTGTGATCTGTCAAATCCAGGAGCCGTGCAGCCATAGCATCCAATTTGGAGGGTTATGTGCTGTTTGTGGAGTTGAAATCGGCAGTGGAGACTACGCAGAGTTTAATGAAGGTGATAGAGCGCCTATTTCCATGCAGAAGTACGAAGCCGAGACTTTGGGCCTGCGAGTGTCCAAATCTGAAGCGGAACGCATCGAGGGACAAACCACTTCGCGACTGATTCAGGAAAAGAAACTTATACTAGTGGTGGATCTGGACCAGACTATCATTCACACTACGGTGGATCCAACTGTTGCAGAATGGAAGCAGGATCCGACAAATCCTAACTATGCTGCCCTACAAGATGTGGTGGCCTTTAAGTTGGACAGCGAGCCCAGCAATCCTGCCGACCACGATAATGGTGCCAATGACTGTTGGTACTATGTGAAACTACGCCCGGGTTTATCTGAGTTTCTGGAATCCATGGCGCAGATTTACGAGATGCATGTATATACGATGGCAACCCGGTCATATGCCCGGGAAATTGTCCAGATCATCGATCCCGATGGCCGGTATTTTGGTTCTCGAATCCTATCTCGCGACGAAAGTGGGTCTTTAACCCAAAAATCTCTGCAAAGACTGTTCCCAGTTGATCAATCCATGGTGGTGATTATTGATGACCGAGCAGATGTTTGGAAATGGAGCGACAACCTAATAAAAGTGGTGCCGTTCGATTTCTTTGTCGGGGTTGGCGACATAAATTCGAGTTTTTTGCCCAAGAGCCCCAATATACCTTTACCGTCGCCTCTTTCTAATGATGATACCCCTGAAGCTGCTGAGGTTGCGACCGACTCAAAAATCTCTGGCGACGAGGAACCCAAAAGTAATGCTGATGTGTCTCAACCAGAAAATGACGAGGAGTCTCTTTCTACATTTGATCAGATACTAGCGATGTCTGGAGATAGCTCTACCGAAGTTTTAGAGGCTCAAAAGGCCAAACTGTTAGAGGCTTTAGATGCCCAGCAAATCGACCGGCCTTTAGCTCGTCAGCAGGAAGAACTTGGAGATACCAAATTCTCACTACCATTATTAAGAAACGACGACAAGGAACTTATTCCGCTGGGAGAGGCTTTGAGGAAAGTACACAAGGAATTCTATACCGTGTTTGAGCGATATAAATCCGAGAAGAAAACTGTTTATCCGAGGAAATCTCTAATGCATAATATGCCGCCTCTTCCTGCGATATCAGTGATTATGCCCAGAATAAAATCCAGAGTTTTTGACGGGGTGTTTATGGTGTTTTCAGGAATTATTCCCATAGGCGTTTCATTGGATTCCGCGGATATTGTACGATGGGTTAGATCGTTTGGCGCCATAGTATTTGCAGAATATATTCCTGGCAAAGTTACTCATGTGATTGCTGCTAATCTTGGTACTAAAAAGGTATACCAGGCTGCGCAGGATCCCAAATGCAAAGTTGTTACACTTAATTGGGTTCTCGAATGCATATCCAAATGGGAAAGGTGTTCTGAGACCCCGTACTTACTGCAACTTCCACAAAGAAGTGAGATCAGCGGAGATGTTCCCGGAGGAGTTGACACTAGACCAGTTGAACAATTCAACGGAGAAGAAGACAGTCTTGCCCATGATGAGCAAAGCCTGTTTGCCAAAATATCCAGTGCGAAATTGGATTGGAGCGAACTAAATCGGGAGGTTGAGGAATTCTTATCCGATGACGATGACGATGGCGATGATGATGATGATGATGATGATGATGATGATGATGATGATGAAGTTAATGATGATTATGACAAGCATGAGTCAAGTTTGGGTCCTTCCCAGAATAGCGATGTCCAGCGCGATGAGACCCAGGAGGATGGCATTGAACTTAATTATAAAACGTCCATTAGTGATTCTGAGAATTCAATCACTGGAAAAAGATCACGTTCTGAGGATACAGATCAATCTGATTCATTAAAGAAAATAAGAGTACAGTCTTCTGGTGGGTCAAGTCCTGATGAAGCAGATGAAAGTACCGGTGATGATGAGAATGATGATCTTTTGGCAGCAGAACTAGCTCAGAGTCTAGATGAAGATGACAGTGATAACTAGTGCTATTAACGGGATTTTTGTACTCTTAAAATATTTTTTTTAGCTTTTAGTTTTCTCAATTTATAGATGTAGAGCCATAATCTAGTTAACATTTGCCCAATATCACAATATAGACTTTCTTATTTCTTCTCCATCGATAATGGCTACTGAACTATTTGGAGGAGCCATTACGGCCGAAATCCCCCATGGTAACGTCGATGTATCTTCATTTCGACAGGTTCCAGATAATCAAGAGGTGTTTGTTTATGAGGGAGACACAGATCAGACGTATTCGATCATCATCGAGCTACTTGAAGGCTCCGAAACAGAAATAGCTGAGGCTCACCAAGTGATCCTGGCTGATATCATGGCAGCCAATGATTTAATTGAATCCCAATATCGTGTGTTGCAGAAACATAGCTTCCAGACTCCACATGGCCTTCTTGGAGAGTTTTGGGTATGCTTGGTAGATTCTCAGTACACTCAAACCAACACTAGTGCTCCTAAGGGACTCCAAGGAGTAGCCTATTTGTCTGCTATTGCCACCTTGAGGATCCCTAATGTTTCTACAGATATGGCTATCACAGTCAATTGGCCCATTCTGGAATCCAAAGAGCATCCAAATCAACTAGATTCTAAACCAGTGGAGAAGGCTGTGGGTGAAGCAGAGAAGATTCTGAAACAAGTTTGCGATTCTATCCATGTCAGAGACTATAGTATTTTTCAATAGTACTTAATAGTACTTTCTTGCATGATAGATTTTAGTGTCAGTCTTACTAATGGCTGACTCCGTTTCTTGATCACCTTAATATTTCATTATAGTTGGCCAGCAGCTACTGTTTTCGAGACATCGAATAATAATCTAAGTATTTACGCGTCTACTATTGTGTTATTGTTATTCTTTTCAATAGACATGACATTTTATGTCTGATTTATGACTTCTGGTGTGTTCTATCGGTGTTAAACATGTGATATATAACAACATAACCCAAACTTTATATATCACTACGTATTTGCTTACTACTTTCTATCTTAATTAGTTCTTAAACGACAAGGACTTGAGACGTTTAGCGCAATTATACCGGTTACTCCAGTTTGCTATTTCATTTTTTTTCTTTTGGTGGTTCACATACTATAATCAATGCATAGACCGCCACAACAGTCACTTGCCTATGGACAAGGACCTCAACAGTATAACTATCAGTACTCTACCTGTAAAGGCAAGAAGAAGGCATTAATTATTGGTATTAACTATATTGGCCAAAGTGCCCAGTTAAGAGGATGTATAAATGATGCTAGGAGTATGGCTGCTTTCTTGAACGATCGGTTTGGGTATCGAATGGAGGATATGGTGATTCTTACCGACGATCAGCCCAACCCCCGATCCCAGCCGACTTTCCGTAACATCATCGATGCGATGCGCTGGCTGGTAGCAGGAGCCCAGCCGAATGACTCGTTGGTATTTCATTACTCGGGCCATGGTGGGCAAGCCCCTGATGTGGATGGCGACGAAGACGATGGGTACGATGAAACTATTTACCCGGTCGATTTCCAAATGGCTGGCCAGATCATTGATGATGTTATGCATGATATAATGGTGCGGCCGTTACCTCCTGGCTGTCGCCTTACGGCGTTTTTTGACTCCTGCCATTCCGGCACCGCCTTGGACCTGCCCTTTATCTATTCTACCCAGGGAATAGTCAAGGAACCGGATTTCGCTAAAGATACCGGAATGAGTTTCCTTAACGCTGCGGTGAATTATTCTCGGGGGAATATAACTGGGGTATTTAGATCTGTTAACTCTGCTTTTCGTCGGATTCAGAACGGTAAACGGGCCACAGAAATCTCTCGCCAAACCAAAATGTCGCCGGCCGATGTCATTTCCTTTTCTGGTTGCAAGGACTCGCAAACCAGTGCAGACTCAAATCAAAATGGTATTGCGGCTGGAGCAATGTCGTATGCTTTTATCACCGTTATGTCCACCGGACAGCCCCAGAGCTATATTTCTTTGCTGCGGAACATGAGAGAAGTACTACGCGGCCGGTATAGCCAAAAACCCCAGTTATCGGCATCGCATCCAATCGATGTTAACCTACAATTTATTATATGATGAAATACAGAAGCAGAAAAAAAATCAAAGAATGGATGATGCTATTAATGTTACCTTGCCGACACTAGTGGGATTTTACTGGCCTCTATCCAATCCCTCTGGATCAGATCCCATACTTCGTTGGCCAGAGACTTGGCCGACTCAAAACTGTTGCTTACTGCTTCAATGTATACTTTCAATTTCGGCTCGGTGCCACTGCCTCTCATGGTTACCTTGACTTTATCATCATCCAGTTTGAAGGTGACCATTTCTGAAGATTTCGAAACCGGTAGAGATGGTATATTATCCGTAGTAGACGAGTCATACCCTTTGGTCAAGTCTCGCCAGTAGGTGATGGGGTATTTTCCTAATTTGGCGGGGAACGGGTTACCCAGTCCGCGGATGTAATTGAGCGCATGAGGCGTCATAGACGGATCTGATGCTCGAAAGTAGGAATTAGTTTCTGCAAAATAACCGTATTTCTCATAAAGTTGTCTAAGTTTCTCAAATAAACTATACCCTTCTTTCTTCCAATGACTCGTCATGGCTAGAGCCATGCCGGCAGCAGCTATGCCGTCTTTATCATAAACAGTGGGGAACATATACCCAATAGCTTCTTCGTATGCAAAGGAAACAACATAACCCTGTTTCTCGAGCTGTTGAGCTTTGTTTCCCAGCCATTTGAACCCAGTCAACGTCTCGACATACTCAAACCCTTCACGAATGGCCATAACTTCTAACATTTGAGAAGATACGGCGGAGTTCAGCATGGCAAATTTGCCATTTGGTCTAGCTTTTTCTAGAATAAAAGCAGCAAAAAGAACTCCTAACTGGTTTCCGGTCAGCTGTTGCCATTTACCGTCGACCATCCCGGCCACTGCACATCGATCAGCATCGGGATCATTAGCAATAATTACATCTACCACCGACTCTTGCGAACATTTTTCTGAAGCAGTGGCAATAGATAGATCTAAGGCGCCTTTTTCTTCGGGATTAGGAAATAGTACCGTAGAAAAATCAGGGTCGGGTTCATCTTGTTGCGCGACGTGCGTAATCTGGCGAGCAGATAAGTTACAAACATCGGTGCTCAATCTCGAGAAGTACTTTGATCCTACGCCATGCATAGCGGTATAGACTGCATTAACATCGACTGGCCTCAATGGATCGATAATAGCCTGAAGTTTTGTGAAATAAGCCGCTTCAATCTCATTGATATTGTCCACCCCCTGAGTACTGGCTAGACTTTTATCCCAGGTTATAGGAGTCAGGTTAGCCTCTATCATAGCGGCAATCCCAGAATCATGGGGAGGAATGATTTGTGAGCCGTTCGACCAGTACACTTTATAACCATTATCCTGAGCTGGGTTATGGGAAGCAGTGATCATAATCCCGCAAGCTGCTGCAAGATAGTTCACTCCAAAGGGCACTAAAGGGGTATGGACTAATTTGCTATAATAGTATACTTTAAATCCCTTTGAAATAAATACTGCAGCGGTAAGTTTGGCAAAGTCCAGAGAATTGTGGCGATGGTCATGTCCTACTACCACACCAGCAGCTTGACAATCGGGTACTGTAGCCAACAAGTATTCTGCTAAGCCTTGTGAGGCCTGGATCACAGTTAGTTCATTCATAAAACAATATCCTGCATCCATTTTTCCTCGTAAACCTGCAGTACCAAACTCGAGTCGTGTAGACAATCTGGCCTTTAGGTGTTCTTCATCGCCTATATCAACTAAAGATTGAATAATAGATCTGGTTTTGGGGTTCTAAAGTTAGTAATTTTTTTTCGGACAATTTTTATACTTACTTGATCTAATTCTAGCCAGCTCTTAGCGAGGTCCATGGTGGGTGCAGGAAGTATGGATCTGGGCGATCGACCGATATATATAGCATTTTCCTCTACCTCCCCTTCAGCTTGTGACAAAGATCTCTGGATTAGGCAACTTATCCGCCATTCTTTACTGGGGACTGCGGGGAATTCTCTCCAAAGAATAACCTAAATGCAAAGTCCTGGAGCGACTGTTGTATATCGCATAGTGCAATTTGGAAATAATAATTTAAGACTGTACAATGAGATTCTCCAATATGTAGAAACGATACTAGCCACGGAGATCCGCTGCTACTTGTGGACTCGGGAAGAATTCAACCTGAGGTTGGGACGACAGTATTCAGTACCGATACTGGAAGGAAGGAGCGAGATAGGCAATAATTACAATGATCCATTAGTTATATTATATCTTATTCAGCGATTAAGTCAGAGATTCTCGTCGATATATTGTCAGGTGTATGATGACTCCGGGGAGTTCATTGTGTGGGATGGGCGCCCAGTCCCGGCACCTTTTACAGCCGATCGACAGGTGCGAAATCGGGTATGGATATCGTCGGGGAAAGTTCATTTATTACACGCTTCTTGGCCAGAAGAACTGACACTCAATTCAGCTTTGAATCTGCTGGCGGAAAATTGTGATCTCACTCATGAACCCGACTTAGATGAAACCTTATACTCGGGGGATGACAATTATATCCAGCATATGAATCAAGAGAGTGTACAAAGGATTCGACTGGTGCTTCCTCGACCCGTCGCCGCAGCTCTATACAAATATCCACGGCTTTTTGGTCGCCTCGATGATTTCCTCGAAATGGCGTTGTCCCTGCACAGTCCGGTTGCTGTAACTCCTAAAGTCTGGAGTTCTGACTTGGTGGTTTGTGCATTACCGTGCCTGGCGAACTTTGCCTATAACCTTCACCAGGGTTTAGATGCCGAGGAGGTAAAACAGAACTATCCGGTCCCCTCGATTGGGGGCTTGGATGAAAAGGAGTTTAGCTATATGTTTGGTAAAAAGCTGTGTTATGTGCTCGATTGGGCACTGTGTCATATGTCGAGAATCGATAGCGTGCCTCCACTATGGCAAGAATGCATAGATACGTTACAGATGCAGGAGGCGATTCGTATAGACGAAAATGGCATATATTTCTGTGATGAAGCCAAGAAACCGACCGACGAAGATATTAGGAAATGGCCGCAGGAAGTGGATGATACATCTTGGCTGGATGCAGATCTTACTAATGAGGATCAAGTAGACGATACAGAGTTTGAAGATACCATAAAATCCCAATTGGACGATATAATTCATCAAATGGGTGAGTATTTCAATATGGAGGATCAGGCAGATGCAGTATCAGATAGCACATCGGAGGAGAATCTAGGCGACAATATCGATGAGGCCTCCAAGGACCAAACTCCAGAACCAGAGGTGGATTTAGATGATTTTTTTGAGTTTCTATTAAAAGAAGGGTTTGGATTAAGACCTGATGAAATCGAGAGCTTTAGAGCAGATCCGGGGCAGTGAAAAAAAAAGCATCTGTTACTAACCATCAGAACCATGTTTACTCATTCCGGCTAGTCCAGAATTGCCATACCCCCAGCCTTCGATGTTACCCATGGAATCACATCGATAGTCGGTGAAACTAAATCCGTTATTACATTTTTCCGGCAGAAGAAGAGGGTGCGTACTGTACAGTTGATTACGGGACATTAAGTCATTTTCCCGAATAATCTGATTTTGACTCTGGTATGCGAAAAAGTTCCGTAAAGATATGAAGTCCAAAGGAACGGGAGGAATGGGTTTGTTCACAATGATCTGATCCACGGGGTCAGTCCGCAAGATCTCCACGATATCAGGACCCTTCATGGTTTTCCCCCCATACATTTGAGGAACCCAAGGCCCAAACCGGCGAGCAACCATTAACGGATCCTCTGCATATACATAAGGAGTAAACGGGACCATGTAATCAAACAATCCCCGCAGTGACCGGAACAGCGGAGTTTTGCGAATCAGCATAAACGACCGGAACAGTCCCGGGTACGTATACCGGCAGATTGAGCACCAGCTCTGGACGAGATGCGCCACAGTGTTGGATTTTCCGTACTTGGACAAACACCCCAGATCTAATAGCAGCCAACCTTCGAAATCGTACAACGGCTCCTTGATACTGGTCCTGAACTGCTCCATGATAGCTATGATCCAGGCCACAATGGTATCGGGGTGGATCTGTTGTTGTTCGCAGATTTCTGTCAGTTTAACCACGTCAATAGTCATAAAAAGTCTGTCTTCCTCAATAAAATCAACAAATACCAAACTCTTAACTATGCTAGGCACCTCAGAAAACCCGTTCAAAATACCCGGTAATACCGTGTTCCTCCAGCAGTACAACGCAACCCACGCCCGCAAAGCCTGGGCGTCAGAGGGCGTCACAGCCCTGATTCGTGACAGTATATTTCTTCTAGCTGGCTTATACTCATCGCCTACTAGAGGAATACCAAAGATCGTGCCGGCTCCTAACTGTAAGCCAGCCAAGTAAGGGTTCAGAAAATCCTCCAGATAATCCAAGACTTCGTCTAGGTAACCTCCTGAATCACTACTCCAAGAAACAGGAGTTCTAGACATTAGGGGTGTGCCTATGTATCCCGGCGTATCTGCTTTATCAGTTAGCTAACTGGAGAAGTATTTGCTTGGCCCTTCAAACATTAAAAATAGCAATGGCCCCATCCCGCACTTTCTGATGCGGCGATCTCTCACAAGATCCAATCACGAACTTTAATTTCCTTCTCTGAAACCCTATTTGCGCCGGGTTGGGACTTCTGCCGGCAGGCTCTCTCTCTATCCCGCACACAGTGAAACTCAAAGTAAACAAAGACAATAACTGCTTTCTAGTTGTATAATAAACCCTCGCTGAGAACCGTTCTCTTTTCTTTCTTTGCAAAAAGATGGATTCTACATATCCTGAGGACCCCGACTCTCATTCGTTTGACTTTTCCCGGGAGTCATTTTATCTTCCAAAACACACCTCTCATGATCACCAATATTCCACTCCCATGGCTCAACCCCGCCAGATGTTGGCCGATATACCGAT
Organism: Tortispora starmeri; assembly: GCA_030574535.1. Lineage (NCBI taxonomy): Eukaryota > Fungi > Ascomycota > Trigonopsidomycetes > Trigonopsidales > Trigonopsidaceae > Tortispora > Tortispora starmeri. The sequence goes on along the minus strand of JAJMFD010000005.1, from coordinate 10,442 downwards.
AAATCGATCGTTTAATTCATCTGTCAAAGAGTTTACTCCTCTTCTTCAAACTGCAAAAAAACCTGTACCATATAAGCCCATAGTTGCTGAGGACTCTATGGATATCTCTTCTAGCGAACTAAGCTCTCCACCGGCAATGGACTGGCAGGCAGATACTACCCCCATAGAAAAGAAAAATCTGACTCTCAAAGATCAGGAACGGCAGGTCGACTTACTGAAAAATGAGAATTTTAATTTAAAATTTAAGCTAGCCATGTACCGAGAGAAATATGGCTCAGTACAAACCGATTCCAATGTAGAAGAAATCGGCCAGTCTTATTTGGATAAAGTACGAGAAATCATGGCCTCAGAGCCTGAACTACACAAATTAAGAGATGCAAACAAATCGCTCCAAACAGCGCTAGCCAGCATTGTTCGGTTATTGCTGGATCAAAACCTTTGCCCAACCAACCAAGCCACAGTCGATGATATCGTGGAAATTCTGAAATCATCGGCCGAGTACACAACTGCCACTGCTTCTATAAGAGACACAGAACTAGAAAATCTTAGATCTTCATTGCAGAGTTCTCGCACCGGTATATTTACCGCCGAACAAGTATCAGAGCTTCAGAATCAGATTGATCACTTATCCCAGCAAACGGAACAATTAACGGAAAATAATCAGGATTTAGAGTACCAAGTACGTACTTTGGACTCCGAGAAAGATAGTAAAGATGAAATCATAGCTGGACTCAAAGATGAGGTACTTGAACTGCAGGACGCACTGAAGGATTCAAGGAATGAACATGACACCTTAGTGAAAGAATTAGAGGATCTGAAAGCTCATGTTCATACAGAATCTGAGATTCTTAGTAAAGATGATGAAATTCAGCAACTCAAAGCTGAGTTGAAGACGTTGAAAACCGCCCTAGACGATAAACAAAGTCAGGAACAAGTCCAAACTTCTACACAAAACAACGATGAAGTGGCGAATATAACTGCTGAGTTACGCAAATCCCAGCAAGAAATGATGGACTTGAAGAAATATTATCATAATCTCTTAGAGTCATCTTTGTTCAGAGACCATGAATCCAATTCAATTACTGACATGATCAAAGCCTCCTACAAACGTTGTTCAGATATCGAAAAGATGATCGACTCTTGCAAGACTAATTATCAAACAACAAAAATTGCAAACCCAACCTCACTTGATATTGCCCCGTTAATTATACAAGAGTTCTCTGCAATCACCCGGAAACTAGAAGAAGAAATCTTAAAGTTCCGAGATATACATGGGAAATTCAACGACAAGTCCGTTGAATTACAACAAGCACAAACTAAACTCGATACTGAAAAGGAAAAGATAGCTCAAATGAAAACTGATAAAGTTGACAAAGTTGACAAAGTCAAGATGAAACCGGAACAGTCGCAAACACTTTTACTAGCCCAGCAGCAAAAGTTTCAGCTTCAGTTACAAGAAGCTAATGATCGATGCCGATCATTAGAGTCGGCGTTAAATGAGCTTAGAAAAACATCTAAAGCTAACAATCGGGCTACCGATGATGTGAAAACCGCCTTGCAGCGTTCGCAGCATGAAGCATCTGACTGGAAAGCATTAGCCCGCCGGCTGGAAGCGGAAAAAACTGACCTGACCCGAAGAACCCATGAACTTGAAGCACAGCTTGAACTTGGAGGACAACAACTACAGCAACTGACCGCGAACTATCAGGCTCTGGAACAGTCTTACGAAACCGCTAGATCAGAAGGGGTTCATTGGGAACAAATAATGGCAAACTTAAGAGACCAAGTGACTAAACTTGAAAATGCTCTCAGAACTACTGTTGAAACGCAACAGACTGTTACTAACCGCGAAGTAGTCTTACTAGAATCCCAACTTGATGGGATTGAACGAGATCGGGATCTTCTTACTAAAGAGCTGTCGCGAGCGGAGGAGAATATTAAACGATTGAAAGAAGAGCGAAACAAATGTTCGGCAGAAGCATCCGAGGCGAAATTAGAAGCCAAAAATTTACAAGGGCGTGTGAACGAACTTGAGTCAGCGGGACAACAATTGCTGGCTACTAAAGAAGGCGAGTTACTGGCCTTAAAAGAAGATTATGAAGTTTTGGAGCGTGAACGAACTTATCTGAAGACTACTTTGGAAGAGATTAAAGAACAAAGCAGTGTTCAGGAGAAATCATTGAAAGAAGAAATCGCCATATTGGAGAAGACGCTTGAAGGAGTGAAATCAGAACTGCCTAATACACCATACAAAGATCGGATTGTTCAGAAAACTCAACAGTTCGAGCGATTACAATCGGAGTTTGATCGGGTTAGAAGTGAGTTGGAAGGCAAGCTATCGAGCTCTTCAAAGGAAATCCAGAGTCTCAAAAGTTGTGTAAAGACATTAGACAACGAAAAGGCTATGTTGCTAAAGGATGCCAAACGGCATGAAAAAATCAAGCAAGACTATACGGCCCTAGCAATTTCTCGAGAGTCCGAAGTATCTGGATTGATGAGCTACATCAATTTTGCCAAAGATAAAATACGACACGAGCAATGTTTTAGAGACGACTTGTTGTTCATGAAGAAATTTTTCATCAAACAGTTAGAATCATATGAGAAGTCTACGAAGCAGAGTTTATCCATTCTGCAGAAAGCTGGAATCTATCCCGAGACCAAACCCCGGAAACCGATAACTTTTAAGGTTGCTGTATCAATTGTACGGGCTGCAGTTCGATTCAGTAAATCTGCTCGAATCACATCTGATCTGGAGAATCAGCGAACGAAATTAGCGAAAATGTTACAGCATGCAAGAAAGTCCTAACCAGACTTCTTATATTTTACTTTTGTTTTTTTTTTTTTTTTTTTCTTATAAATGGGAAATTAGAATCCGGTTTTCAGGTTGTAGAATGTACATTTACCCTGGAGTTATCCTCGTCTAGATGTTCATTGAGGTATGCTTCATGGAGTTGTTGAAGATTAAACCGCTTCAACTCGTTGTAATCACCATTAACAACACTAATTCCAATAGTGCTTTTAAAGCATTCAACAAGTATGAGTTTATCATAATTGTCCAGATCCACTTTATGAGGTCTTCCAACCTCTTCAGCCACAATCTGGATAATGGAGCTGCGAGTTAAGGTATTATGGCTCCTTATTGTGGGTCGGATAGCAAATTTGTATATGGGTTGGTTATCCGGACTGTGAAATACCGGATCCAAAACTTTTTTAGCCAGTTTTCTCAGTTCGACCTCGTTGGCAGTGGCCGTTAAGGTTACCGGGGTAAGTTTTTGGCTGAATCGACCGACCCTACGACCGGAATCTCGAGCGGTGCGGCATATAGAGTAGGCTATAGATACAGGATCAAGAGGTTTTCTTAGTCTGAAGAATATCACACATTCAGTGTCTAGTGAGATCGGCTGTATCAGTGATTTCTTGTCCTTTTTAACTGCATTCTGATCGCGCAGTTGTTCCAGTTCTCGAGAGATCGAATCTGCCAGATCTAGATCAAGTTTCTCAGTTTCCTCTTCTGGTTCCTCGACTTCTAGGCCTTCTGTAAACTGAGCTGTTAATAATTTTTTTATTGCTAATTGTACTGTGTACATACCTCATTTAAAAGCTGCGACATTTCCCTGATACATTCTCTTTCACGCTTCATGGTGAATGTGACAAACAGACCAGAGGTTTGCGGATCTATGACTTTTTTACTTTGAAGATACTATGTTAGCATGCACGCATTAGAAAAGATAATAACACCAACATACCTTGGCTTTCTTGGATTTACCGCCGTTTTTATCGTCATTCTGTCGTTTGGACATAAAACCTTAATAGTAGAAAGAAAAGAAGAAAACTCTAGGTATTAGTTTATTAGATAATCATAAATAAAATTATTCGTCAAATACAAGAATGTCCCATAAACCCCGCGGATTCTTCACGTAATCGTGATGAATAACTGTTACTAAATAATAGGTGTCATGAACCGATCCGAGGAACTTGTAAGATTTGGACTGGACCGGGAAGATCTCTGTCCAGGTTTGCCAAACCTGGAAGATCTCAGCACACCAGGCTCTAAACGAGAGTTCCTCGATGATTGTGGGCTGCAAAACTTCTCTTTGTGGGAAGATCCCCCAAGTAACGGCATTGGACACATTCTCGCACCCTCCGCACACAAATGTGTCGGGGTCGGAGCTGCTGGCGTAATAAGAAACTTCACCTTCGGGCAGATGGTCCAACATGTGCTTGAGCCGGGCCCAGTTCTCGGGAGAAATGAAAAACTCTACAAACGCTTTTTGAAAGACATACCCATTAGAAGGACCCCAGCCGTAGAGCGGGTCGTCTGATTTCGCACAGTTCACGGCTGGCTGGGAAGAAACTGTCCAGTAGCCCAATTCATTGAGCAAGACCAGATCACTGGAGATAGCAAAAGTTTCTGCACTAAGATCCTGAGGAGTGTCTGACCACGGAAGAAACTGGTAGGAGCTAGATCCTTGAATGTAGCTCGAGACAAGTTGAGCAATATCCCGGTTGCTGGTAGGACTTCCCCATAGCTCCAAGGCTTTTTCGCGGGAGATTTTGGATATTGCCAAGCCTCCGGAGTATATGTTTGAGCCGAATCCAATTAATGCAAAAGCGGGAGAGCGCGGGTCGCCAAACCGGCCATTGGGGAAATCGTCCCAGGCGGCTTCACGCCCTAAGGCCCCCTCCCCTGAGGAGATCGTAAATGCCAGTCGTTCAGACATAGAAGGATCGTTCTCTTCTAAGCCATCGACCATGAATTTGGCAACATGAGGGTTGACTGCATCTTGCTCTTGCTGGAGCAATAAGCGATTATGAGTAGATATAGAAGACCGACGGACCCGATCTGTAGAAGTACTAGAGGGCATATGGGCAGCCGAGGAAGAGGACAAGTTCAGTGACGAAACCAAAGCTGGCAATTTGAATATATTAGAGTGCTCAAGTATCTTGGCTAGTGACTTTTCCAAATTAAGAGTGTAGAAATGGAACACCTTTACGGTGTGATTAGACCCAGTATACACTTGGCGAAGAATATCCGATAAAACCTTGACGCCGACTTCCTTGACTTTTGCATCATCATGAGCCACAGGAGCGAGCTGGTCCAGAATCTCTTGAGGTACAGAGCAATGGCTCAAGGTTGTGGCTCGAATGAATGACTGATAGGTAGAGATCGGCAAGATACCGGGGATGATAGGAATAGTCTCCAAACAAGGATCAGCAGCCCTTAAGGTATTTATGTAGTCAATAATGACCGATGCCCGAAAACACATCTGCATCAAAATGAAATCAGCACCGGCTCTAACTTTCTCTATCAGGAACGGCAGATCGGCCTGCGGATCCTGGACGGACGGATTGGAGACATCACTGTGTCCTTCGGGATACGCAGCCACACCAATACAGAAATACTTTCCATGACGAAGCCGTATATACTCGACCAAATCTTTGGCCTGTTTGAATTCGTCAGTGGCTTTAGGAGAGTACTCTTGACCTCTCGGCGCATCGCCTCGCAATGCCAGGAGATTTCTGATTCCGAGATCTTTGGCCCGCCGTAAGGCATGGTCCAGCACCGAGCGGTCCATGTTTGTGCAAGTGATATGTAAAACCGTTGTGAGGCCCATTTGCTGACACGTTTCTGCAAGTTTCAGGCTCTTTTCTGCGGTGCTTCCCCCTGCGCCCCAAGTAATCGAGACAAACAGCGGCCGCAAGGCCGACAAACGAATGATTCGTTCATGCAGATTTTTGGTTCCGGCGTCAGTTCTAGGAGGAAAAAATTCCAAAGAAAACCCCGCCTGGTTGTCGGGGAGTTCCTGGATCTTCTCTATAACCGACATTTGCGGGGTTTTGACTGAATGAATGACTAAGTACAAAATCAACTCCGATCTGGGAGGAAAAAGGGAAAAAGTCGATGTATGTACAGAATATGCAAAGTAGATTAGCTGCAGTTATTTTTATAGGCTTCATTTTACACTAGAGTTAATGGTTTACGAGTAAAATAATTATTTTAGTGAATAAATGCGGTACAGATTTGGATTAAGAATCTATTTGCCTACGAGTAGAGGTAAAAGATATAAGAATGTCGCAGACATCAGGTCATCACCGGGTCATGGAAGCCGCGCATTCGGGCCCTCAAGGCGATGGTTTTTACGCTGCTATTTCAATCTACTCACTTCAGTTTAGTCCAATTCTTATGGGATAAGAAGCATTGGACGGTTGAATGAAACCTGATGGTTCCGAAAAGTGAAGTAAAGAAGAAATAAATTCTTCGAGTTGGGACAATATAAACTCTGGCGGGAAGACATAGAAATGCGTAGTATTAGTTATTATCTCATATAAAGTGACAGATACAAATAAGAAAGTTAAATCTCCTCTTCAAAACTGGGTCCGTTATCGGTTCCAATAACCTCTAAACTCCAAGAAGCAAACAGTCCCAGAGCAGCCGTTCTCCATCCTCTCCAAGCACTTTCCCAGCCGGTAGGACCTACTCTCTCATGGCGGATCAGATCCCAAATAGTGCCCATAACTCCATGGTACCCAGGGGGAGTTCTTACTATGGTGCGGAACCCTACGGCCAATGGGGCACCATTGAAAGAGGTGGTACAGTCGTAGATTTTGGCTTTGGTGGTATCGTTTTTGTTATAATAGGAACGGAGATGGTCCAGCTGGGCTCTTCGCAGAACGGTTTCTAGGGGAAGACGGAAAAACAGCTCGAATAATGACGAGGAAAGTCTGGCAAATCGGAATATGGCAGGGTTGGAGAAGGCGTCAAGGTGCAAATGAACTCGAAGAAAAAAAGTAGATAGAGGAACCATTAAAGATGTCGATAGAGTATGAAGAACCGAGGGAAGGATAAGAGATGAAGGACATAACAGGCTGGGCAGCGCACTTAAGGCTCCCACAAAGGATCGAGGGTGGTCGGTGACAGGCGACACTATTACTCGTGTGCGAATTAGGTCCACGGGCATTAATAGAATCGCAGTTACAGTTTTAGAAACTACCGCAGTAATCAAAGTCGCCAGAGGTCTCGCAGACTCCAAGATATCCACCACATTAGGGTCTGGCGTAGATGTAGCAGCCGCTAGAAAGGCCGAGATCCAGGCGCCTAGTAAGGATTGCAAAATCCTCTGCATGAATGTGATATGGGTGGCTTTCCAGATTCCCCATGGCCCGTTGGCCGCCCATAACGCCGATAAGACCGGTGCAGTGTATGGATCATGAGCAGCTATGCGGTGCTCTCGACCACTAGACGGTTTGGGCGTCCCCGTCCGGGTCTGGGTCTGGGTTTGGGACGGGGTCGGGGTTTGAGTAGGTTTCCTGTATATTGGCTGCGAGGATGAGAAGTAGGACATTTCGTCGTCGTCGTCTCCTTCGGAATCCTCATCGACAGTATCGGCAGAGTCTGGGCCCATGGTAATAGCTTTGAACCGAGCCACTGGCGGGAGATGCTCGACCTGTAACACGGTTCGGGCGACTTCCAGGGGCTGCGAGGCAATTACCCTTAAATACCGCCGAGACCCTAGGGAGATCGTGTTTCTAATCAAGGACGCCACCGATGCAGTTTCCACATAGTCACTGTAGTCGAAATCCATGACGAAATCGGGTTTAGGTACTGGAACCGAGTCGTCTTGGGGGAAGACACGAAGGGCATAAACTCCCGGATCTGGAGCCGGTTTCGCATACGGTCGAGACATATTTACACCCCAAGCAAATATACACAGTACCTTTGAACCGAGATTATCACCAGTAGTGTTTTGTGGGTATAGGTCTGAATAGTGGTCGATTCGCGGGATGGCAGGTTTGGACTTTGGTACTGTGATTGGTAGAACAACTCCCAACCGGTCTGGAGAATTTGTTAGCGCTCGCTCTCTCTTTCTCTCCTGTTATATTTACTATTTTTCTCCCGAGTTGGTAGTGTATATATTTCTATATTACGATTGTACGTAATATCTGGTTTTAGTTTATAAGAATGGGATCTGGTCAAGAGAGGAAACGGTTAAAAAAGACTGACCGGACTCAGAAGCCCAAGAAGAATGTCAGTTTTGAAGTAAATAGCGATGTTGGTGCAGCACTCAACGCTAATTCAAAGCGATTAAGATCAGAAGATGCAGATTCAGGGTCAGATTCAGATTCAGAGACATCGGGCGTGGTAGATGGTGATCCGGCAAGTGTCGGAAGTTCCTCGGCCCGGTCCAGCCCAAATGATGGTTCCGGAGTCACAGCCAGTGACGAGAACGAGAGTGCCGATGATGTTGAAAATGCTGAGTCTGAGGCTGATTCTGCAGCCGATGCCGATGCTGATGCTGATGCTGATGCTGATGCTGAGGATAGTTCTGATTCGGGGTACGATACTGACGATGTCTTGAGTGCCAAGAAACAAACCACAAAATCGGCCGAAAGCAAATTCGGCGCCGCCTTTTCGGCGCTGATGGGATCACATCTAAAAGCGTATGATCGGTCGGATCCGATTTTGGCCCGGTCTAAAGCGGTCAAGGAACTCGAAGCGTCCCGGCTCGAGGCTAAGGCTCGGAGAGCACTGAAACAAGAAGAAAAAATTAGCAAGGATAAGTTCCGAGTAAAGGATCTCTCGGAGTGGGATCCCACTCCGAGTGGAGTCGAGTTCGAGCGCATGCTTCGCAAAACTGCGCAGCGAGGTGCGGTGAAACTATTCAACGCCGTCATGGCCGCTCAAACTCGAATGGTTACTGCTTCTCCGGCCACCAAGTCTGCTTCTACTCTCGGCGGAAGTCTAGACCAACGGAAGGAAACTTTGACTGAACTCTCTAAGCAATCTTTCCTGGATCTAGTTAGAAGCAGTTAAGTCTTTCTCTGAGAAGAAAATCGAATAAGAAAACCCTACGAACGTTACGAAAGGTATTTATGGATCTCTAAGGATCGATGTCAGTATATACTCCCTACCAACCACTGTATTATAAGAATATATGAAAAAGAAGAAGAGAAAGACCTTAGCATAGTATAACGTTAAATCGGCCTATTTTTTATTTCGTATATGTATTTGGTCGCATATCATTGGAAATCCTTAATTTGCATGTTCCTGGTCATTGCCGGCAAAGCCACTCGGATGCCGTCCAAATTCTTAGTAAGATGGATCTGGCACCCTAGCCGACTGGTCTCGGTCAGACCAAAAGCCAGATCCAGCATATCATTTTCATCGTCGGTGGGTTCTTCCAGTAAATCGTAATATTCAGGGTCCACGATTACGTGGCAAGTGGAGCAGGCACATGACCCTCCACAGGCACCTTCCATTTCCAGATCATGGGCTTGCGCCAAGTCCAAAAGATTGTCGCCCTCACAGGCTTGAATAGCCACTTGTTTGCCGTCTTTGGTTATGAAGGTCATATTTATCTCTTCGCCGGGTTTAGGGGGGTGTATATGACCATGGAATGCCGGTCTGGTTGTAGAAATCGGCCGCATCTGACTGGCCCGCAGCCCATTGATCTTAAGAATACCTTGGCTTCCTCGACCAAATACCTTCGGCGGTATACACCGACCAGTATCATTTATTAATCTCCGCAGCATGTTTCTTTCAGTGTGATTTTATACTAAATGAATCCACAAACTGACCGATTGCTGTACACTACTATAAAACTTTTCCTCCTATTCGAGGAACTTGATAATTCTAGCTTTCTCGAAGTCGCTGAACTTTAATCCCAGTACCTCCTCCCTTTCTTTCCTCCCCTCTCTTTACTATCTGCCTGTGCTGCATATACACAATTTACGCGTTTTATTATATGGGTCGAGGAGCCTTAATTGTAATTGAAGGTCCAGATCGGGCAGGGAAAACCACTTTAGGCGAAAAGGCCCTGGATTACTTCACGGAAAGAAATATTCCCTACAAGTCGCTGAAGTTCCCAGCCCGAGACACCTCTATTGGAAAACTAATCAATTCTTACCTTACTAGTAGCCAGGACCTGTCGGACCAGGCAATCCATCTGTTATTTTCAGCCAACCGCTGGGAACTGGCTACTGAGATCCGGGATGCCATTGAGTCAGGGGTTACTGTCTTGCTAGACCGGTACATCTATTCTGGTATCGTGTATTCTGTAGCCAAAGGATTGGATATCCAATGGTGTGCTGGTCCGGATCGAGGGCTCCCTGCTCCAGATTTAACCTTGTATATCGATGTCGACCCCAAGGTGGCCGCTCAACGTGGATCATACGGAGAAGAACGGTATGAGAATCTCGATACGCAACTGAAAGTCCAGTCGATATTCCACGACCTCATTAAACAAGACCCTGATCATGTGGTCTGTTTACCGGGGAACGAATCTCCAGTAACTGTAGAATCGCACATGAGAACCGCACTTGATGCTTTATTTCTAACATCTTTTCAGTACCCGTTGCGCGTGTTCTAAAATTAAAAAGAAAGAAAAAAAAAAAAAAAAGAAAAAAAAAAAAAAAAAAAAAAAAAAAAAAAAAAAAAAAAAAAA